>JADLZK010010834.1:0-134959 GCA_015847255.1 Hyparrhenia diplandra | reverse complement strand
ACCCAGCCCGCCTCCTCACCTTCTCCCGCTGCGGCTTGCTCTCGCAGTCAACGGCCCGCCATCGCCATCAGCGCCGCCCACTCTCAGCCTCACCTCACCGCCTAGCTTTGCCTCGAGGCCCAAGCCCATCTAGCTCGTTATAAGGCCTCGCTTGGGTTTTTGCTATGGTGTCACCAGCGTCCTGGCATTGATTATGATGAGACTTTCAGCCCCCGGCCAGTGAAGCCTCGCTACAATTCATTTGGTTCTCAATCTTGGCTCTCTCTGCTCTTGGCATGCACCCGAGCTTGATGTTAAGAATGCTTTTCTCCATGGTCACCGACGGAGACATATCGACCTCTAGCTTTGTCGATGCATCACGACGATCATGTTTTCCGTCCTCAACCGTCACTCTGTATGGCTCAAGCGCGCGCACCGCCTCCAAGCACTCGGGGCTTGCCTCCTTCCTTGCTTCAATTTGACGATTTGTTGAGTTGAAGTCTGATGCCTCTTTATTCACCTTTCACCGCGGCAGTGAAGTGGCTTACCTCCTCCTATATGTTGATGATATTGTGCTCATAGCTTCATCGCAGAGTCAACGGATGATTTCAGCTCTCCGACGTGAATTCTCTATGACTCGCACATGAGTCCACTTTCATCACTTCTTGGGTATTTCAGTAGAGCTGCCGTGGTGATGGATTGTTTTTTCACAAGCAACAATATCTTTTGGACATTCCGCGACAGGGCGTGGGCATGCGCGATCGCAAGCCTTTGCAAGATCTCCTGGGACACCCACCCAAGTTGTCGCTGATGGTACGCGATGTGACAGATCCTACTCACTATCGTAGCATTGCTGAGCCTTGCGTACATCCCTCACCTTCACTCGTCCGTATATCTCTTTTTCGCATTCAGCAAGTGTGCATGTTCATGCATGACCCTAGAGAACCCTCACTTTGCTGCTATGAAGCTGGATCCTTCTAGTATTTGCGTGACAGTCATGACCTTGGCCTTCACCTCTCCTCGAGTGCACCTCTTGATCTTACAGTGTAGCATCAGTGTTGTTTTCCTCTACACCAACCCAGCCTCAGCACTAGCGCACTAAAATGTGGAGATTGACCTACACTTCGCTCGTCTAGCGTGTCGCCCTTTGGAGAAGTCCGTGTTTTGTATGTTCTTACTTCTTCGCAGATAATGCTGATAGTCTTCACCAAGGGGCTGTCGACACGGTGTTTACAGCTTAGGGTCCAGCCTCTTTGGCTGCTCGCGTGCTCCCGGCCCGACGGTGGGGGTGTGTTAGGATCAGAACATATCGCCCCTTGGGCCTACCCCCTAGTGGCTCTACGGCCTATATGTGTTCTGTACTAATTGTCACTCCTAATGGTAATCCAAGTATTATCCAAACCCTAATACTTCAGCTTCGCTTACCTTCTTCGAGCCGCATTCACCGATTCACCGCCATATCGCTTTCCATGATCGGGTAACGGAGCGCTAGCAGCTGCCATTTTACCGGATTGCCACACACTCAGGAACTACCGCCCGCCCGGCGAAGCGATGATGTGGGAGGTGTCGACGGGCGGCGCTCGTGGCGGTGGGTGGAGCAGCTAAAAGGATCGATTTGTGGTTTTTGGATGGGGAAGGGGAGCGAGCGGATGGGGTTGCGAAGGAGCGGTTGCCGGAGTGGGTACGCGGGTGGGTAAACTTTTGACCAGTGAAAAAATACACCGACTAGGGAGAGGAGTCGGCAAATGAAGAAACACACAGATGTTTCATATGTTCCTTCTCTCCCTTATTTATAGTATCCTTCTCTCATGTGGGCCCACATGACAATGAGATGTTAAAAATTTCTTGAGTGACAAACGATTTTCAAATCCTTCTCTCCTTTACAAAGTATCCTTCTCTCCTTTATAGTATAATATAGATAAGATAATTCTTTTACTCGTGGTGTACCTGGAAATTTTTTTTTATCGTGGTCAGTACAAGTGCAGCAACAAACAAACATCTCTTTAATTTCAAATATAATCAGCTTAAATTTATCAGTGGGCAGTTACGTCATGTTCCCATGGGCCCCCGTCTTGACACCAATCCGCCCCCATCTTCATGATGGCCTCCCACAAAGCGCCCGTTCAAACGCCACGCTACTCCCCTGCCAACGCATCAACAATGGGCTTTCTCCGGACCTGGCGTCCGGTGTACAGCAGCTGTTCCGACGCGAGGAGGCCCATCCCGACCTGGAAATTCCTAAAAGTACTGGTTGTCGAACATCCGCAGCGTCGCGTCACGCCGTCCGGGGCACCAAACTCCACACTGATCATCGTCGCAAACTGAACGCAACAGCGAAGAGTAGCTCTCTAAGCCGCAAACCTGAACGTTGCCTAGCTCCAAAGCTGGCACACGGGTTTTACAGGTACCGCCTGCTTCCTGTCACCGGCGGGGCCCCTGTTCTAACCGTTGCCCTGGCGAGGCAGCCATGCAGCATGCATATATATATCGCCACCCCAGCAACACAGACGGAGAGAATAACAAGAGAAAAAAAGAGTGACAAGGAAAGGAATGCTGCGTGGTGTGGATGGTCGTGCCCATATCTGCCTCCGAGCTAACCTCGACCAGCGTGAGCCGCTGCGGCCTCCACGATCTGCGCCTCCAAACCTCCTCACCGACATGGTCGTCGTCAGCAAGTGGATCCCATCTGGGTAACACAGGAAAGGGTGAGTAGCACACGGTCGGCCCTGCTCGCCACGGGTTTCCTGCAGCACGCCGCCACTTATCCGCGCAGCTCCGCTTCCGCGCAGCTCCATGCCTGGCGTCGTGGACGGCTCGCTGGATTCGGGCCACCAGGCGTCGTGGAGCCTGCCCGCGTCTAGGATCATGGCGAAAGTGTAAGGCGGCGTGGTGGCTTCCTGATGAGCCTGCCCGCCGCTCGCAGGATGAGGGCGGCGGCTGCCAGCACAAGCTGGATGTGCTGTTGCTGCTGCCTCTCCATGATGAGCAGGCGCGCTCCAGTTGCTCGTCCACAATTGCGTGCCTCATACCTGTCCAGGCGCTCGACCATCATGCGCTTCATACTAAATTCTTGATCTTCAAGCGGCACCACATTGTCTCTGATTTGTAGCCCCAGCATCTTGAGGAAATCACTGAGACCCATGGCTTCCCTTCCAAACCTCGCCACCATGCGGCTCAGCTGCTCAACGCCACCGTCGTCGCGGCCGAACAAAGCAGGATCTTCAGTGACCCGGGGGGCACGCCACACCATGTTCCCGGCGGCCTGCTTGTTTACCGTATCTGTCTCCCTCAGCCGCACGCCGCTGCCTGGTGTAAAGAGCTGCAGCCTCGTCTCCGCCGAGCGCGGCGTCGCGGAGCCTCCGTGAGCCACCGGCGCCGCTACCAGCTCGGATGTGCACGCCTTCTGCCGCCTCCACGGCGCTGTGCACCTTGATCCACAGGAAGTGGAGGCGGTCCAGCTGGTCCTCCACGCTCGTGCGCGACTCGTACTTGGCCACCGCCGCGGACATAGACCAGCCGACGCCGCCGACCACCGCCGAGGCCACATGCCCCCAGGCTTTCTACCTTGCGCTTCGTCCCCAGACAACATTAGTGCACCTGCTACCTCGCAAGTGCCATGTCCTCCTACTTCGATCCTGCAAAGTGGCAAATATGATGTTAACGCAGGAGTCATGACACAACAACAGATATATATGCTGCATCATCTCATTGTCTGTTTGATCCTGCCTGCATGCAGCTCCTGCTTTAAACCAAACGATCGACGACGTGTGTTTTTGTTGCAATTCAAGCGACGAATGTATGAGGCATCGGTAACATGGGTATGACGACAAAGATACCTTCACACCCTTGTTCTTGCTGCAATTTTTTTTCTTTTTGGAAAAGACACTATATGTGCATAATCAGAGTTGGCTTCAGCGTGCTGGACATTGTCGATGCAACAATTTTTGCAAGCTGTGTGTCGATGTATCTCATGGCGCGGAGGAAACCAAGGGCATCATATCTGCGCACTGACTCTACGGTGTCATGTGTGTTCAAAGTTGCTGTCCAGCAATCAAAAAAAAAAAAAAAAGGTTGCTGTCTGAATTCTTGTCTCACACATTATCTTCTTCTTTTCAAGTTTTTCATAACCTATTTTTAATTCTTGTCTCACACATTGTATTTTTCTTTGTGCAACACCAATCGGCGGCAAATAACACGCGATCCAAGGGTACATCAATCTGCGCCCGCATTGGGCAATCTTTTCGCTCAGCAATATCCAGCTTTGGGGGGAAAAAGCAGCCTGATCCCGTGCCGCGAGTTGAGATAGACATTATGTACTTCTGTGTGCTGTAGTCACATTAGTAGATGCTTTTTGTGATGGACTACGTGAACTTTGGATGGTTGTGATGAACTATGTGACATGTTGTGATGAACTATGTGAATTATGGTTTGCTTTAGTGACATATATTTGTGATCTATGTGGACATGTGAGATATACGATCTATTTATGCATGTGATAATGTGGAAGATCTGGATCTCGAAAAACAAAAAAAAAATCTTTACCTGCAGTGTTATGACCATAACACTCGGCGAAGTGTCCTCCTTTTGCCGCTGTCTTCTCCGGCAGCAGTCGCAAAGAAAAAAAAATAAATAAAAGGTCTCATTATTTTGTAGATCTTTGTGATCCTTCCTGCCTTCCTTAGTATCTCTCTATGGCATTACGTGTTGTTACTATGATTTGACTACCTTTGCTATTGTAGGAAGGCTTTGAGATGGTAGAATATTCATCAGGACTGCATACCTTTGCTATCTCAGCATTACGTGTTGTTACTATATGATTTCATCAGGACTGCATACCTTTGGTATCTCAGCATTACGTGTTGTTACTATGATTTGACTACTTTTGCTATTGGTGCTTGGAGGAGCTCTCATTAATCAATTCCATAGCTATTGGCGGAGCCAAAAGGGGGCTGGCAGGGGCCATACACACACCCTAAGATTTCCAAGCAAATGTTTTACTAGTATAAGTCTATGATTTTTTATTTATATTAAGATGAAAAATATTACAAAAAAATTGTTGTGCTCATTTTTTGAAGTAGGATTTGCTCGGCCCTCCTTATGAATAATATGTAACTTGTTTTTTTTTTTTTTGACCAAAAACTGGGGAGATCCCCAGAGTCTTTTTATCTCTATCTCTCTACAACATAAAAGAACAAAAAGTAAAACTTGGTTTTAGTCGACATTGGTTTTGGTACTTCCATCTTCCATCTTCACGATCCCATCGCCAAAAAGAGGAAAAGTCAACCCCACACAAGGCAACCAATGCGTGATTCTCCTTCCTTTTTTCATGCGAAATCAAACCCCCACTCTCAACGCCGAGAAAAAAGTAAAGAAAAAAAATCAATGCGTCATTAATCATGTATGTACGGCTAACGCCTCTTTCCTCATTAATTTTCTTTACGACTAATTCAAAAGGAAAAACTTGAAATTGATTGGTCATTAATCATGCATGCATGGCTAATGTCTCCTTCCCCTTTTTTTCTTTTCTTGCCAAATTCAAAAGGAAAAAAATCAATCGCATTAATCATGTATGCATGGTTAACACAATTTTCTCTCTTATCTTTTCCCCTATAAATGGAAAACAAATAGTTGTGGACCTTCCATCTCTCATACAAAAGTCGTAGCCCCACAAAAGGCACTTTCGGCGTTAATCATGCTCTTTCAAATCAAAATTCGACCCACGGGCAACAAAAAATTCTCTCACCGTGAAAGTTTCCACTGGCCGGACCATCCTCCGCCCTATGTGCAAAACGACGCGACACGCCTACCCTCGCCTCCGCTACCCTTCCCCCAGGGTACCCTCAAGCAGCGGATGGGCGCCTCGCGCGTGCCCGCCAGGTGGCGTACTCATAGTCTCGACTTCGGTGCCCTCAACGTTGGGACTCCTTAAGCGGCCGACCATTCACGGACGTCGCGTACCCTCTGCGGCTTCGCCGTAAGGACATGATGACACAGGAGCGACGAGATTCCCTCGATCTTGCCGGACGTCCCCATCCGTCGATCAGCGTCTCTCCTCGGCTGTTGCCTCCGCAGCTACCTCGGCGGCTGCCTCGCCCGCTACTTCATTGTGGTCCTCACGGATGCGCGGCAGCCCTCTCGGCGTGCTCACGGGCCTCCAAGGGTACCCTCGCGGCCCTTTGCTCGCCATTCGCCCACGCACGCGCATAGGCCTGGCCGCTGCACCAGCATAGGCATAGCGCTCGCCCACACCAATGACCAACTCGCCGGATGCCACCGCCCGCCCGCCCGTCATTGTGCAGTGGCTTCAAGCGGATGCGACCACCGCCGGAACCTACTAGCACCTCTTTTATCGGCGGGAGCTCTAAGGGGTGGCTGTAATGCGGCCTCCTAAATTATAGGGCCCACATGCACTAATCATTGTCTCAAAGACCTTTGACAACAATGCACATGTTCATAATAACTCAAGAGGCACTATTGATCTTTCCCAACAGATCTCATTAACGAGTCATTGCAGCATTTACAACAGTTTATTCAAATATATAATGAGTAAAAGTCTTGGGAAGGATTACATAACTTAATTTTACAAACCAAAGCGTTTCAAACTTAAGTATAATTATTACAAACCCAGTAGTATTGGGTAGCTTTATACAAAACTTAAAACAGTAGACCCAAAAAGGGTCACCTCAACTACTCTTCATCTTCGTCCATCACGAAAGCTGTCATGCAGCAAGGACCAAAGCACTTCTGCTCATGACCTTCTCCCCCAACAAGGGGTCAAAGAACCCTGAGTATGGGGTACTCAACAAGACTTAACCGGAAGAAAAGTGGAAGACTTCGAAATGTAGGCTTTGGGAATCAAGGTAAGGTCTTAGCAAGAATCGAGGGGACTCTTTGTAGAAAAGCTTACTAAGAGTGAATCCTTACTTTTCAATATTTTAAACCATTTTAGTAGCTCACATAGTCTAGGTGATCCTACACTAGAGCAAACACTTCTTAGTCCCTTTTTAAATTTTATTTCCAAAACTTATTCATCCCATTAGTTAACTACAATGTCGAGGCAAGGGATCGGGTCTCCTTCACCGAGGAAACAATCGACTTCACGGCGCTGAATCGATTAATACCCAACCGGGATCCCTAACCACATGACATATGTAGCACTTAAGCTTGCATATATCAACCCTCACTCGGATCGTCCAAAACGGGACCGTGTCCTATGCCACCCGGAATAGGGTACTCCACCTCTGTCCCTAATGGCGGTTTGACCCGATAGAAGTGGGTACACACTACTCCGCCATCTCTCCACTCCCGGTCTTTGGGGTTTATGCGTTCCTGATTTGGCACACCCCCAAGATCGGCTTACTGCAGGGGCATGTGGCGATTAGTGTCGACCGACCTGGGTGACACCAGTCATCGTGCCATTGACCAAACGTGACGCAGCGAACTTGCGCTCAACGGTCCCGATACACAATGGCTCACAACGAACGGTCCTTAATCGACCAATACGGGACAAGCACGGCTGTAAATCCTAGCGGCTATTAACCTCGTCCCCGTCCTCGCCCCCATGTTTCAACACTATTTCTTTCTTTTCCAAAAAGATATTCCATTCTCAACATTTAAATCACTTTGTAGAAAACTGAACATTTAAGCAAAGCTAAGCATAGTGTCATGTCCCAGGAAATAGGGCCCGGGAGGACAGGCCCAGTCGGCCCATGGAGCGTCGGGCGCCGCCCGCCCGAGCCTTGTAGCTGTCCCCGCCCCCTCCTTTCAGCGGATTTTCGCAATTAATTCGGGATTAAAGGAGGAAATTATCTAGGATTATCATAGGCGTTTTGGTGTGCAAGGGGCTATCTCATTTATAAAGGGAGACCCTTATTAGGAATTAAATAAATATTATTAGGGATTAAATAAATATTAGTGAATAAATAAATAGGATATGCTTGTAAAAGGTATTCGGATCTATAAAAGGAAACCTTTAGAGATTGCTTGAGATACAAGTCCCACTAGCGGGCTATATAAGTAAGGGGGGTCTGTAATCTTTCAAGGCAACAAGCAAATAAAGAAAATTTATCCCAATCTCACCCTCCTCTCCCTCTCTCCCCTATGCGCCCGCCCCACCGCCCTACCGCCCGCCATGCAAGACAGCCATCAAGGCCGGCGCCTTACGCCGCGACCCATCCGCCGCCGCTTCCCGTCACCACCATCACCCCCGTCTTCTTCCTCCTCGATCTTCCCCAATCCACATGTCAATTCGGCCCAATCTACTGAATTTGGAATCGGCGTATCCTCGAGACCACTTCACGATCCACCCACCACCATGGAAACGGATATGAAGAAGCTGATCAAGAATTTGGGGATCAATTCTCCAAATTCAACACCGGGATGGACAAGATCGAGGGTAAGCTCGATATCCTCTCGCTTCGATCCGGCCGGTCAAAGCGCCGTCAACAATTCAATGATCTCCGAGGCTGAGATGAGAACGATAATGGAGACAGCAGTTCGTGAATTCATCAAGAAGCGGACAGATGGCAAGCGAGGCTCGACGCATCGTCACCGGGCATCTGGGAGGGCCCGATCTGAGGGCTACTTGGGACCGGCAGCACGGGAAGGGCGCCGCCCGGCCAAGCATGGGCCGCCCCTCCCCATCACCTCGGTCGACACCTTTTGTGTCTCGGCCCCCCATCTGCACAAAATTTGTCCTTCCCCACCTTTGATGGCAAGGAGGATCCCCCCTACCTCCCGGATCAATCGCCGCGAACAGTCCTTCGTAGGGCAAGGAATGCGCCCGACCTGGCGTAAAGTGCAGTCCGGTACTTCCTATCATCTCACAAAGAGGAGCAACCCAAATGGTATATGAGAGACTGTCCCGGAGAAACCGCGACGACAGCAAGCCGCCAGTATCGGCCAACGGTAGCGCGGCCCAACTCGAACGGGCGGAATCCGTTGGCGAGCCGGGCATCCCCGAGAAAGACAAAGTAACGCCGACGAGTACACGGGCGCTTCCTCGGGCGCGCGGGCAAGCGAGCAACCCCGACGACAAACAGCAGGTGAACATCTACACCGCAGCCCGAGGTGAACCGCTCAAGGCGATGTTGAGATGCGTAATCCGGACATGGAAACGCCATGTATCCCGCCCGGGCGGGGCGTCTGAGCGACGCCTTGCCATCCCTCAAACAACAAGGTAAGTCGGCACGCCCCGCGAGCGGGGCCCCCGCGCCGCATGGCCTTGTTAGCCGCCCAGCGACAGCGTCGGCACCACCCGCCTCGGCCGTTCAAACGGCCGACACGAGAGGAGCGACGTAACGGCGCAAGGCCGTTATGCTTCAACCGAGCGACACACACACACGGTCACAAGTGCAAGCACCTCTTCGACATCACGGTCTTCAACGACTACGCACTTTGGATCTGACGGGCGCTCAACTGAGACATCAAAGAGGAGCCACCGATCTAAAAGGTCCTCACCGGGACCCCCGACTCCCGGTGCGTGGTGCTCATTCTCTATACCATGTTGGTATGATGATCGTCAACTGTGTCAATATCATGGTCGACTGGGGCTACGCACAACTACATCGACCACCATGTGGTGACCACGGCAGTCTCCGGACTCAGCCGGTCGTGTCACGATCACCACCGGCACCAGCGCCACTACGACATGCCGGACCGCCACCTTCTCGACGCACCTCTACACCCTCGACGCCTCCACCTTGAGATCGATGCCTCACGTGTTACCACCGGGCGACGACGTCGGCGTCATCCTTAGCATGCCTTGGTTGGCCGGCGCCGGGAGAGTGACGTGGGACTTCGCCACACATGAGCTGCAGTACTACGCGATGGGCGCCCCGACCTTCACGTCGGGCGCCACCACCCGCCTTGAGGGCGCCCAAACCCCGGCCTCCTACGATCGGGCATCTTCACGGGCATCGGGACTCCTCCGACTCGTCTTGGCAAGCGTTCGAGGCATGCAGCCGCCTTGGACCTCTACGACACGCCCAATCCAGGAGTCTTTGTCCAATACGCCCGGGCTGCACCGGAGGACCAGCATCTCGCATTGCCCTCGACGTCACCACACGCGATGTTTGCTCCGGCATGGACGCCGGAAGATGGCCTCTTACTCTTCGGATGGGCGGTTCTATCTCCCAGCTTCATCTCCACCGCTTCCGCACCTGCTGATAGCCTTTAACGTAGGCGGGAGTTCGCGGGATGAACTTTCTAGCCTTGGCGCCCGCACACTCACGGAGTCTACTTCGGCGCCCCAACCGCCATCCTCGTTGGCGGCATATGGCAGCGCCGCCACCATGTCGGCCCGGCCGTGGTCGCCTTTCCTCGATGGCATGGATCGCCTCTTCCTCACAGATGCGACAACGTCCACGCCATTTCACGATGCCGAGAGGGCGGTTCACCGCCTTTCACCCTCCCCTTCGGGATGTTGGTTCCTTCCATGTACGGTATGATGCTGAACTTGGTCGCTACTCCTCCTACTCGCCGCGACATCACCATTTGGAGATCGTCTTCACTCTTCAACGCTCCCAATGAGCGTTTTGCGACTACTGGAGAGCTCACTCCCGTGATATGGTGCACCAGCACCCGACGTAGCTGTTCCAAGAGAGCTTCTCCTCGGGTACCGCCATCGGACAACTTCCCAATGGGGACGTCACGCACTTCACGGTGCATCTACCATGGCTACACATCGGCAACCCTCCACTACCTTGGAGTTCGAATCTAAAGAGGACCCGAGAGAACATGATCCTCGGGGAACCCGTGCAAAATCCGACTCCCTCCAAAAAATTGATCATTCCTGGGGCAACCGATCTTCATCCCATGTCACGTATCGGACTTTTCATCCAAATACAGGGACGCCCGGTCGGAGAAGGGGGAGATGTCATGTCCCAGAAATAGGGCCAGAGGACAGGCGGTCGGCCCACCTGAGCGCCGCCGCCCGGCCGGCTTCGCGCTGGCTGGCAAGGCCCGCCCGCCCGTCCCCTCCTTTCCGCCGGATTTTTCGCAATTAATTCGGGATTAAAGGAGGAAATTATCTAGGATTATCCGTGAGGGTTTTGGTGTGCAAGGGGTTATCTCATTTATAAGGAGACCCTTATTAGGAATTAAATAAATATTATTAGGGATTAAATAAATATTAGTCTAATAAATAAATAGGATATGCTTGTAAAAGGTATTCCGTGATCTATAAGGAAACCTTTTAGAGATTGCTTGAGATACAAGTCCCACTAGCCTGGCTATATAAGTAAGGGGTCTATAATTTTTCAAGGCAACAAGCAAATAAAGAAAATTTTATCCCAATCTCGGCTCCTCTCCCTCCCCGCCGCCGCCCCCCCCTACCGCCGCCGGCCGCCGCCCCCTTGGGCATCCCTCACGGCGCCCACACACCAACAAGACGGGCGCGGCCGCCGCGCCGCCGGGCCGTCACCGCCACCATCACCCCCCCTTCTTAGTCCCTCCCGATCTTTCCCAATCCACGCGTCAATTCCGGCCCAATCTAGCTGGAATCTGACACATAGCTAAGCATTTTCGAAATAAATAGGTTAACAAGGATGATATTCGATAATCAAGGTTGGTTATGCAAAAGAATTAGGTTAACACTCAACTCCTAATTACTTAATGCACATATCATTAACATATGTGATATAAAAATTTTGGAAAACACAAGGAAAGGTTTAATGCATCCGGGGCTTGCCTTGATAGTTGACGAAGTCGGCTCGCTCAGCTCGATACCCGCGGATATCAAATCCTCCGACTCTTGGATCTTTGAACCTCTTGATAATTCCTCAACTTTGAAATTCTCTTCCGTTCTCTACACCTAATTAACGCATGCTTCAACATGATGGAATTTAAATATGATGCTCACCGATGCATGAAATGATAAACACTTGAGTATAACTTTACTTCGATAAAGTTGCAACCCCAACAAAACCAACTTATTGGACTACACTACAAGATATCATCACCATTGCCTAAGGAGTTCTCAAGGACCATTTGATTGTGGTATGATCCAAGTTTCACAAAACAATCCCAAATCACCCATCAAACCTAGGTCATTATACTCTAATTACTCACCTTTCTAATAAATAAAATAAAGCATAAAATAGAAAATAATATAACTTTATCCAAAAAGGACCCCAAACTTTTTCCACAAGAAGACCATCTCATAAAACAGCACCAAATAAAGTTTCATGATTTTTGAATAAATATTTTTATTTTCTAAAAATCATGGAAGATGCATTTTCAATTAAAATTTGTAATTTTTAAATCATGCAAGAACTACTCAAAAATCAAAGTTTCAAATTTTTCTTGGATTCATATACTCATAAGAGGACTCTACAAAACTTTTAGAATTTTTGAAGCTATTTTGAAATTTCTATGAATTTTGCAAGAATCAAAGACTATTCAAATTTGAATAAAATCGAAAACAACTTTTAAAGAAAAATGGGCGATGGGCGATTTTATCGCCTTCGATCCCGTAGCAAGCAGCCGCCCAACTTCGCGCCAGCCGACAAAGGGGCCGGGCGGACGAGGAACAGCGCCCCGCATCGACTCAGAAACCCCGGATTATGAAACCTTCACGCCGGCGGGCGACCTCACGGCGGCCGGGCTTGCACCAACCTACTCCCTCGACCTCGCGCGCGCGATAGCACCCAAAACATGACACCTAAGGCACGAGGTACCCTTGCCAACTACCCGGCTATAGCAGCATCGGCGGGCGCCGTCGCGTCGTGAGGAGCTCCCTGAGCTTTCCCCGGCGATAGCGATCATGGCATCACCTTTAGCAACTCTAGGCGACCCTATTCCCCCATTTAATCGACCTAAACCGGTCTCGCCGAACGACCTCACACGCCACGGCGGACGGCAACGCCGGCTCGTCGGGCGGCATGCGTGTTCCGCGATCCTAGTGCATCGGAGGTCAAACCAAGGGAGCTCACTGCGGGCTTGAATGGCAAGGTGGTTGGACCCGGGGACGAGCGGAGGTGGATCGGCCAGCGATGGCAGCGGTGGCGGCGGCGCTCTCCGGCGACAACGCTGCGTTCGGTGGCTCCTCGGTGGGGCAAACACAAAAACGGTCGGCGCATCACGACCACGACATCAAGACGACGCTAAAGCACTAGACGGTTTTGCCCCTGTGCTCACGAGCACTCGGCGACGGTGAAATGGTGCGCGGGCGTCCCGTCCCGGACCTAGAGAAGATGGCGGCGCGCAGTGCTTCCGGCGATGAGAGCAGGTGCGAGCTACTTCGCCCGATGCGCCAACGTTGGCGAAACAAGATGGCAAGATGGTTTGGATAGAGGTGAAGCGAGCGTGGCAGATTCCTTTGGCGACGATGGTTACGACGGCGGCGATGGGAGAAACAGAGAGAAGAAAACTACGGCGGCGGCGCGCCTTATATATGGCGGCGAAGCCGTTGGGCTGTCGCCACGCAGCTACTAGCTTGCCGGTAGCGTGGACGCAGGAGATAAGCTCGGCGGCGGAAGCTTGGCGAGGCCGCGGCGGGAGGAAAGATCTCCGGTGAGATCTTTTGCCCCTCCGGTACTATAGCACCCAAACCCTAGCTCTGCTGAAATTCGTCAAATTCTCCGAAAAATTGAACTAAACTCAAAAATCTCCGAAAATGAAAGTTGCTCAACTTTTCAAGATCTACACTTTTCATAAAAGGATCATTTTCAAATTCAGCCTCTAAATTGGACTTTTTTGAAATGGGGTCAAAAAAGGACAAATTTGAATTCAAAATTACTTTTAAAATTATACAAAAACTTTGTACATACCCTTTGTTCACCAAGAAAAGATCTACAAACTAGCTTTTGGAAGTTTTGCCAAATTTTGCATAGATTTTGAAATATCGAAAAGGGAGTAAAAAAGGGTTTTGAAATTAGGGTTTTGAGTTTCAATTCAAAGTAGAATTTGATCAAAATTCAAACCATCAATTCATCAATATTAAAACAACCATCCAATCACATTCTTTGGATAAAAAACATGTGATCAACATAAAATCACTCTAAGCCCTGAGCACAAACAATTGCTAATTAAATAAACTTATTTTACTTAATTCATTGAAATTATCCAAAATGCATGCTTTGCAATGCATAGGATGACATGGCCAGTTTTAGTTGATGCTTAACACCAGGGGTGTTACAGTTGGCCACAGCCCGTCGAGCGGCGACTCTCCCTCGTGCCCTCTGCAACTCCGGCTCCAGGATCTATGGCAGCCTTGGCGTGAATCATTGACTCAATGTGGCGGCATGGTGCAATCTATGTGTTTTTAGTTTCACAACATTGTTATCTTATCATGCGATCTATCTATTTTATATAAATATAGTTATCCGTAGCAATGCACGGTAGCGATGCTAGTTAAATTAAAAGGTAAAGAAAGTACATACAAGGGATTAATCAAAGCATCAAGCCAAACACAAAAAAGATGACCTAAGGTCAGCTTTGAATCTAATCGACTGAAGGAGACGCTGAGATTTGAAGTTTGATTGCCACAAAAGCGGGCTGGGCTCTCTCCGTTGGAAGATTTTGTCATTTCTCAGTTTCCACAGTTCCCAGGCTGCAATTAGAATGACATCAATAAAAAAAAGGGAATTGTGTGGGAAGCTTATGCTTAACCAGCATGTCCAAAACATAATATGTAACTTGTTGTGCTCATTTTTTTACAAGTTGGATTTGCTCAGCCCTTATGAATAATTCTCGCTCCGCCACTGCGTGCTTCAATGGTCCACAAGTCATCAAGAACAACAAAGTACCTTTTATGTTGTAGCCCTTGTCTAAGGTGGCTGGCAAGGTCATTTACTTGTGATGCAATTCTTGATTGATCACACAAACAATTGCCTGATCATATTTTTGGAGAAGCTCTCTCATCGAATATGATCGTGAAACAGAGATCCATGCACAACATGAGAAACTTTTTGCAATGTCTTCCTTGCTTTCATATATCTTCCTAGCAAGAGTGGTTTTACCCAAACCTCCCATGCCAACCACATAGATCACACGTCTTTGTCCATCATCAGTACCAACTTGTATCATCTCAAGCAACTTCTTCTTGGGTTCGTCAAAGCCTACAAGTTGTGCTTGATCAATATTGCAAGAGGAGTGGTTGCGAATATCTTCCATGTAGGACTCAGCCTCGTCCATGGTGTTGGATGCCCCTGTCCTGATTAATTAAGTTGTAGCGTGTGTTCCTGCTGCTCACTTCTTCAACTCTTGCCTTGAGATTGCGAATCTGGACAGCAATACAGTGACGATCTTTGAGCTTCAGCATCTGTTGGGATAGGCTTTGGCTTCCCACATGTACTGTGAACTCGTCTAGGCAATCATCAATGTCATATGACAGATCTCGTACTTTCTTTGCCCAGACCTTCACCAACTTATCTTTTTCTTGGTTACTTCAGGGGCCACCAGGAATGCTTGCATAGTTTCTAGCTCATCTTTCATGAACCTGTAGCAACCAAGGTGAAGAAAATTTTACATTTTACAACTTTTGGAAGGATTGTCAGTATCATGGGAAAATTCTAAAGAAAAGTGATTATAATTATTATTGCTCTTAAACATACATATTGCTCACTATGTGTGGAAAACAACAAGATACAGCACAGTTGGGCATGGAGATACAACAAGCAGATAAAGCAAGGTCGGTACTCGCTCTGTTCTCTAGTATAGATGTCAGACATTCAAAATTTATCCTAACCTGTGAAAGATTCTGGGTAACATAACCTCACAAATCAGTTTTGAAAGACAACATCATATATATACCTGCCATTAATGTCCATCACAAACCCTGGTATGAATCACAGTATTTTAACAGATGGTTGCAAAGTGCTATTTGCTTCACTCCATATAATATATCCTAAGATTTCAGGACAGGCGGAATATTTGGTATCGTTGCTAAGGTTTGCCATTATTTCACAACTTTTAGCTAATGATTGGCGATGGCAGCAGAAGGGATGGTGTTTTTTTTTTTTGACCCAGTTTGTAGTAGGAATTGGAAGGGCACCCATAACGGTAAGAGGCTAAGAGCTAACGTCTTCAATAGTGTAACTTCTAGCAATAGCTTATAGTATATGATTAGGTCAACAAAACAATATCATGTGATCTTAAAAATTTGTGTATAATACTAGCTAGCTAGCTAGCAAGGACGACCGGAGATTGAGCTAGCTTGTTGGTAGGACAGGAAAGAAAGATTTTTGGCTAACCAAACGAGGAGCCTAACTACGTATCCAACAAGGTCAGCGAAACATGACCCGGCGGTAATTCCCTCATTGGATCTGTACAGGTACATATAGCCTTTCGATGGCTGTGGAGAAGCTCCTGTCAGAATAAAAGTAAAATTTTCTTCTAGTTATTACTAAAAAGACAGATTAAGCACAAGAGAATTGCTTCGAAGGAAAAATATGCACTTGCCATCTTACTCTTGTGTTCACTGTCTTCATGAGGTTGAAGAGTCACTGCATCATCTTTTCTTTGATTGCCCCTTTGCCCAGGCATGTTGGTATTCCTTAAATGCTCTCATACCAAATATTCTGAGCACTGAAGATATTATTGAGGCTCTCAAAATTCAGCTGCATCAGCCTTTCTTTAAAGAAATTGTGATCACTGCTTGTTGGTCCATCTGGACATGTCGAAAACAATGCTATTTTCAGAGGAGTTGCACCTTCGCTCCAACAATTCCGAGCAATCTTTTGCCGTAGTTATTCTAAGAGTAAAGCAAAGTTACCAACCTGCAATTGTGACATGGCTAGAAGCCCTTGTGTAATTTTCCTTTATTTTCTTTGTTTCTTTTTTTTTGTGTCCTGAACACATTTGTAAGGATTGTTTCGTTTATGTTTCAATAAAAGCATAGTAGGGGCTCAAACCCCTCCTGTTCTCCCTCAAAAAAACATGACCCGGCGGAAGGAAGAGTGGATAGTACACACGTACCAGATCTCCATCTGCACACCCATTGGCCATGAGCAGGCTCATCTCTTCGGAGGCTGCTGTGGCGGCCTTGCTGACGGCGCTCCCCAGCATGGACCTCGCCATGCTCAGCACCGTCTCCGCCATCTCTCGCTCGATCTCGCCGGCCAGCTTCTTTCTTCTGATTTATCTCCAGCTGAATACTGGAGGCCGGATGGGAAGAAGCTCACAACTAACAATGAGGGGCGAGAGAGATCCAAAGATCACAGCAGGCCACTCTGTGTGCGTGTATTATTGCTGTGGAGTTGACTACCCAGCACGTAGTAGGTAGCGGTGAGAGTTTAATAGAAATGTCTGCATGGTATTCGTGTATAGTAGTTTCTTTTAGCCGGTCAACCAAAAATTCTTTTAGCCGGTGCAACCAAAAAAAAAAAAAAAAAAAAACACACATCCGGCAATGCAAAATTCCTAAAGCAAACCATGACACATCGGACCATATATATTTGGATATATAATAACCTTGGTAGATCACCAGGGCCAAATATAACATCCTCCTGAAAAACTTAGCAAGCGTAGCCGATTCATAACCTACACTAAAGACGCATGCATGAACACATCATTCAGAAGCCCAAAAATAAAAGAACCTATTGTTTTATTTATTTTTTCTTTTTCATTGTAAGTTTTAACAGTAGCTGATTAAAAAATTATATATGTTGTAAATCGAATCGGTGGTAGTGGTGTGTGCAATGGGGAGCGCGGTCGTGTTTGCATACCAAACATTAATTAGGGGACAAATAAACTATTGTAAATTCTAAATAGAAGGATCTTATTGAACCCTAAATAAACAACTCTAGTATAGATTATTATCTGTAGGGACAATCTACGCACCGAAATCCAAAACACTAATAAACCCTAAACATACATAAAAATGTCCTAATTAGTCCCAATAAATATTTAGGGCTCATGTGATCTTTGAAAAATAACATACTACTTGTTTCGCGTAGTACACGTAGGGCTCATGAAACTTCAATTTTGACGATGCGTCCTAGTGTTAAACTGCTGTGCATTCTTGAGTTTTACAAAAGTTTATTAGGTGGCTTACACATATGTCTACCTAGAGAGGCGGGCATTGTTTTGGGCCCTGCTGTTGGGGTTTTTTTTTTTTTTGAGGGATGGGCCCTGCTATTGGTGATGCACGCAATACATGTTATGTATGGATGCATAAATGTGAGCTAAAAACATAATCAATTATAATAATACTAGGCTTTTAAAAGATATATGGCATTAATGTTTAAAGCTCAGATGTTTAAACCATATCGCTAACTTACGTTGAGATACGGAATTCTCCTCCCTATGTAAATGTATACCAACACCCAATGGAAAAGACAACTCTTGGCCTTGGAAGCCTAAGATCCGTTTCTCTCCCTCTCGGGCGCTTATCTGCACTTGTGGACACTGTGAATACGTTGCTATTGTTGTGGCATTGATTGATGATGAACATGAGGCGGGCAGGCGTGCCTACTTACATCGATGTGCACCACATTGGCCTTCGTCCACCGGGTTCTGCGTCAAGTGGTAACTATCCATGATTTACATGCATGTCATTATCTTGGTTGAACACGACATATCAGCTAATGTAGTGTTTTTAGAGCTAATACAAGCCAATGTTACTATGTAACCAACAGTGCTTTAGAGCTAAGAGAACACTTGAGCTAACATAAACAAAAGGGGTAAAATAATGACAGGATTGGAAGAAACTGACATGAGGAGTCAACATCTTTTATTATTTGCTTGAACAAGTAGATATGTGCCTCCACACTGTAGATATGACCACGAACTGAGTTTACAGTGCTACATGCACCTACATTTGAATCAATTCCCCATTCCTTCTATTCTCCTTTTTTCTTCCTCTAAATAATCATGTCTGAAAAAAATACGTGTTTTCTTAAGCATCATCAGGAGTTCTATTTCTTATAAGCCCACATCAACAGCTCAGCCCAGCACGATGCGCAATCGCGGCGGACATTCCCCTGTGCCGCCGTGGTCTTGACCCCGACGCGACCCATCTTGGTGATGGCGTCGACGAAGGCCTGCTCGAATGCGCCGGGACTCCGTGCCAGCGCGTCGACGGTTGGCCTGGACCTGGGGTCGGTGTACAGCACCTGGTCCGATGCCAGCAGTCCCTTGCCGGCCTGCAGGTTGCGGAAGAACTGGTTGTCGAAGGTCACCGGCGTGACAAGGTCCAGGGACACCGTCACCCGCGGATCCACCCCGGCCGGGCACCACGCCGCCAGCTGCGCTGCATACGCGGCGTCCAAAGTCCGGTCTGCTCCGTGCAGCCGCCCGGCGAAGGTGCTGCAGTGCGCCAGACCCACCGTGTGCCCGGCTGCATCATTTGCAAGCAAGATAGTCGTTAGTGGTCGTCGTCGGTCATGGTGGGTGTCATGTCCAGCGGACGCACGCATGTGGGAGGAGCTGAGCTTTGTCGATCTGTCTGCATCTCCATGGATAGGATGGTGTTTCCAAATGATGTTTGTGCAATAGCGGGCACAAGGTTTCCAGAACGGGAAAGCGGAACATGGTTTGGACTTTGATCATGTGCGAGCTGCTGGATTTGGGCATGGCGGAAAGTTAAAGTTGTGGTGACGTTTGCGTGCATGGCTTTGGTTGTCTGATTGCAAAGTATAAGCAACAGTTATAGTGGAAAGGTAGGCTTAGCTTTTCAGATTCAGAAAAAGTGCTGTATGCTCTTGTTTGTCAGCAGAAACGACTCCTGATGCATGACTGAGGTCGTGCAATGGATGGGATGAGTTCAAGAGTAGCTTGCAAGACCAGGAATTAAACGATCAGAGACCATCAGAAACCTCAGAGGGCCACAAGACAACTGATGATTGAGGTCGTCCAATTCACCCATTTAATGAGTACCAGAATAGCTTGCAAGACCAGAAATAACGTTTACCTGAGAGGGCGACCATGTCGGCCTGCGAGAGCCCGTTGGCGGCGAACATCTGGTTGAGCTGGTCCAGGTTGGAGACGGGCGCCGGCAGCCTTCGTTGACGCTGCTCGCAGTCGACCTCAGCCCGTCCAGACGACCTAGCTCCACCGCGTACGACGGACCGCCGGCCTGCATCATGCACGCGCGGCACGAGAGAGTATTCAGTTTCCTTGCTATTAAATAGCCGTATAACGTCACAACTACAGTGTACATAATGTAACGAGTGCGACGTGCCGGGTGCATACCAGCGCGATGGCGTCCCGGGTGGCCATGGCGAGTATGTCGGCGCACGACACCTTGCCGCGGCACCCTGGCACGGCGTCCACGGCCGCTCTGGCCTGTAACAGTCCAACCTGTAAGCACGGCCCGAAGCCAAAGCGCAAGCGGAGGCCCAACAAGAACATCTCTGGACCAGATTGGAAGACTTGAAGCCCAAGAGAAAATCTCCACCGGCTGCGTCCGGGTTAGCTGTGAAACAGCTGTAATCGTATATGAGGGAACGGGGAGATTCGTTTTGAACTCGTCTTGGTAGTTGCGGTGAGAAACCTTGGAGGCGGCTAGCTGCGGCTAGAGCTCGCCGGGCGATTGCTACCGATTCCATGTATCGCTACCTAAATAGTTACTCGAATTCGTGAGTTGATTAATCCAGTCCAGTTAATCGTAGCAGCATAATCCGTGTTGTTACATTTGGTATCGGATTCATCGCTCGATTCCATTCGCTGTTAAATCGTCGCCCGCAGTTCCCTCCACCACAGCTGGCTCACGACCACCGCACCCGCCGTCCGGTCACCATGAAGGTCGAGGATCAACTGCCGCTCATCCTCGGCAAGTTAGATCTGCAGACTACGGGGATCAATTCGGCCAATTCAAGCCCTGAAGGACGTGCAGACCTCCATCGGCGACTTGAAAGCCGCTCGTGATGAGTTCGACCGCTGGCGTCCGTGAGGTCGACACCAAGGTGGAGAATCTGAGTTCGATTGGAGAAACTTCGTGCCCAGGTCAACGAGCTCCAGTCTCAACCCACCAAGCCATGTCCTGAAGTTCCGGATCCGCCCATCTGGATCATTCCTCTTCGAGGCGGCGCAAGGGCTGTTAGGCCGTCCACGGGAATCACCACCCCTCAAAGGTGAGAAACCGGATCCCACCAATCTCTTTTGGTTATCCCAATTGTTGCCATGGCCATCATAGTTATCGACCACCTATGCCTCAACAGGAGTTCCCTAAGTTTGATGGCTCTAACCCAAAACTGTGGATCAAACGTTGTGATGTGTACTTTGACCTGTTTTGCATTCCTCGTAGTAGTTGGGTCAAGTTAGCCACTGTAAACTTCACTTTGAACTGCAGCCTTCGGATGCAAACCATTGAAATTAACCTTAGACGGTGTACCCTGAGGAATTGTGTGCCAATGTGGTTGATAGGTTTGATAGGGATCAGTTTAACCATTTCATTAGACAGTTCTTCCATGTCAAACAAACTGCATCAGTTCCTCGAGTATATCCGGATGTTTGATGAGCTTATGCACCAACTCTTAGCCCATGATCCATTAGTCAACCCAAAGATTCCTAGTTGGCAAATTTGTTGATGGTCTTATTCCTGAAATTAAATTTGCTTGTCATGTTACAAAGGCCAAAAGACCTAGATACTTGCTAGTATTCTTGCCATTATGCGGAGGAGGTGCTGCTGGGAAAGCCATCTAGTGCTTATCATAAGAAGCAAGACTATGCTTGGTCCAAGTACTAAGTTCACCAACAAATATTCGGATATGCTTTTTGGACAATCCTCAAAAGTACAAGCTCTAGTCCCGAACATTACTCCAAGAAAAGTGATGGTGATGCTTCGAGCATACATTGGCTTCCAAGTCAAGACCACCTATCAATGATAAGCTCTCTTCATTAATGACTTCTGAGAAAGTCAAGAGGGTTATGCTTCAAATGTGGTGCAAAATGGGGTCCTCAACATAAGTGCCAAGCTAGTGTTCCTTTACACATGGTTGAGGAATTATGGCGCTTATTGTCCGAGTTTTCTCCGGTTCCTTTTTTGTACAAGTGGAAACCGATGATGAAGATCCCGATGAGCTTATGGAGTTATCCGAAATCTGCGAGAGGGCTACTACTGCTGCTCATACTCTTAAGTTTGCTGCTTTTTATTCATGATATTCCATCGGTTATTTTAGTTGATTCCGGAAGCTCTCACAATTTCATTAGGGAGCAACTTGTCGCTAAGTTACAACCACGGACTAGGTTGGAGAAGCCAATGTTTGTTAAGATTGCTGATGGTAATCAATTGGTTTGTAACCATGAAATTGTTAATCGTTCTTGGTCAGTTCAAGGACATTTGTTCAATACCACTTTTAAAATCTTGCCCTTTGGATTCTTATGATCTTTGTTTTGGGTATGCAATGGCTGGAAGCTTTTAGCCCAATGGAAACCGAATGGAAACAAAAGTGGATGAGTTTTCTAGCCAATGGCACTAGAGTTAAGTTGCATGGCATTTCTTGATTAATCCTACGTAAAAAGAAGTATCTATGAATCGGTTTGTTAGCAATGGAGAAAGTCGATGATATTTGGGGTATGGTTCAAGTCCATGCTTCGCTAATCCCGACGATCTTGCTAAATGAGAATCTACCAAAAGAGATCAGTAACTTGGTGGATAATTTTGCTGAGCTATTTGAGGAACCATCAGGCTTACCACCAAATAGATCTCATCATCATACTATACCTTTGTTACCTGGAGCACCCATTCGGACTCGGGCCTTCTGGTATACACCCATTTCAAAAGGATGAAATTGAGAGACAGGTGACTCATCTGTTACAAACTGGAATGATTCATTGAGCAATGAGTCCTTTTGCATCACCTGCTTTACTAGTAAAGAAAAAAGTCCGTGAATGGAGATTATGTGTTGACTATAGAAGACTCAATGCTCATACTTGTTAAGAATAAGTTTCCTTTTTACATCATTGAGGAACTGTTTGAAGAACTATTTGAAGCTAAGTGGTTCACCACTCTAGATCGTAGAGCTGGATTTCACCAAATCATGGTATCTCCTGAGGATCAGTCTAAAACTGCCTTTCAAACTCATCATGGTCATTTTGAATATAGAGTCATGCCATATGGGTTAACAGGAGCACCTGCTACATTTCAGTTTGTTATGAACTATATTCTGGCTTCATTGTTGAGGAAATGTGTTGTGGTCTTTATTGATGACATTCTCATTTATAGCAAGACCTATGAAGAGCATGTCAAGCATGTGCAAATGGTTTTTCAATTATTGCAGCAACATCGGTTCAAGGTTAAGCTCTCTAAATGCACTTTTGCACAGCAGCAATTGAAATATTTGGGTCATGTTATCAGTGCTCAAGGTGTATCTACAGATCCTTCTAAAGTTGCTGATGTTAAAAACTGGCCTCAACCAACCAATGTTAAGGAACTCGAGAGGTTTCCTTGGAATAGCTGGTTATTACAGGCGTTTTGTCAGAAATTTTGGTATGATTGCTAAGCCATTAACCGATCTGTTGAAGAAAGGTACAATGTTTGTGTGGACTGCTCCAGCTCAACAGGCTTTTCAATTGTTGAAGGACTCTCTTATATCAGCTCCAATATTAGCAGTTCCAAATTTTGCCAAACCCTTCACTGTTGAAACAGATGCTTCTGATTATGGCATTGGAGCTGTTTTGCAGCAAGATGGGCACCCTATTGCTTTTGTCAGTAAGGCTTTAGGACCCAAGAATCAAGGACTCTCCACATATGAAAAAGAAAGTTTAGCTATATTACTTGCTGTGGAAAAATGGAAGGCTTACTTACTTCCAGCAGAGTTTATTATCTGTACAGATCAGAGAAGCTTAATGCATCTTCAAGATCAGAAGTTGAGTACTTACTGGCAGCAGAAGGTTATGACCAAACTTATGGGTTTCCAATATAAGATAATTTACAAGAAAGGCACCACCAATTGTGCAGCTGATGCATTATCCAGAATCAATCATCAAACTGGTCAGCTTCAAGCTATTTCTGTAGCCATACCTAACTGGTTACAACTACTGCAAGACAGTTATGCTGATAGTTCTCAAGCTACTGAATTGCTGACTACTCTATCTCTCAATTCTCCTCATGGTCATTATACCTTGGAGCAGGGCATTATTAAATACAAAGGTGCAATTTGGTTGGGTCACTCTCGGACATTTCAAACTCAAGTAACTTCACAGTTACATTCCAGTCCAATTGGTGGTCATTCTGGGTTCTTGGTTACTTACAAGAGAATTAAGAAGTTGTTTTACTGGCCTCATATGAAGAATACTATCACTGAATTTGTTCAGAATTGTCACATCTGTCAGCAAGCCAAGCTGGAACATGTGCCCTATCCTGGTCTTCTACAACCACTTCCTGTACCTGATCAGGCATGGAAAGTGTTGACTATGGATTTCATTGAAGGGTTGCCTAACTCTGATCATTACAGCTGTATTCTTGTGATAGTGGATAAATTTTCCAAATATGCTCATTTCATCAAAGTCAAGCATCCATTTTCAGCCTTAGATATTGCCAAAATTTTTATGGAAAACATATATAAGTTGCATGGTATGCCCTTATACATTGTGTCTGATAGAGACAGGGTCTTTACCAGTTTGCTGTGGAAAGAATTATTTGATCTGTCTGGTACTGATCTTTCCATGAGTTCAGCTTATCATCCTGAGAGTGATGGCCAAACTGAAAGGGTCAATCAATGTATTGAGGCTTATCTGAGATGTTTCATTCATTCCTGTCCTGGCCAGTGGTCTAAATGGTTGCATTTGGCTGAATTTTGGTACAATACCAGTTTTCATTCATTACTTTCAAAGATACACCATTTGAAGTGGTTTATGGACATCCACCAAGACACTTTGGCATTGACCCTGAAAAGGACTGTGTTAATCCTGATTTGGATGAATGGCTCAAGCATAGGCAAACTGTTAATGCTTTGATTCATCAACAATTGCTTCGGGCTCAGCGGACATGAAGAAGCGGTGATAAACATAGAATTCCAAGATCTTTTGCGTTGGGTGATATGGTGTGGTTGAAGCTTCAACCTTATGCTCAACGCATCTTTGTTGCTACTGACTGTGTACCAAGTTGGCTTATCGCTATTTTGGCCCATATCAAGTGGAAGCAAAAATTGGTGAGGTGGCTTATCGGCTTAAACTTCCTCCCGTTTTCGTATTCATCCAGTTTTTCATGTCTCTCTTCTCAAGAAGGTAACGGAGACAAACCTTTGTCTTACTCTCCTTTACCACTTGATGATGCTCATAAGGAGCAAACTCCTGAACTAGTTACGGACCGTCGTGTTAAGAACAAAAATGGTCGTCGATATATCAATTGTTGGTTAAATGGCAAGAGAGTTCAGCTGAGCTTGCTACCCGGGAAGATGAGGATGCGTTTTTGCAAAAGTATCCGCACTTCACGGCAGGGGACAAGCCGCTGCTTATGGAGGGGGATGTAACAGTCCAACCTGTAAGCACGCCCGGCCAAAGCGCAAGCGGAGGCCCAACAAGAACATCTCCGACCAGATTGGAAGACTTGAAGCCCAAGAGAAAATCTCCACCGGCCGCGTCGGGTTAGCTGTGGAACAATTTTATGTCGTCGTATGAGGGGAACGGGGAGATTCGCTTTGAACTCATCTTGGTAGTTGCCGGTGAGAAACCTTGAGGCGGCTAGCTGCGGCTAGAGCTTCGCCGGCCGATTGCTACCGATTCCATGTATCGCTACCTAAATAGTTACCGAATTCGTGAGTTGATTAATCCAGTCCGCTTAATCGTAGCAGCATAATCCGTGTTGTTACATGGCCCTGATCACCGTGTCGGGCCGCCGCCAGCCAGTGACAGGTTGATGGGGTGGTCCTTCTCCGCCCGTGTTGTTCGCCGCCGACGCCACCATCACCGGTAGCGCCGCACCCTCGCATATAAAGGGCATCGACGACGGACGTTGGATGAGCAGCATGGTCATTGCAGCCTTGTCGCATGTATGAACACGAGTGCCGATGCAAAGGCTGATTACCTCGATGAAGCGCCGTGGAAGAAGAGGCGCACGGTGGCGCCGACGGTGGCGCGCTGTCTGCTGGATCTTCTTGGCCACCACGCCGCAACGATGGACTCCACGCTGGGGCACACGGTGGCGGCAGTACCTCGCGCGAGCTGTGCCCCTCCACGAGACGCCGCCGCCCCACCACCGCCGCGAGCACCAAAGACCCAGAGCAGCGCCGCCGCCCACACCTCACGCCGCCGCCGCCCATGATGATCGATATGCGCCGTCGCTAGCTGCCCCCAGCTATCTTAGCTGAAGCTGCCTACCACCTAGCGGCGAGCAATGGTACCTTAGCGTGCAACAGGAGGCTACCTATATATACACACATTATTAAGTCGACGACCATTGGTACAAAGGGGCAGTGGGGCGGAGCCCACGGCGCTGCAGCCCAGCAGCGATGTCGACCGGGCGGTGCTCGACGCGTCCGTCCTACTGCGTGATCCGGCACCTCCCTCCAGCCGCCAAGACGTGCGCTGCGCGCAGGCTGGTGGCGGCGCTAGGGAGGGGCTCCGCCCGGCGGCTGGCCGGAGGCGAAGAGACGGGAATGCTGATGCGGTGGCCGGGGATGACGACGTGGAGGCGGCGGCGCGCTAAGGCAGGGCCATGGCGACACCAACGAGCGATGCAGCCATGGCGACGGGAAGAGGTGCGCTCTTCTGCTTCTTGTTGACGACAACGGCGGCGCAGATCGAGGGGATCTACGGCGATCCTAGAACGGCGCTGCCCCGGCGAGATGGATCTCCCGGGCGGCGGCGGCGGCAGCGAAGCCTAGGTTAGGTCACAAGATCGTAACCCTCTGAAACCATGTGAGAAAGGGTAGGATGCGTGTAATGGGGTCAAGACACACATAGGCAGTGTGCAGCTGCAAAAAAAAAAAAACTGTGCCAATAAAGATATGGCCTACGCTGCACTTTGGTGTGACGCAAGTGATCATCAAGTGAAGTGCTCACCACGATACGACGTTCACGCCCGTGCAACAACACGTACAATGGAATCGGGTTGGTAGGCGGCGGTCCTCGGCGTGTGCCGCTAATTAAACACCATTAACGAGTGCAAAGATGATGAGATTTACTCACGTATCCTTTATTTTGGTTGCTTCACTTTATATATTATTTATTTTCATTATAAAGCATATAAATCGCCTATTGTGAAGAGTCCTAATTGTAAGCATCGGTTGTTCCTAAGAATTCAGAAGCTTGAAGTATCTAAATTCTCATTTGAAGAGTCATTTGAATAAAACCATCACTTTTCTTTTGGTACAGCGGTTAGAAAAAAAAACGCTTCTTAGATAAGATGCACAAATGAAAAAAAAAAAAAAAAATCTAGTCTAGCTTTTTGCATTTTAGAAAGCAAACATGACCTATACCTTTCTACCTTACAACAACTTCTCTGTATATTGTGTATATATACTTTAGAATGGTAGCTTAACTACACTATTTAGAGTTGCTTTTAATTTCTGCCCAAGATTCACTGGTTGGTGTCTACTTTGTAGTTTGTACTACCCTCGTCTTTTGGTGCGCATCCAACTTTCTTGTTCTATCTCCTCTTAGGACCCTCTCAGGCTTATGTCGATATATGTTTCTCTAGCTCTTGTTGCATAGCTAATTTTGTAGGCATTTATTCATTCCGCCCATGTGGCAACAAACAGTTGAGCTGTTACGCTTCCTATATATATTTGCTGAGAGAGGGAGATAGGTTTATCGAGTGTTTTTTCGAGAACTCTTCTGGGGGGATAAAATCATCCTCACCTGCTTATATTTCACAGATGCCGGCAAAGCCGGTGGGTGAAATTGGAGGCCTTGTTACATAGTTCGTTACATCAAAAGAAGGGGGAGAGAGATTACAACATCACAAAACATAACAATAGCACAAAACAACAGCAGGGGGAACCAAAGACTAAGCTGAAGTTGCCGACCGATATTCAATTCATGCCACCGCGGAACAACATACTAAGCTGAAGTTGCCGACCGATATTCGAACCGGGCAGGGTTTTCACCCGGCTCTGTGTTAGACTGCAGCTCGCTGCTAGGCATCCATCACACTGCAAGTCTTTTGGATCGAGATGGGAAGGGAGAAGGAACCTGCTGGACGAGGCGAAGAGAGCATCTAGATCCGCGGGGCTCGTGCAGCAGGTCATAGCGGAGGAAGCGTCCGTGGCGCGCCGTGCAGCAGGACGCATACACGGCCTCCCTCCGCCGCCATGGCATTCGCGGGGTGCTGCTGCGGCGCGGCTGAAGCCGCCGCCACGGAGCGCCGCCACCCTCGCAAATGTGCCGCGACGACGGCGCTACTGGCTGGCCCACCAACACCGCGCTCCCCTAGAGCCCGACTCCGCCCCGATCTCGAGGTCGCCGCGACGCTGCCCCCGCCCCAGGCCCGCCGATGAAGCCGGGCACGGCCATCCTGCCTCCAGCGCCCCCGCTGGCAACAGTAGCGCCACAAGCGCCGCCGCCACCCAAGAGCAGGCGGAGGGGTCGCCGTGGGGGTGTAGATCCGAGCGGAGGGCGTGGATCCAGCTTCGAGGCCACGGATCCAGCCCAAGGACAGGCCAACTTGCTCACCACCGGCGCCGAGGAACTTGAGCTCGATGAGGAAGAGGAGTGGAGAAGAGGAAGTAGAATGGAGTGGAGTGGTGGGATGTTGCGGGGGTGGCTTTGTTGGCGCCCGCTGGCCGCCACCACTGCAAGCCCGGAGGCGGCGCGGCCGAACAGCTCCAGTGGGCGCTTGAGGCGGCGAAGAGCGAATCGCCTCCGAGTCGCCCTGTACGGACGACACGGAGGCCGGGGCCGACTTTTACCGAAAGTGTTTGGGACTGCGTTGGTTTTTTTATTATTTTGGATAAATTTTGAACCATAAAACATCACGTAATTAGTAAGTGCTCCAAGTTGTGTACGTAGTGACGTGATTAACTTCTGGACCATTGATCGATTGGCCGCCGCGCCGTCATGTACATAGTGACGTGGACGTGCTGAACACAAGGACATGTTGTCGTTGCTTCTTGCCGGTGCACTGAAAGTATGCAAAGACGACTCATACAGGTCAACCGCTTTTATCTATAAGCTTCTCGTCGTGTCTGAGAGTAAAGCACTGATTCCTATATATACGTACCCACTTAACTAACCATCACATGTACCTTGTACCAGTGCCAAAGCCGATCAGCTTTCTGGCCATGCATGGTTGGCGCCGACTGTCTGTCTGTCTACCGCTCTGTTGATGTGCTCAATGCTTCCTATACATATTTGAACCTCTCTCATCCTGTCCTTATATGTTTCTAGCTCTAGCTTTTGTCCCATACCTAATTTTGTAGGACTCTTTAATTATTTCTGCATCTTGTGACTACAAATTCATCGAGCTGTATATAACAGTCTCCATACATCCTCTCAGAGAAAAGAGACGAATATCCTAGCAGTAAGCATTGTGTCTAGAGTAATGGATGTGACAACTAGATAAAGCACAAGTCAAATGACCATTATGTTAGTTTGCACTACACTTGTTCAAATAGCTTGAGTCCTATTCGTTTGAATTTTTATTAGCCCTGTCGTATATATTTTTGTAGCTCTTGCTGCCTATAGCTACTCCTGTAGGTCTTTATTCATTTCAGCCATGTGAGCTGGCATGCTTCCTGTATATATTTGCTGAGAGAGGGAAGATAAGTGTTTGGGACTGCTTTAGTATTTTTGGATTTGGAATTAATTTTGAATCATAGAACATCACTTTTTCTAGGCCGGTCGGAGGGAGTAGTACGTGTCTGAGGACCTCCTTTTAATTTTTAAATACAGTTCACATGTGACTGACATGCATTTCCCACGGTGCAATAGTAGACGTGGAGCATTGATCGATTGCGTAGGCTGAGCCGTCACGTACGTGGACGTGCAATGACCATGACCAGGACGATCACCTTTACTGTACTTCATGTTTGTGCCGTCCAGTGCCAAAGCCGATCAGCTTTCTGCCCATGGTTGGTGCGGACTGCCTGTCTGTCGATCTACGGCTCTGTTGATGTGCTCATTGCTTCCAATTCCTATATATATTTGGACCTTTCTCATCCTGTCCTGTATATGTTTCTAATTCTGCATGTTGTGACTACAAATTGATCGAGCTGTTACAGTCTCCTATATATTATTATCTTTGTCTCAGAGAAAAGAGATGAAAGTTAGCATTGTGTCTAGAGTAATCAGTAATGGATGTGACAACCTGGCTAAAGCACAAGCCAAATGACCATATGCAGTTTGCTCAATGTGCTTCTGCCCATTATATTATATATATATTGAATGAACTACAGCACTGTTGTGACTCAAGTGATGATTGGTAGTAGGAATTGATTCGAATATGACCTGACTAATAATATGGACGGTCTGATCATGGAATCGACGACACAACTTGATCGAGCCATCCATGTAGTGACGTGACAAGGACGTGCGAATGCAATTTGCCAGTGGACTGAAACTCAAAGTGACGCCTGTCTCTAATCGACGGTCAGCAAAGACTGACTGACAGTCTCAAGTCCATCGATCAACTGCATCTGCTAGTTCATGGAAAGTACTCGATCCCTCCAGTGGACTAAACTGAAAATGATTAATACCCACGCCAAGCACTAGCCTCCACATCTATTGGAGAGTGAACAGTGAGATGCACACTCATTCTGAATTAGCTCAAACAATCAAACTTTTACTTATAAATACAGTACTACATATATGTATATGGAGGTGAGAAACAACTCGATCGATTGGGCTCTACAAACTACAAATGACCAGACCATCTTTGAAATAAAGTGCCTTAATTTAGCCTTTTGGACGCTACTGAAAAACCGTACAAAACAAACTCCCGTCTCATTACTTGTCTTGCCGAGACTGACAAGTGGGTCGATATATAAGAGACTTCGCTTACTTGCAGTGTACTACAACAACTTACCATGACAAATTTGTTCATCATCACTTTTAATTGCATTCATCAGGTCGTCAATTATTGAGCACTTTTTTTTTTTTTTTGAGAATTATCAATTATTGAGCACTGCACAGTTTCGTCGGATGTTCCCTTGGGCCCCGTCTTGACCCCAATCCGGCCCATCTTCGTGATAGCCTCCACAAAGGCCCGTTCAAACGCCACACTACTCCCCGCCAACGTGTCCACAATGGGCCTGGACCTGGGGTCCGTGTACAGCAGCTGGTCCGACGCCAGGAGGCCCATCCCGACCTGCAAATTCCGGAAGTACTGGTTGTCGAACACCCGCGGCGTCACGACGTCCATGGTCACCGCGATGCGCGGATCCACGCCGTCGGGGCACCACGCCGCCAGCTTCTCCGCTAGGCTCCGGTTCAGCGTCAGGTCCGGCACCGCCGCGCCACGGATGCGGCTAGCGAACGTGCCGCAGTGCGCGAACCCCACCGTGTGCCCGGCCGACAGCGCCACCATGTCCTCCCGCGACAGCCCGTTGCGCGCGAACAGCGTGGTCAGCTGGTCCAGGTCGAACGTCGGCGGCGCCAGCTTCCCGTTCACGCTGCTCGCCGTGGACGAGGGCCGTCAAGGCGGCCGAGCTCGACAGCGTACGACGGCCCGCCAGCCAGCGCGATGGCGTCGCGGGTGGCCATCGCGAGGATGTCGGCGCACGAGACCCGGTTCCGGCACCGTGGCACGGCGTCGACGGCCGCCTTGGCACGGATCACCGTGTCGAAGCCGTCGCCGGCGAGGGAGAGGTTGATGGGGTTGTCTTTCTCTGCGGTGGCGTTGGGCGTGGAGGCCACCACCACCGAGGCGTCGCAGCCCTCGACGAAGCAGTCGTGGAAGAAGAGGTGCACCGTCGCGCCCACCGTGATGAACGTCTCCCGGTACTTCCTCGTTACGGCGTCACGGACGATGGACTCCACGTTTGGGCACACGTTCGCGTAGTAGTTGCGCCGGAGCTGCTGCGCCGAGCAGACGGTGGCCGACATGGCCGCCAGCGCTGCCAGGAGCGCCACCGCCAAAAGCCTCATGTTGGTGCAAGATACCATTGTTTGGTCGTAGTTCTTCTTCTTCAGTGTTAGTGTTACGGCGTGCGACCAAATGAAGTGGGCGGCGTGCGGCCAGCTGAGATCTATATATGTGCGGCTACTGGGTGTGACGCAAGTGGTGAAGTGATCACGACGACATATGCCCCCATCACCATATGTGTCACCTAGGCAAGCAGCAGCGTGCACCGGTGCAGTGACGGGAGGTTGAAGATAAAGCAGCCGCCCATCACCATATGTGTAGAGCCTAGAGATAGTGGCATTCATGCATGCCCATCATCTTGAGGTGGATGTAGTTTTCGATGGCACCATCAAACGATATGGATGATGGATCAGAGGTGACAAGAGCACTATCTAGCTTATTGCACTCCATGACTCCACTGACATAATCACGAAGGTGCCTTTGGTGGAACACTAGAAATTGCAACCTCAGATTATAAATTACACAGCTTCTTTGCCAACATATAGAAAAGTTGAAGTAGTGCGCAGATTAGATCGACGTGGCATGAATATGGGATATGACAATTACTTCTGTGGTTTTCCCACTCTTGCAAGTAGCACTAACTAGTTAAAGTGCTTTAACTTTATAAACATATAAAGGTAAATTACTTCATTAATACCCCCATACATGTTGCTTGAATTTGCATGCTTCACCAGCTAGGGAAACAGCTTGTTGTATGATAGCTTCGACTTAAATTGTGGCCTAACCTAGGTAGTATTATATATAATGCTTGCCATATATGTATCATCCCAAATTCATATTACTCCCTCCATTACGAAATATAAGGCGCCCAGCAATTTTCGTTTTTTGATTTTTTATAAGGCGTGGCATTGGAATCGAGGTGAAGAAAGTTAATGAAGATGCAGCATTGAATAGAATAGGAAGAATACGAAGCGTATGCATGGGCCGGACCCTATTAAACAGAGCTGTGTGTGAACGTGGCTCCCTAGCTTCTTCATTGTGCTGATTTGCAATGGCTGGCAATGACCTCGCCGCCGGCACAGCACTCATCCGTGGAGTCAACTATGCTCCAGATTCTGAAGAGGAGGACCTGGTCGACGACGGAGGTACGGCGGCGCCGCCGGCGATGCTCAGCAAAGCGCTCGATGATGGAGGCGCGGCCATGAAGCGCGCGCTGTTCGGCGAGGCCGTCAAAGTCGACGAGCCCCAAGGCGAGGCCGTTCAAGTCGGCGAGGCCATCAAAGTCGGCGAGCCCCAAGGCGAGGCCGTTCAAGTCGGCGAGGTCGCCCAATTCGGCGATGAGCATCTGCCGTGGGAGGATGAAGAAGAAGCGCGAGCTCTTCTGATGCTCGCGTCGACGCCCACGGACGTCTTCATGTCTAATTTCTGCATGCATAAAGCTTTCATGATCATGGGGCCGCGCCTAATCCCTGCATACTTCGGCGCCTCAGATGTCGACGTCCGTGAAGCTGGCCATTTTGCCTTGATGTCTGGCAACACCTTATCAATAACAAACCGCCTGAAAGTGTCCCTGTTTACTGATGTCATTACCTTGGTGATCATAGTACCACGTGGTCTATTAGGGCTTTTCCTCTTTGCAGGTTCTTTCTCAATGTATGCCTGGAGGTGGGTCTGCCATGGAAGCTTATTGGACATCATGCAAGAACTGTGTAGCAGCGTATATATACACGGCAGCTGGGAAGACGGGTACTGGACGTAAGAGCGCGTTCAAGTTCTGGCAAATTCAGTTTGAAAATTGGCGCTCATTTGTTTTCGGCAACGAAAACGTTTTACCAGTTTCACGAAACTACCTGCGGTGTAGGTTGCGCGCGCTAACTCTAATCGCCCGGCCGGCTGCGCGCGCTAATTCTAATCGCCCAGGCCGGCGCGCGCTGCCTGCTGCATGCAACGCTTTGCACGCGCGCTGCCTGCTGCATGCAATGCTTTGCATTCTCGTATGCAAACCTTGCATTAATTCTGGCCACGTGGTCCTCTTTCTTCTTGTTATCTGCAATTCCTTGGTATTTGGGATAGTACCCTATACGTCTTATAAAAAAAGATAGAGGGAGTAATACACAACTAGGTGTGAACAGTGGAAGGCTTATGACTTAAATTATTAATCTCTAAATTAAATTTTCATCAATACCTACCATGTGTTTGCTTTGTGTAATTTGCATCTATTGTTATTATTAAAGATAAACCAACAATCACTAGTACTGATTTGATTTTGCGAGCACTGACACAATCTTTTTTCGTGGCGGGCACTTTTTTTGCCCGTCCACGGAAAATACTCCGCCACATCCTTTTTTTTTTTTTTGCGTGGCGGGCGTCTTTTTTACCCGCCACGGGAAATTAATTTTGTGTGGTGGGCACCTTAACACGCCCGCCATGGAAAATAAATTATTTTCCGTGGCGGGCGTGTTAAGTTGCCCGCCACGCAAAATCAATTTCCCATGACGAGCAAATTAAAAGGCCCGCCATGCAAAATATAGGAGGCCACGGCAAAGCCCAAAGCAGATTCCTATTGGGCCATTGATATATATACTCACACTTAACAGTTCAGTCATTCACTAGGGTTTCAGTCCACAACCCACCGGCCTCCCTCCCCTTCCTCTCCCGCACCCGGCCTCGTTCTCTTCCCTCCCCTCACACTCGACTCCACCGGCCTCCCTCCCCTTCCTCCCGTCCTCCTCACTCTCGGGAATGGCCGAGCACCACACGAGGGCCACCGGCGCGCGGCAGCGGGCACTAGGATCACCGCCTCCTCCACACCGGCCCTCCCCTCCCAGCGGCGCGGCCCTCCCGGCGGCGGGATCCCGACGCGGGGGCCCTCCTCGCGGGCGGATACCGCGCGGCCCCCCCTCTGGCGCGCCAAGGCGCTCTCTCTTCGGCGGATCCCGGCGTGGCGGCCCTCCCTTCGGCGGATCCGGGCGCGGCGGCCCCTCGGCGGGCGGATCCCCGGGCGGATCCGGCGCGGCGGCCCTCCTCGCGGCGGATCCGGGCGCGGGCGCCCTCCCCCCAAGGGATCGGATCCGGCGCAGCCCGGCCCGAGGCGGATCCCGGCACGGGCGGCCCTCCCCGCGGCGGATCCGGTGCGGCGGCGGGACGGGCGTCCCACGGCGAAGCGCCGGGCGAGGATCCGGCTCCCGGTGGCGCACGGGCGGCGGCGAATGCGGATCCGGGTTTAGTGGGCTCACCAGCCGGGCTTGGATGGGCTTCTTTGTGGCTCATGGCTTTTTTATTTTTTTAATTCTTAACCGTGGCGGGTGTTTCTAATGTGTCCGCCACGGTTAATAGATTAACCGTGACGGGCAAAGGAGCCCGCCACGGATAAACTCGTGCAATAACCGTGACCTTATGTGGGTGACGGGCGCCTCGCCCGCCACGTAAAATTCCCGGCGCCCGTCACCCAAAATAGTTTCAGTACTAGTGAATGTGTTTGGTTTGTGGAAGTATGGGATGGGTCCATCGATCTTAGTTAAAAGTATTGTTCATGTTTTATGCTTGGTTCAGGGATGCTAAAAAAAGGAGGTGACCTGGCCTAACTGCTTGACCCATGAAGCCCACTTGTTAGCCACCTTTGTTTTCTTTTTTTTTTCTTCTTTACATCATTGTGGTGCTCATACTCGCCATGGAAACATGGTCGACACCATGGGTCTAGGCCAGCCCACAGTTTGCTTGAAGACACGAGGTAAGGTGGCGTTTACGCAAAGACATGAAGGACAAACCTAATCGGATTAATAGGAAAGTTAGCTTATGTGATAGATCATCTGTCATAACATGTACCATGCCTAACTAGACGGTACTATGTTATTCAATGGCCTGAACCAGGATAAATCGTTGTCTTTCACGTTTACCATACTGCTGCATATGTCATAGCCCTCCAATCACCGTCCCATGATTTAATTCTCAAAAAAAGCCCTCTGATTTGTTGTTGGTCATCAAAACACCGATACCGTCTCTCCACTCTTGTCTCCTTATCTAGGGCTCCTCCATGCTAGCATCCATCCCTACCCTCAGCTCCACAACATTGGCTTACTTCTCGCTCCACACCAGTGCCCAATGGTTAGGCCAACCCAAGCTCACCTAGGAAGAAGAGGAATGACCCCCCTCCAGGCATCCACTCATTTAGGAAGGATGGGTTCAATACACATTTTGAGTGAATATTTTCCATGGGCGCCATCCGGCCATCCCACCCGTCGCTCATCTAAACTCTAGACCAGAGGACTCCCATCGTCCCACCATCCTCCTGTCCTCGGTCATCACCGCATAAAAAAGCAATATATAGTAACTAATAGAATCTCATGTAAATTATATGCTTGCATGTGTGCGTTCATGTGCTTGCTTGAAATGCACTTAAGGTTACTAGCCTAGATAGAGAGAGAGCATGAGTTGACCAATGGGCTAGTGATGAGTATACAAGAATAATGCATAAAGATTCTCGTCATTTGCGTTGATTCCATTTTGATGGAGGCAAATCCTAAGCAAGAATTCCTCCATATATCTATACCTACTAATAAAGAGAGAAAAATTTCAGTCCCACCTTTTTTTTTTTCACCTTTTCTGCCACCCTTTTCTGCCTCTTTTTTTCCACCTTTTCTTCTGCCTTTTTCTGCCTGCCGTTTCTATCTGCCAGCCCACGTACATACGATTTACATCAAGAATCCGAGCCGGGACAGGGGCGTCCGGGTGCTGGAGACGTGTGCGTCGCGGCCCGCGCGGCTGGACTTGGACTCTGCTTAGCTGTCGTCTCGTTTGCCGTTGCGGACTTGCGGTTGCTAACGCGAAGTGGACGGCCAGCACGGTGTTGTTGAATCCGTCGACTTGAGGCGACGCCGCGGGGATCCAGCTGCGCGTGCACACGAGGGGGAAAATCGCGCCAAAATCCCCACGGAACGTCTTCTTCGTGCCTTCGTCTTCGAGCACGGCTCACCGCCGGGCTCCGAGGCAAGACAGGGCCAGCAGGGCGCCGACAACAGAGCGGGGCAGGGTGGGGCGGAGCAGAGCCGCTCCTCGGCGAGCAGGCGGCGCCGGGATCGGGAAAGGGCAGGGCAGGGCACCGGCACCAGGGCACCATTCTTTTCCGGCGCGGCGGCGCCAGTCTCGATTCCTATCTAACGCAGTCAATCTCAGCCAATTATTTTTTGCGGGATAGTTTCGTGCTAAGCTTAATTTCATTTGGGTCGATTTTTGGGTTCGATTCATGAAGATTTGAGGTGGATTTCTTTGAATTTTTAGGACCGCGGTTATTTTCCGTTCGTCAGTTTGCGTGCTCTTTGACTGCTGCTTGAGATGCACCTGCGGGTGGCCAGCAGCAGCGCTCCAGAGCGCAGGCGGCGCGCTGGTCTCGCCCGGGCATCCACAGCACAGAACCACGCAGTTCGTGGTTGCATCTGAACTTTCATGTTTCTGTGTCGTGGTTCCTGTTCATGAACGGAAGCCCCTCCTATGTTCGTGTGAAATTTGTGCTTGTCTTGATTCATTTGATTTTGATTGGTCAGAATCTTGCATCTTGCTTCCGTGAATTTCCAAACCAATCTTTGGCTCACGTGATTTGTTCTCTCAAGCAAGCTGGTTTTGACGAGCAAGGTCACGATGGCGGAGGTGAGCTTGGCAGGCAGCAGGTCCATGGAAACTGAATGTTTCTATTCAGCTTCTAAAAATGATAACTGAACGCACACACTCAGTTACCTACATGTCTTCAGTTAATTTTGATTCTCATCAGTTACCTTTTTGGTGTAAACTAATTAAACATATTATATTATATTTATATGTTTTATTTGAAGAATTTATTTTGCATCCATGAGCAACACAATGGTATATAGAAATAACTATTCATAATTGATCATGGCTACGTGAAAGCATTAAATGATTTATAGACGACCAAAAAAGACTACAACTGTATGTGAGTTGTACGAGACGTCAAGTTAGCCGTCTGTGTTGTAAATTTCAAGAACTTGCAGACAAGAAATGCTGTCACTTTGTTGTACATGCCCTTAGTCGTATATATAGTATATATTATTGTATTCGATCATTCATATGGTGATTTAATTGGCGCTTGGAAGTTAGGACATGAAGGTTCTCTCTTTTGGAACAGTAAGTATTTCGAAAACGAAAAGGTTCACGATCTATCGCGGCTGCCCAACGACGGCCCTAACGCGTCCTTTGTTGATCCATTCGTTGGGACGTTTTGGAGTCTATTGAGATTAGCCCAGCTGGACCGACAAAAACTAGGCTCGGTATTATGCTTGTCGATGAGGATCCCGGCAACAGGACATGGAAGTTGTGGAATAAATTATATATCCATATGTATCCCGTACCAACGCACGGGCATATTTCCTAGTATAATATGAAAAGGCAAAAGCATCTATCGCCCTTGGGAACCTATGGAATAACGTAAACTCTAGGTTGTTACGTCCTTCGGTTAAACCTAGAAGACACCACACACCCTTATATTAGTTAGTTGCTTCTTCCTTTGTCATTCGGACAAAAAGCTCCACATTACAACTACCAGTATCCACCATCACCTTGCAAAAATTAGAAGCTATGGGGGGCTTAGGGGCCTTTCCGATGGAGCTAATTCTCACTGCAGTCATTGGTGAACTCACTAGCAGGTCCGTATCTTTTCTTATTGACAGATACTCAAGACCAGCATCACCAGACATGGAGGAGAAGCTGCAGAGCCTGCAACGCTTGCTACGACGGATTTGTATGGTCATTGAGGCAGCCGAAGGGCGGCACATCACGAGCCCAGCGATGCTGCAGCAGCTGGAGTCGATGAGGAAGGCGATGTACCGAGGCCACTGCACCCTCGACACCTTCAGAGTCCAAACCTGCCATGGACCAGGAGAAATGATCCAGGGCGAAGGCAGTGACAATGGAGCGCGTCGTCAGCGTTTCACACTGTCGAGGTTCAATTCGGCCAAGCGTCTCCTCCTGTCCACCCCCAACGAAGCAGAGACCACGTCACAGCTGCAGCTGCAACAAGTGTTGTATCGCTTGAACACCGTGCTTGCTGACGCGACTGAGTTCATTGTGCTGCTCAAGACCTATCCGCCGCTGTACCGCCAGCCTTACAGCACCTACCTGTTCTTGGACATGTGCATGTTTGGCCGGCAAATGGAGTTGGAGCGTGTCATCAGTTTCTTGCTGCAGGTGGAGCCACCAGGTATGGGAAATCTGGGCGTCCTCCCAATTGTTGGTTCATATGGTGTTGGAAAGAGCACCCTCGTTACGCATGTTTGTAACGACGAGCGGGTGCGTGGTCACTTCTCTCGAATAGTTTGGTTTAGTGAAGATGATTTCAACAAGGATGGTGTGACTACTTTCATGGATGGAGGGATACTCAAGCATCAACACGACAACAATGGCAAGGATACATGGCTGGTGGTTGTTTCAGTGCCTGGGGACATCGACGAGGTAGCATGGACAAGACTGTATCTAGCTTCTGCCACTGAATTTGCGAACAACAGTAAGATTATAATCACGAGCCAATCCAACCAAGTCATGTATTTTGGAACTACAGAGCCTCTGGTACTGGATTTCCTCTCCGACGAAGCGTACTGGTACTTCTTCAAGGCGCTTGCATTCGGAAGCGTGGACCCTGAAGAGCATCCCAAGCTTTTGGCCATCGCCATGAAGATAGCCATGGTGATGAAGACAATAAGGCCAGAGGGATCATTCCTGAGATTCAATTTCGTGACCACCACACTAAGAACCAATCTGAATGTTCAGTTCTGGAGTGAGGTTCTTACACACTTTACGGACTACTACACACAAAGAAACCACTTCTGGTTCTACGAGCACCCTCATAAGTGGCGGCCAAGCAGGTATATTTATTATTCAAAAACGTTTGGTGTGGTACATTGTGTGTTTCAGAATTTTCGAACTACTAGTGGCACCGATGAGGAAATTCCCAGTGTCAAATTCATTGATATCCTTTCTGGGAGAGTCAAGGGCTGCGTCGGCAGCCACGAGATCCTGGTATGGAAGGGCAGGCTACCACCGTACAAAAACTACATCGTGAGTTGTGACATTCAGAAGCCAGCTGCGTGAGGAGGAAGTGTCAATTGGATTGCGGCACCCCCAAGAAACGGTCGGGTTTTTTTTTTTTTTTTTTTTTTTGTGTGTATAGCTATATATAGCGCTAGAGAGGCTGCATGCTTGTTATACTTAATATCTAGACACAAATACTAAAAACGTCAAAACGATTTATAAATTAGAACAGGGTGCTAATTACTAAAATCCTTATTTGTCGGGCATGTGGAAATAGGGTATCCATGAATAGCCCTAAAAACATACCCATAAGGCCGCCCAGGAATGAAAGCAGGCATGTTTGGATCTGCTAGTCGGCAGCCCAGCACGACATAAACTCGGTCCCAGAGACAAGGCGCCCCAGGCGGCCTCGGGCACACCAGGTTCGCCTGAGCCACATGTGGCGGCACTCACACAAGTCCCCAGCGATTGCCCTTGGGCCCACTAAGCAGCCATAGTTGTGCCCTGCTTGGCTACACCTCCATCAGCAGGAATCGACCATGATTAAATCTTACCATCCAAGGAATTGACCACTGTCCATCCGGACGGGAATATATTCCTCCGACAAGGGTACCACAATAAGGTGTACCAAACCACTGTTCGTGGGATTCTAGATTCCAATGGTGAAATCCGGATTTACCGGATACTTCACCTCGAAGGCAGGGGTAAAATCCCCTTCAACATGGCTCACGAGAATCTTTACTGTACACACCATCGTGGACACAATGGCCTCTCCCTAGGCTATAAAAGGGGAGGACCAGTTCATGGGGGAGGAGGCCTCGAAGGCAAAGACTCATACTCGACGCCCCAAGTAACTTGCACATACGCACACCCAAAACCCCTCAAAGCACCTAGCTCACCAGAGCTCTACCCGCAAGCACAACCTTCCTAGATCCCCATGAGCATGATGGCACGAGTTCCATCTCCAAAACCCACGCTCACCACTCTCACCACGCTCACCACGCTCACCCATCTCACCTCCACCTTAGATGTTGGCACTAGGCTCAATCATTTGTAGGGTTTTTTCAGGGACTTGGGATCTAGCCCTCTCTCGTTTATCTTGTTACCAGGACATGGGATCCGTCCCTCTCCTAGGAGCTTTGTACACCCCTACACAGGCACCTCGATAGTGCAAGATAAGAAAGGAACCGTGACCGACAACTGGACATAGGGAATTCTAGCTAGAACCAGTATAAATCTTGTGTCTCCCCACTTTGTCTCTACGTAGCCATCCAAGCTTTGAAGCGAATCGCCGATGCTCTCTTCACTTGTCGAGTCCCTCAGGAACCTACGGTTTTTGGGACACCGACATTATTTTCAGTATAATACATAAATAGCTTTAATAAATGATACAATAGGAATACGAGTCCACACACAACCCCTTACATCCCCCTCCCCTCTCCGTCTTCTATCCTCTAGCAGCATGAATCTTGAGCGGCGTGGGGCACATTCCTCTGAAATGAGGATGCTAGGACATGAATGTGTTGGTATGGCAGTTGACCCTTGTTGAAGATACACAACCTAGCTTTGCTCCCTCCCACTCCCCTCCCATTCATGTCCTATGCGTCGAAGATGCTAGGACATGAATGTGTCGATATGTCATCTTCATTGTTGACATGAAAGTCGTTAATTAGCTTTTTTGAGCGAACATTTTTTCTCACTCATTGCCATAGGGACACAATGGTTCCAAGGGTGGGGAGAATGTTGGAACCAACCCGAACATAGCTCCTGGCCATGTGTCGGCAAGAGCAACAACTGACGACAACACAACGTTAAGGGCCAAGCGAAGACCCAAGCCCAACCCAATGTGGTATCAGTCGGTTGAACTGTACTGCAAGTTCTCAAACTTGACTAGCGGTGTCACTCGGTCAAACTGCCATAGTGATATACGTGGTCTCCAGGCATGGCTAGTAATGTCATTCCAGTCCATGAACTTCTAAGGCAATCACTTTGGAAGTGGACTTCTAAGGCAATCAATTTGGAAGTTCGTGGACTAGGATGAAACTGTACTAGCCAAGTTTAGAGACCAACAGTGATCACCTTGCAAGTTTGTAGATTAGGATGACATGGCTATTCAAGTTTAGAGGCCTTCATATATCGCTTTCAAAATTCGTGGACCATGATGACACAACCAGCCAAGTTTAAAGACCGCTAATAAATTTCGCTCCTTTACAAATGGAGCACACAATATTCACATGCTCAAGTTGATTCACAAACTCCTATCAATTTTTCATGCGAGAATAAACCAGATTGCACCTAAATATCACCAGGGTAAAATCAAAATATTAATTAGTTAACAGGTAGTAAATTTTACCTCTTGTGCCCCACCTCAGCTAAGAAATATAAAGTGTGCACTTGAGTCCTCGATGCTCCAGCTTCGTCACTGAGAGCAGCTACATGCAAGGCTGCAAGGAAATGTGAGCTGACTAGATCCACCTGTATTGGCCCCAAAGGCTAAGATAGCAACTTCAGGCTCTGCAGGCCATGTTAGTGCCGAGTTGAGATGCCTTTGGATCCTCCGCGGTCCATGCCATGAGATCCATCGACACACAGCCTGCAAAATATTGCATCGACAAAGTCCAGCACGATGAAGCCAACTCAGGATATATTCTGCGTATAACAAAACAACAAGGAGGTGGCCCGTGGGTTCGATCTCTGTCTTCTTACCCATGTCTTGTTCCTATACTAGCTAGGTACATCATCCATTCATCGTTTGCAATTGCAATTTGCAACAACAAAACATCGCTTGTTTTAGGCATGCTGCTTGCCTGCAGGACACCAAACAGACATTCAGATGAGATGAGAAGAGAAGATGCAGCGTATATGCATGTAGGGTTGTCCTATATTATCATGATCAAATATCATGTAGCCACTGCTCGCCACCATGGCCACAGATAGGATAGGAATAGGACATCGCACTTGCGAGGTAGCAGGTGCACTAATGTCGTCTGGGACGAAGCGCAAGGTGGAAGAGCTCGGTGGGCACGTGCTCTCGGCGGCGGTCGGCGACGTTGTCGCCCGGACCATGTCCGCGGCGGTGGGCAGGTACGAGGCGCACGCGAGCGTGGACGACCAGCTGGAGCGCCTGGGCATGCTGCTCACCATGGTGCACAGTGCCATCGAAGCGGCGGAGGGCGTGCACATCCGGAGCTGGTGGCTGCGCCGCTGGCTCTGGAGGCTCCGGGACGCCGTGCTCGACGGCGACGAGGTGCTGCGGCAGTCACTGAGACAGCGTTGGCGTGGAGGTGGAACCGAGGAGGCTGCCGCCACTGACACCAACAGTCAAGCCTCCGGCAACTGGCTGTGGAACGCCACCAGGCGTGTCTTCCGGTCGGCGAAGACATTGCTATTCGCCGGTGACAGCAGCTCGGCAAGGCTGAGCAGCGCAGTGGCGAGGTTGGAGACCGTGTCCACGTCTCTGCCTGAATTCCTCAAGCTGCTCGAAATGGAAATCTGTAGGTCACTGCCGCCGCTGGCGGTGCCACCCTCGACAGTATGTCGTTCACGGCCGTCGTCTTCGCAGCGTGATAAGGGCGATTCCCAGGATCCGACAAGTCATGACAACAATCCCATCAAGGAAGAGATCCTCCATGGCGTACTCGACGTACCTCCGCGCTGCCGCCGCACCAGCATCACCACTTTGGGCCGCCAAGATGTTAACCGAAGCGACGACGATGACGAGTCGGATACCAGCACGAGCCTCGACGTGTCCTACAGTTCATACGTGTACACTTCCACCAGGAGAAGGATTGGGCAGCTGATTGTGTTGCAGCCAACCCCAAGACCTGTGAGGAAGCACGCAATGCCGACGGTGGCCGCCGACTCTTCTAACCTGCGGCTGCGGACACCGGACCCGGTCAGGCTCCGTGGCCTCGTGGCCGAAATCCGGCGTGCCGTCCGCGCTAGTGACAGTGCGGAGGTCCACGGCAAGCGGTGGCTGGCGGAGTGGCGCCGGGAGCTGCAGGGCGTGGCTGACAGAGCCAACCGTGCGCAGCGAACCCCGGTGCCGGCCATGACTGTCATCCCTGAAGCCGATGGGGCAACCTCTCATGACATGATCGCTGAGAACGTGAAGAGGATGGCGGCTGGTCTAGAATGCTTTGTCAGGTTGGTCAGGCTCGCCGTCACGTTGCGTCGTCTCAAGAGTCAAGACTAGGCTAAGTTGGTTGTGGCTCATGGGTATACCTTCTAGCAGCAAAGGTCGATATATGACAACAGTTGTGTGCACTTTCAGCCTTTTTTCTTCTTGTTTACGGAACACGTACGCAGGAGAAACATTACTGGAATGGCAGGGGTTGTCACGTTTTCAAAAACTGTTTTGAAGAGAGTGCTTACCTGCACTACTGAAAATCATTTTTGGAGACAGATGTTTTCATTTTAGGAGACTCCACGTTAATTATCTGACCACCTATGCAAATAAAAGAGTTGAATTTGTCGCGTTGTTGTTGCGGGATTTTTTCGGTTAAGTAACGACTGGCGAAGCTGAATATCAATGATGTAGCTTACTATTTTGTTGGAGAGCATGCTAAACGTATTTTTGGTCAATTGAAAATCAAAAACACTTTAGTCAATTGGTATGGCTCGTTGGTATTAATAAGTGACACGCTCATATGCGCGTGGTGGAGACCGCCCGCCGCCCAGTTGATGGTGATGCTGGCATCCCGGCCGTGGTTGAGCTTGAGTCTTGATGGCATGTTGTCGTCAAAGTAACTAGTACAGAAAAAGATATTCAGATACGGTTGTTACCAATTGTGAATAGAGCTGGGACTTGGGCGTGCGGGGCCGGCACGGCCCAAGTCCCTCTCGTGCTTCGTGCCACTTCAGATCGTGCCCCTTAGGCACGGGAAGCACATCGGGCCGTGCCGATATGGCACGTCAAATTTTTTCTTCGGCCCAAGCACGGCCCGTGGCATGCCGGCACGCCTTCGGTCGTGCTAGCCCAAGCACGGCCCTCAAAATATCTTCACTACTTCTCTATTTTGTGGTGTGATATAAAAATTTTATGTATGTTGTGTATACTAATTCAATGAAGTTTTAATGATTTTCATAATCTATTTAAGTATTAGTTGAGATGTAGTATAGTAAATGTTATAAAATTACATTGTAGAGTAATAAAAGTGTGTACGTGCCGCATTCATGTCGTGCCAGCCCAAGCACGGCCCAAAGTGCGGGTCGTGCCATGTAGCCCGTCGTGCCGAGATCCTAGGCACGGCACGGCCCTCATATTCATGTCGTGCCAGCACGGCCCAAAAATATTTCGTGTGGTCGTGCCGTGCTTCGGTCATGCCAAAAGTCCGTGCCATGACCCGCCGTCAAATGGCACGGCCCAGTCCCAGGGAAAGCCGGCTAAGAGGGGTGAATATGAGCCTTGAAAAATTCTTTCAGAATTATTGAACTTGTAGCTCTCACGCCCCTCAAAGCAAATAACACACGCACATGGAAGATCACGACCTAGTTAATTAGATGGATGCCCTAGAAGATGTTCTAGACACACATCGGATCAACCAGAAGAAGTTTGTCACAAAACAACGCAAGAACAAGGAGAATCAGCACACAACGCTAGTCGGACTGTCCCGGTTTAGATGACGGACTATCCGCCGTTCAAAGTTCGGACCGTCGACTAGAATCACGGTAGACCGCGGACTGTCCGCACTTCACCCGCGGACTGTCCGACTAAAGTACGAGGCGCGCAAGAATCGAGGGAATTTCAGATCACGCAAAAATGCCCCAAAATGAGCACGAACACAAAAATTGCCCGATCTCCAATCTCGTGAGGTTTCAATTGATTTCCTCTAGTGGAATCACTCCTCTCACGTCATAGATTGACTTCGTGCAAGAAAAACGAGATCAAACCATCAAGAAACGAAGAAACCAAGATTAAGAGAGGGACCGACAAAAATTGTAAAGCAAGAACACAAATCACAGCAAGATAGACACACAAGCCATCGATCCGGAAAGCCTAAAGGGCATGCACACACTAAGGGGTGTACTTCCCTACGAACACAAATCATACTAGTTTTACGGACCTCTCCCACTCGGAAGTACTACTGACCGGGAGACCCTAAGGATGAACTGGAAATTGGAGAGGCAACAAGAGATGGAGGGCTGCTCTCTCTATTTATAGTCTTGGTCTGAATGACCATCCTACCCCTACTGATACAATTGCTGCAACCACTTAGCCAGGGCATAATGGTCAGACTTGGATATCTTCTGATCCGACGGCCACCGCGCCCTCTCACTGGTAGCTTCACCCCAACGTGAACTCCCCGATGCCGCCACATGTCGTCCTTTCGCTGTCGGAACCTTCACCTTGGTTTTGAGGTGAAAATAGTAGGAAACCCGAGCCTGTGGTTTTGAGGAGCAAACCACGAAACCGGGCACCGGTGGTTTTGAGGCTCAAACCACCAAACCACCGACGAGTGTCATCGGTCTTGACCACCCGAGGCGCCAAGCCATCTGAGCCACTCGCTCGACTTGCACGCTCGCCGTCTTGACCCAATCGACACTATCACCCCACGTGTCCTCGCACTTGTCGATGTCCCAAGTGTCGACCACCACGGCTAGCCACCCGACGATCAGGTCCCTCGATCCAAGCCTCACATCCGCCCTTCATAACCGCTCCAGGTCCATTAGCACGACACATCCTCCTTGGTTTTCACTTCGCCGTCGACCACTGTCTCCGAGCTCCACACCCGCACAACACAAGCCAAGAGACAACATCATCCGACACAACACGTGTGCCGGGGTAAGGGTAATGAGATAGAAAAAGAAAGAAAATAGAATGAAAATGCTATGTGTTCGCAAATTGTAAAAATAAGTGATTTTTTTTAGGCCGTTTTTTTTGAACCAGCCCTATGGATCGATTTTGAGAAGAAAACTTCAGATTTCAGATTGTTTGGGTTTTAAAGCCAACCCTAAAGATACATTTTAGAGGAATTTCCATCATCACTAAATATATGTGCTGACGCCAGAATCGAACCCACAACCTCATTCTCACGTGATTCATCCGGCCCTACCACCACACTACATAATAACTTGTAATAATCTATGACGTTGTTTATTTAACTCATAAACAAATTTAACTTAGAAAACTTTCAACTACCCTACCACCACACTACATAATAACTTGTAGTAATCTATGACGTTGTTTATTTAACTCATAAACAAATTTAAATTAGAAAACTTTCAACTCCTCTTCGATCATCACTAAATAAGTATTAAAACAGACAAAACATAAGAAGAACAGAAAAGAAATGAAACAAAAGAAATTCTACCTTGATTTCTTTCCTTATTTGAATTAAGATTCCTATTTGAGTTACTCGGGATCGGAGAGAGCTAACTAGATTAAGATTCTTAGCTGGCCATATTATTATATATGCTTTCTATTTGGATTAAAATTGTTATTCACTCAAAATCAGAGAATTCCTACCTATCTAGATTACCGTGTAAGTAAGGTGACCGCGAGTGGTCGAGGAGCAACCTACGCTACCCCAGCCTGCAAGCTGCCGCCAAACCCTAGAAGGGCGCCGCCACCGGCTCTCGCCTTCCACCATCGCTGGTCCCGCTCCCTTCTCCTCCGGCATCATGCGGGGGGTTGAAGGGAGCGGGGGATCCATCGTTTTGAATAAGTTTTTCCTAGTAGATTGAGTCTTCAAGGTTCAAGGTTTCTCCGGAGATCCAATCGAAGAGATTAGCCCGCGGCGTAAAGCGTCGTCAAGATCATCGATGGAGCGATGGAGTATGTTGTTCCTCAACGGTGATGGCATAACGAAGACATCATCATTGATGGAGAATAAGGTACTCCAACCCTACCTTTGTCTCCCAATGGTTCTATGCAACCATGGCGGGGGCTAGTGAGAGTTAGTTTTCCAACGATATGTATCTGGATGTCGGTTGAACTTGTGTTCTCCCATGTCGAATCTGGTGAAGGTGTCGTTGCTGATGTTGTTGGGGCGCCCTTGGAGGCGTTGTCGATGTCGATGACATCGTAATTGAGATCGGCGACGTCGGCGTCGGCGTCGGATGACGTCGTTGTGTTGCTCTTGATGGTGATTGCGTTGATGCTCTTGGTGTTCCCGATTCGAAAAGGATATTGGTGGCATAAGAACTTATCTGCACTTGTCGTTGGAGCCTCACGGCGTTGGCCTAGTTGGGTAGGCTTTTCATCGAAAGCAGGTGGTGGACGTCGGTGGTAGCCTCGATCCGATCCGAATCGAGGCTGCGGCGACGGCGGGTCGTCCTTAGGGTAGGCGTGCTCGTTGCTTGTAGCATCACCGATCTTGGAGGGGGCGTAGGCGGCGCATGTGGGGCGACGTCGCCGTTGATGGCGCCCATGGCGAGGGTGTCGTCGATGGCAGAGATGACGTCGGAGGTGCGTACATCGGACAGCAAGGCCGCGTGTTGCGGTGTTGCTGCTGTCATGGCCACCAGTTCGTCGTGGATGTGGAGGACGACGTTGTTTGACCGTAACAGCTTGTTGTACAACTTGTTGCTCCTAGCGTCTTTGTCCACAAAGATGCTCGTAGTCGCCGAAGATGGTGTGAAGCTTCTCCATGAGCGCGATTGTCCATGCGCTGGGGTGGTGGTTGTCGGAAGCCATCGGTGGTGGGAATCGCCCAGGTCTCCGGATACCACCGTCACAAACCGGTTGAATTCTCGGCGGTGACACGTGGCGGGCAGCAGCCTTGGGCGGCGAGTGGCGGCGTTGGGCGAAGAGGGTGGCAGCGGCGCTGGGCGCCGGCGCAGACGGCGGCGTGAGGGCAGCGGCGGCGGCGCTTAGCGCGCGTTAGGGTTAGGGTTTGGGGAGCTGAAGATAGAAGTTGTTGGGTGTTACCCCTTTAATTTTTCCGATTAAGATCCAACGATTCTGACTCCCTTGTATTTATAGTCCGAGGAAGACTTGCGTGCTAAAAATATCTAGAAGGTTTCCTTATAGATCGGAATACCTCTTGTCAATGCAATTTATTTATTTCTTTATATATTTATTCACTAAATAATTATTACTTAACGACGAAGCAAAGGATGATGACGGATACGGCGGCGGCGACCAGCCAGCCAGGCGCGCTGTCTGCCCGGCGAGGCCTATTTTGGCACATGACACCTGAGATACATAGAAATATTTCATTTTGCTCCGAAGGTGAAAAGGTCAATTTACCATGCCGTTGTCACCATTAACCTGCCAAATGGACCGAAGGGCCAAATTACCAAAGAAATTTCGGTTCAAGGCCAAAAACCAAAATTCAACAAAATTTGAGCCAATAAACTAAGGGAAGTTTTTTCAGGTAAGTAAACTTTACCGAAGCTTGGGCGATAAATGAAACACTTTTTCTATATTTCAAGTGCCTAATTTTAAGATTATTTTTAGGCAACACTCTTGTACTACTAAGTTGCAACTTTCCTAATTTGTTATTATTTGTCTTTGTGTCAAAACATATCAAATTCTTGTCAGTCTCTCTAGATAATTGTCAAATTCTTTTTTTAAAAAAACGTGCCAACACATATCAGAATATTTTGTTAGCTTTGTAGTTTTTTAACCACTTTTTATTCTCAGAACCGAAAATTACAAATTGTGTCTACAGAAAATGCAACAAACTAAAACTGAATTTTTTGTATAAAATAAGGGCAGTAACCGTCGCTTCAAATAAAAGAAAAATTCAGGCATCTGAAATTTAGCAAATAATCCCTAAATTAAAACAGGTTTCGTGGAAATTTTATCGCTCATAAATTTTACCTCGCGCTATACCTAGAGATGTCCGTACCTAGATGCCCTTGCTTGTCTTTGTCTCCTCGATTCCATCGTCCATGCTTGGTTGCCCTGGAATTGAATGAGTCGGAATGATGCTCGAAATTGCACGAAGCTAGCTAATAGTAATCCATTCAGGAGCAGCGGATTTCCCAAAGGCCAGATCGAGGTGGGAATTGCTAGTACATTGCATGGACATGGCCACCGAGTTATGTATCTAGACATATTTTTTTATCTAAATGCATAGTACAATAGAAGCACTAAAAAAGTTAAAGCGACTTATAATTTGTAGCGGAGGGAGTAATTAAGAAGATAGCAGTACGGGTCCAACCTACCGGTTGAGATGTAAATACCGGAGAGGACCGATAAGACTGAAAATCGGCCTGAGATTTTGGTTGAAATTTTCAAATCATCACGAAATTTTCATATAAGAAAACTCATGCATGACTGTTGAGTAGGAATATTAATTTGTTTTTTGTGTGTAAACCAGATGATGATGCACCTCATATGTCATGTCGCATGTATGCATAGCCACTGAGAACAAAGCATTGAGCATATATATATTTGGCAGTATGTCATATACTCATATAACAGAGCTGAGGCTCGTGAAGAAGACGATTGCCACAACACAAGAAGCAAACTCCCATTATTAGGCCATATTAGCTAGCTAGCACAAGAAGCACAACCAGGCTGACAGTATAGGCCGGGATGTCTTGGTGGGAAAGGGGGTTGAGTGTGTGGGAGACGATGGTGATGAGCGCAGTCGGTGAATGGATGGTTTCCACGGTGCTAGGCTGGCTCGGTCGTTCATCGGCAAGCGCCGCCGACGACGTCGACGCCCTGCTGTATCGCCTGGACATGCAGATCGTCATGCTGTCCAGTGTTGTGGAGCAGGCGTTCCGGGTGCAGAACATCCAGTCGTTGCACATGCGGTCGTGGGCCTTGAGGCTCCACCACGCCTCTTGCGACGGCGAGAGGGTCCGTCATCGGTGGTTGATGCAGCAAGAGCGTGAGGCGTCGGGTGTGATGAACACGCTGTTGAACGCTGTGGAGATGGTGAAGAGGTCCTGTTCGGCGGCGGCGGCCGTGATGCACGTGAGCTGAGGTTTACGGTGGGGAGGTTGGAGATCGAGTGCTGCACCATCGGTGACTTCCTCAGGCTGCTCGAGGCCGAGATCTGGATGTCCATGCAAGCGTCTGCGCCGCCACCGCCAGCGGGCGATGACGGCAGCAGATCTTGGAGCAGGACGAGGACGAGGACAGGGCTGGCCCAAGACAACCATGCTCCGCTTCTTCAAGTTGTCAGCTATCGGCAAGCCCAAGACATCCGGCATGCGATGGATAGGCTGAGGATGCCACCCGCTTGGCGTCGTCTGACATCGGAACCGGGAACGACGACTACGGAGAGCCTGCGACACCGGGTGGCCGGTATCCGTGGAGCTCTGCAGGCCAGTGACAGGGTGGAGGTCCGCGGCAGCCGGTGGGTGCAGAGGTGGCGCCTAGAATTGCTGGCCGTCGCAGACAGAGCCGACCGTGTGCTACTGATGCTAGTTGCTGTGCCTCAAGTTGCCGAGGAGCAGAGGAGGACGGTGGAAAGCGTGGCGGCAGCGGCTGCTCACCTCGAGGACTTCCTCGCACTGGTCAGGTGTATTGCCTTGGCTCACGCCTTGTCAAGTTTATCAGCTCAACCAACATAACAGGGGAAATTAGTACAAAGCCTAGTTTTAAATTGCCGGCTATGGCACTTAGCGGCAGGGCTGCCGTTACAGCCGGATATAGCTGGTTAAATGCCATATCGGGAGCCTTTCTCAGAAAGCTATAGTCGGCTATATTGGCAGCTATAGCCGGCTATTTAAAAACTACGGTACAAAGTTTTTCTGATGAAAGAATTAGCTCAAACTTGAAACACTTAGTCTCTTGTTTCCAAAAGTTGTATCTGACAAAAGCATGTCTAGATGAGTTTTTATGACTTCTTGTATTTCGGGATACATGGAGTAATTAGTTAGCGTTCGATGTATTGGAGTCTTTATCTATTTTCCAAAAGCACAGTTTCACAATTTCCTGACTCTAAGTACGAGGAACTAGTTCATCAATGATCTTCCTGTGCTCCTATATGGGCTGGTAATTAAATATAAAACATATATATTAGTATTAAGGAATTTGTAGATGAATGATTCATTTCCTATTGGTAAGCGCCATGCGCGTGGCAATGACGCGAGCCGGAGATTGCGAAACATGTAATCCCTAGATCGCTGCCCAGAGCTCGGCCGCAGATGTGACCTGAGAGAAGTCTCTTTGGCCACCCACTTCTCATACTCTGGGTTTAGCACCGGATCAATTTTCTTGCCTGCCGCGGCGTCAGCGGTGTCGGCGTCCAGGAACTCGGCTGGTGGCTTCGTGGTGGGCTTGATGAAGCCCGTGAGTTGAGCACCTTTCAGGGTAGAGGAAACTTGGGGATGCCACCTGGCATAGTTGCCCCAGTGAGCTTCTCCATCACCGGCGGCAGGAAGCCGAAGGAGAGCGCAGCAATGACGTCAGAGAGGATTTCGCCATGATGGATCTAATCCGTAGGCGAATTAGCTCTGAATACCATGTAAAATTAGGAGGAACGAGATGACCTTCCCGTGGTCTCTCGGTGTGTGTTAAATAGGTAGGGAAGAGCCCTATGTGGTGCTATGTGGCATACAACAGCAGGATGATAGTTACAACAAACACAACACCAAGATCTTACATGCACTCCTTGTACATCGGCTATACCTGCCTACCGTGCATGCCAACAACCCGACGATGAGGTCGATGACGTAATCGGCGCCCAACATACAGTGAACCTACATTTTTTTTAGATAATGGATTAAAAAAATCCGGCCTCTACATCCGGGATGTACACAGCCAAAAATACAAAAAGAGAGAAAAAACAAGAAGAGAAAAGCCATAATCTTATAAATCGACCAGGACAATACAACAAACTAAATGCTTCGACCCTCTATTTGATTAACGTGAGGGCGTCCATGGCTTGCCCTTGGCGCCGCAGTTGGGTCCCAATTGCCGTAGTGCAGCATGGCTAGGAGGTGTGCTTGTGTTGATGCCTTCAAGAAGGTAAATCACGTCCACAGATGCCACCATCAACGAAAGAGGAGGAGGTTACAGCGACGCCTCCAAGGGGGAAAATGACGTCGATTGCATCATCGCCGCCGGCCCAGCATCGCCAGGCAGGGTTTTCACCCGTATTCCAAGATCCTGCAAAGCACACCCAAGCCGAACCTTCACACGACGAGATGCCGGAGATAATCGGCGGGGGTCTTCACCGGATGGAGCGAGGTAGCGAGAAAGAAACAGAGGCGGACGGTGTCCTTTGGTGTGGATGTCGGAGTTGATTAGCGAGCCGCCCGGGGCGGCGTATTCTCGAGCCGAGCCTATTGTAGTTGATCCGGGCCACGACCTCGGGAGGGCGGGTTGGACAGCGTGTTGAATAGCCGGTGCCAACGCCGGCATCCCCATCCGGTGCCCGGGGGTCCAGATCGACCCCCGGCCGTCGCCAGGGAAATATCCCCGACCCAAGGCAACGCCCGCCCGAGTCCGCATCGCCGGAGCACCACCTGCACCGAGAAGGGCGCAACAGGGCAGCAGCGGGTGGATCCAGTCCTGAAATACCCAGATCAGCCCGCCGCCAGACTCCTTAAACGGCGAGGCACGCTGGCCGCCAATCCGTCCCCTCCACCAAACGGTGGAGAGAACGGTGCCGCCGTCCGCGCCGCCAAGCCTACCGAGGCGAGAGCCATATCGGCCGCCGAAAGCCGCCACCTTGCAAAGACCGCTAGGGGCGGCTTGTCGCACCAATCCTAGGTTGGTCGCGCCGCTGGCCGATCCGCCGCACCAACCGCGGGGAAGCCCGATCCGGCCATGGGGAGGCCGGATCAGGCCGCGAGGGAGCCGGATCGACCATCACGCCGCCCCTGCAGTCACCAGCGTCGAAGGAGCAAGGGGGGAGGTGGAGCTAAGAGGGGAGGAAAGAGGGAGAGAGACAGGAAGGAGAGCGGGGGGCCGCCGCCGCCGACGACTTGGTACGCGCGGCGGCCCGGCCGGTGAGGTGGGAGGGGCCTTGTGGCGCGGTGGGAGCCCTCAAGTCGCCCCGAGGGAGACAAACGCGAGGGATGTCTACAGTGAACCTACATGACATCCTATCATCTAAATAACACCTCACTGACTCTAGGAGTCACTAAACTTTAGGCATGCAGCTACTGGACCAAATTAGCAGACATTCAGGTCAGATCGATGAGATGATGCAGCATGTCTGTTGTTGTCATGATCATCATTATCAATATCGTTAGCCGGCCGGTGCACTAATGTCCACAGATATATATATGATAGTAATAGAAATTAGAGTTAAATGCACTAGTGAGATTTAGTTTTCCAACGATATATATCCGGATGTCGGTTGGATTTGTGTTCTCCCATGACAAATTTGGTGAAAGTGTTGACGCGATGAGGTCGATGACGTAATCAACGGTGCCAATTTCATCATGTTTACATGTGGAGTTTTAGCAGTTTACTCCTCTTTTACAAAAAGTGATGGGTATGAGGATGACGGTGGTGAATGGTGAGACGTCTCTGTTTCGCTCAGATCGGAGTTTGCGTCCGTGGCATATCCGTTTGGGATGATAATCCTAGATGATGAAATTTATGGTTTTTCAAGGTTTCTTGTCTCCCATCGATGAAGTTGGAGTAGTTTGGTTTTTTTTTTTTTTTTTTTATGAGAGGATGTAATTGCTTTAGTATCAATGATTTTTTTTTTTGTCGAAAAAAAAGATTACCTTATAAGTAGTCTTGCACAGTTATATAATGAGGACTATAGACACAGTTTCCGTATTAAGGAATGACTGAGGAAGAGCAGCCACATGCGACGCTGCATTGTCCCGAAAAAGCTGGATAGCAACAAGACAGACTGCACAGAGTCAGTGCAGAATTGAGATGTCATTGGTTCCTCCGCGCCATGAGATGCATCGACGCACAGCCTGCAAAATTGTTGCATCGACAAAGTCCAGCACATAAGCCAACTCAGGATTATGCACATATGGCGTGGTTCCAAAAAAAAAAAAAAAAAAAATTGCAGCAAGAACAAGGAGGTGTCAAGCTATACTCCCGCCGTCCCTAAATGTTTATCGTTTCGCTTCCCGAGAAACTAATGCTGACAAATTATATATTAAAATATATAAATATTTATGTCAAGTAATTAGTATTAATAAAAAGATCTTTTAAGCCTAGTTTTTTAATAAATTTATTTAAAGATATAAATGTTACATGTATTTTGTATAAATCGAAATCAAACTTGTGGCACGAAAACCGACGACGACGGTCAATTAGGGATAGAGGGAGTAGATCTCTGTCGTCATACCCATGTCTTGTTAATAAGTGCCTCATGCATTCGTCGCTTGCAATTGCAACAACAAAACACCCGTCGTCGTTTGTTTTAAGGCAGGGAGCTGCTTGCAGGATCAAACAGACATTCAGATCAGAAGAGATGATGCAGAATGTCTGTTGTGTCATGATCATGATCATGTAGCCACTTTGCGTATGATAACATGGCCATAGATAGGATAGGAATAGGAGGACATGGCACTTGCGAGGTAGCAGGTGCACTAATGTTGTCTGGGACCAAGCGCAAGGTAGAAGAGCTCGGGGGCATGTGGCCTCGGCGGTGGTCGGCGGCGTGGTCGACTGGTCCATGTCCGCGGCGGTGGCCAGGTACGAGTCGCGCACGAGCGTGGACGACCAGCTGGACCACCTCCGCACGCTGTCCATCATGGTGCACAGCGCCGTGGAGGCGGCGGAGGACGTGCATATCCGTAGCTGGTGGCTGCGCCGGTGGCACTGGACGCTCCGCGACGCCGCCCTCGACGCCGATGAGGTGCTGCGGCTCTTTAAGCAGCGGCGTGCGGCCGAGGAGACAGATCCAGCAAGCAAGCAGGGCGCCAGGTACATGGTGGGCGCGCCCTGCGATCAGCGAAGAGGCTCCTCTTGGGCCGCGACGACGGTGGCGTCGAGCAGCTGAGCCGCATGGTGGCGAGGTTGGAGAGGCAAGCCATGGGCCTCAGTGACTTCCTCAAGGTGCTCAATTTGGAAATCAGGAGGTCACTGGCAATGCAACAGGAACCAGTGCAAATGCAACCGGTGCCACCGGAAACTGTGGCACCAGTGGGATCAGCTTCACCGGTGGCAGTTTTGAATGACTTGGATAAGTGCATGATCGACACTGGCGACAACGAGCAACAACCTCCGGATGCACTAGATCTCGAGGAAAGCTTCTATGACATTGACGATCTCGACAACTTCTATGCACTCGACACTGATGACATGCAACGGGTGCCGCCAGTGCAACCGGAAACTGTGGCACCAGTGCGATCAGCTTCACCAATGGCAGTTTTGGATGACTTGGATATAAGTGCATGATCGACACTAGCGACAACGGGCAACAACCCTTGGAAGCACTCAATCTCGAGGACAACTTCTATGAACACGATGATCTCAGACAACTTCTATGCACTCGACCCTCATGACATGCAAGAGGTGCCACCAGTGCAACCGGTTCTGCCTGTGCAACCGGAAACTGTGGCACCAGTACTGCGATCTTCACCGGTGGCAGTGTTGAATGACTTGGATAAGTGCATGATCGACACTGCCGACAACGGACAACAACCCCTGGAAGCACTCGATCTCGAGGACAGCTTCTATGAACATGATGATCTCGACAGCTTCTATGCTCTCGACACTGATGACATGCAACCGGTGCCACCAGTGGAACCGGAAACTATGGCACCAGTGGGATCAGCTTCACCGGTGGCAGTTTTGAATGACTTGGATAAGTGCATGATCGACACTGGCGACAACGAGCAACAACCTCCGGATGCACTCGATCTCGAGGAAAGCTTCTATGACATTGACGATCTCGACAACTTCTATGCACTCGACACTGATGACATGCAACGGGTGCCGCCAGTGCAACCGGAAACTGTGGCACTAGTGCGATCAGCTTCACCAATGGCAGTTTTAGATGACTTGGATAAGTGCATGATCGACACTAGCGACAACGGGCAACAACCCTTGGAAGCACTCAATCTCGAGGACAACTTCTATGAACACGATGATCTCAGACAACTTCTAAGCACTCGACACTCATGACATGCAACAGGTGCCACCAGTGCAACCGGTTCCGCCTGTGCAACCGGAAACTGTGGCACCAGTGCGATCACCTTCACCAGTGGCAGTTTTGGATGACTTGGATAAGTGCATGATCGACACTGGCGACAACGGGCAACAACCCCTGGAAGCACTCGATCTCGAGGACAGCTTCTATGAACACGATGATCTCGACAACTTCTATGCACTCGACACTGATGACATGCAGCCGGTGCCGCCAGTGCAACCGGAAACTGTGGCACCAGTGCGATCAGTTTCACCAGTGGCAGTTTTAGGATGACTTGAATAAGTGCATGTGTCACAGCCCAGAGTATGGGCCCTAGGAAGGTCGGCAACTCAGCCCAAGGGGGCTCGTGCACGATTGCCATGAGGGCAGCAGCCCTAGCGCCGTTGCCGCCCGCTATGTCGTCATTAGCTTCGCCATTAAGCAATAGTTATTTAGGGAATTAATTGAAATAGAATCGATGATTTCTTTAGATGCAAGTGTTCCCAAACTATAAATACAAGGGATTTGTAATCATTTGAAATTAAGAAAGAAATAAAGAAAACCCTTCCCTTATCCCTATCCCTTTCCTCCTCTCCCACACACGCCGCCGTCGCCTCAACATACATGTCACCACTGCCTCTCCACCTCTTGCTCGCGCGCCGCGCGCCTCAACAGCCCGTCTGAGTACAACCAGGTTGTGACACGTGGTAACCGGAGACCAGTCCGAATCCTCGGCCACCACCACGATCACGAATCCATGGCCGTCTCGCTCCTGCCCTACGTTGAGATGATCATGGAGGCAATACACGCACTGGGATTTGTGAGCGCCTCCAACAAGTTTGCAATCTTAGACCTCATCAAAGAGAAGTACGGCTCTAGCCTCCCAGCCCAGCACAGCGCCATCCTCACGAGCCACCTCACCTACATGAAGGCCATCGGCGAGCGCCGACGACGACAACAATGACGCCCCCACGAGCACCGCAAAAACGAGACATCAACGACGTCCCCACAGTGCACCATCGATGACAACGACGCCTACATCGGCATCACCGCTGGGCGACAACAATGGCACTCCCACAGCACCACCAATGTCGTTTCCTCCACGATCATCGACGCCGCAAGCAACAACAGGCACGCCCACCCCAAAGACGCCCCCGCTATTGCAGTCCGTGATCGATCAGATCGGGAGGTCACCATAGACGCCCACCACCGCTCGATGAAAGGTCTACCCAACTAGGCCAACGCCTTGCGACCACAAAAATTGCTCAGATAAGTTCCTATGTCAACAACGCCATCTCTCGACATCGGGAACATCAGGAGCGCCCACGACATTACCAGCATGAGCAACATAACAACGTCACCCGACGCGTCAACACCGACGTCGCCGATCTCAACCCCGACGTCCGAACATCGCAGATGCCATGAATACCAATGACGCCAATGCCCTCCCGACGAGGCCATCCCTCGCTCCGCGGTCACCGTGCAAGTCAATACCAAGCCACATGGAGCAATTGTCACCAATATCACGACGACGCCCGACGCCGCCCCTCGACAACGATGTCAACCCCCTCACCACCGAGTGCCAACAACGCCCTGCCACCGAGGGGTGTCGCAGCCACCCCGAGGCCATGCCAACAAGGGAGCCCTCGCGCAATCAGCGCTCCCTAAGCACATCGCCCATGGATCAGGCTGTCACCACTTCAGCTGGCGCCTGACCCGACCATCTCAGACCGACCAACAGCTCGTGGCACGCCTGATGCCACCATATGATGGCGCCACCGACCCAACACAATGGGTTCCTTGGATGCACCTCCCTGCCGCCCAAAGCCAGCCGCACCTCTCCCGGACGAACATGCATGATGGCGGCGCTAAGCGTGGATTTCCACAAGAAAGCGTAGCCGGGCCGTCAGTGGAGCAGCCGCTTGATGACACCGGTGGCCTGCCGCATACCAAAAACGAACTATAATTTTGAATAGAGGGGGTATGTTTTCTATTTGGATTAAAATTCTTTAGGATTCCTATCCATCTAGATTACTTTATAAGTAGTATCGCACCGTGTTATATAAAGAGAAGGGCTATAGACGGTTTCCGTACGGCGTACTAAAAGGAATGGCCGAGAAAAATAGGTTGAGAGAAATTTTGCCTATTAGTTATAGATTTTCAACTATTTTAAAATTGGGCCAAGCCTTAAAAATCCAACTTTGAGGAAGACCAGCCACATGTCAACAACACATGCACCTGAGTACCAATGATGGCGAAATGGCGCTCCCTACTCCCCCCACCCACCAACCCTCCCACCACCTCAATGGCGGCCACCGCTGACCGCTCCTCCTCGTGAAGATCGTCCTTGCCCATGGTCGGCATCCCGACCTCGTCTTCGACCCTCGTGTCGGGTTCTCCTCCACCGTGCTCCAACGCTTTAGTTGTTCGGTGAGTCCAAATTCCCCCAATCTCCCTCCTCGTTTCGCCTTATGGTCGGGTTTTGGAAGATCAGCTCTTCGGCTCAATGAGGATTCAGTTAGCCTGATCTTAGAATCTTGCTTCTGGCATTGCAAAAGATTACAATGTCACGCATCTTGCTAATTGGATGTTTGCTTTCTCCTCTCCCGCAAAGATGTTGGCTTTATGATTTACAATTCTAAAAGTGTCTCTTGCAAATCTTTGCGGCTTATTTTTTCCTCCTGGTGTGGTGGGGTCCCAATTGGCGCGAGAGAATTTCATCTCTCGAGCCTTGAACAAGAAGCTGAATGGACCCATATTGGAGCTAAATCCAAACTGTTAGGGGGTAAATCTTTTCACCGAGGCGGTGAAATCTAAACCCCCTACCAAATCTGTTTTTTCTCGAGGATTTCTTATCCAAACAATTATGCTTTGATCTTTTCTTGGATTCTCTTGCTGATCCTCCAAAACCTCCTCTAGATCGCAATCCTCCTTTTTTCAAAAAGAGAACTCAAATTTGGAAACCAAAATCTTCACCGCCATAAAGGGAGTTAAGGAAAAATAATCGTAGGCGTGGCGGGGATCGTTACAAATTTCAAATTCGAAAACTCCAGTCATCCAACCCTCTTTGGAAGTTTCGCCCACTCACTTGCTCTCACCGCTTGGGCCCTAGTCACACAAGGAAAGATTGTAGCCGGCCCGTAAGATGCTTTGCTGCTTCAATTACGAGACATCTTTCCTTCTCTTGTCTTTCCAAATCTCGTCGAGTGCTAAACGGCGTTTCGGGGGCCTCTTTGCCGTCGGGGAAGACGAAGAGGCACCCTTGCCTATAAATGTGATTTGGTGAGACGGCTAAATCTCCTCTCGAAACATCCGTCACCCCCGTCCACGGTGCCGCCCGAAACCCCCCCCAATCTCCATCTCGGTGCAAGAAAACCCCGCCCGGCCATGGCGAACTGGCCGGTTGATCCTCGTCCCTTCATCCCGGATGGTCGGGAACTTGACATGTCGGCGTACCGGGGGCTCTCCCGCTTCGACGTCTTCCTCACCGGTACGCACGGCCCGGCACAATGAGGATCGGCCATCGTCAAGTTGGACCCCCTGGTCGGGAAGCAAGACTTCCCCACCTCGGGAAAGCATTGGAGAACTTCTTCCACGAGGTACACCAGTCCAAACTTCGAGATTCAGGGCCCGTGCTTTGGGTGATGCATACGTAAGGTTTTACTCGAGGTCGATAGGGAGTGCTTCATTGGCCCTCGTCTTTCGCTTTGGTAACTACCGCGTATCGTCATTAAACATGATGAAGCCGCTAATGCTCGTTCCTATGATCTTGATCGTGAGGCCCGGATTATGCTTATTGGTTTCCCGAGGACCTTAAAATATCACCTAACATTGCAAAGGTGTTCTTTGGTTTTGGGATAATGATTGATGGTATGAACCTTACAATCTAGCCGGGGTTATGGTCAAGGTGTATCCGAATGATGATAGGAACATTCCCGATTTGTCAAAGCCAATGCTGGTCTTCCACCCAAAGGTATTTCCTGGACTGTGCCTTGTTTCACTCTGAAAAGGAATGGAATCCCTGTCATGCAAGATGAAGATGCATATGTTGTTGTGGGAAATCTGCACCCCCCTGCTCCCCAAGCCCCCCGGTTGGATGGGTCCTGTTCCTGCTGCAGATTCGATGCAACCCCATTGGAAGCAACATGAATGTTGATGGTGCCGGCTCAGTCGTCGTTAGCGGCAGCTAGTTGGCTCCTTTGAAGTCGTGGGCCAAATCCGATGGGCGATCTAATTTCATTCCCATTCCGGACCCAACCCCTGCCAAAGCCCAGTCCAGTTTTGTCATTCCAGATGATCCAACCAAAATCAAGCCCAGCTTGCACATTGTCGAAAACCTAAGCGTAACCGCCTAAGTTTGCCGAGATACAGATGCCTGTTGTCAAGTCAGTGGTGGTTGGCCCGAGCTCTTCCAGGGATCCTCTTATCCCGCGTGATGAAATCCATGGTCGAGAGAGGAAATTAGCATCCCACCTTCTAATCCTTTTACATTCCTCTCTCTTATGGATATTAATGGTGATACTTTGGTCCCTTCCTACTTTAATGATCATGCTCTGATAGTACATCTTGCTTTCATTTTGCATCCCAAGCTGGGTGGCTATGACATGGAGAAACTGGTCCTGAACCCCGAAGAAGATGAGGAAGACTCGGAGATAGGACCTCTCATGGAAGAGGAAGTCACTGCGGAAGAAAGCTTTGATGGCATGGAAGTGGAGAACAAGACTGATTCAGACATTGAGATCTTAGAAGAAATCCCACCTGTGTTCAAGTCCTCCAAGAAAAAGAACAAGCCCCTCAAGATCAAAGAAAGGTTGGATGATGCCTTTCTTAGGCGCGGCCAGAGGGGTTGCCAACAAGTCGTCGGGCTTCAAGGATGAAGGCAAAGTGCCAAGAAGCACAAGGAGAAAGTTCAAAGTCCCAAGTCAAGCAAGAAGTCTGCAAAAAAAAGCCAAGGGGAAGAAGAGTACCTTGGAGGAGCCTATCCCTCTTGCCATGATCCCACCAAGTGAAGCTGAAGTTGCTGTGGCCCCCTACCTCTCCATGGACATCATGCAGGGAATTGGTGAAGGCTTCCTCAAGATGCAGACTGGGTCTGTGTCTGATGCCCTTCTCTCCAAGGATGACCTAGATGAATAGTCTCCTTAAGCTCATCCAGTAGTGCACCAGTCTCATGTGTGGTGCCTAATGCTTTTGTTAAAACTCCCGTCCCACCGTTGTATGCACCGTTAAATAAGATGTATCTCGGAGTTAAGTTCGTGCTACTATGTCCCTAAATCAAAGTTAATGGTTAATGTGTGGTTGGTTTATTACCTTGATGAGTCTTATTATATCCTCGCTACCTGTGATTTTTATCTACGATCTTTACTCTATTTGGTTAATCATTTGTATGATTACCTGTTTTTATCTGCCTATCTCGGTTTCTTGATGGATCACAACAGCCAAGCAATTGTTAGTAATAGGAGTCTCAAATGTCTCTTTTTGGAATGTAAGAGGGATTAACTCCCAAAGCAAATGGGATGCAATCGAGAGATAAAATCAATGAAAGTGCTGTAATGTCATTTGTTTATAGGAAACAAAAAGAGAATCCTTTGATCTTTTCTATCTTAAAAAGTTACGTCCCGGATCTTTTGGACATTTGCTTATACACCTTCTGTGGGAGCCTCGAGGAGGTCTAATTACAATCTAGAACAACAAAGCATCTGGATGGCATCGTCATTGGCTCATACCTATGGTCTAACAGTTAAATTCCATTGCAGGCTGGATAACAGGAGTTTCCACTTGATAAATATTTATGGTCCATCCAATGCAGCAGACAAGGAGGCATTCATCTCCTGGATGATGAATATTGACACTAACAATTTTGAAGACTGGATTATTGGTGGAGACTTCAATCAGTATAGAAGCCCTCGAAAACGTAAACAAACCAGGAGGTAACATTAATGACATGAATGCTTTCAATGAGCTAATATCTGATTTAGATATTATTGAGATTCCTTTCGATGGCGAAATGTACACATGGAGTAATATGCGAGGAGGATGCTTTACTTATCAAGCTAGACTGGATTTTTGCTCACGCTAGGCGGTCTATAAATTACCCCGCTACTTTTGTTCAAGTTACGGATAAGCCTCAGATCGGATCATATCCCATATGTTTTACATATTGGCACCAATTCCTAAGTCCCAAATTTTCAGATTTGAAAACTTTTGGACGAAAGCACCCTACCTTCCTTGATAACGTTAAGACTCATTGGGAAAACTCTCCCTGTCTTTTGCCAATCTTTGCAAGAACTCTTTCCGTCAAGTTCAAGCAAATCAGATCGGGGATTGAAAAAGTGGAGAAAAGGTCTGTCTAATTTAAATAAACTTATCTACAATAGCAAATGGGTTCTCTTGTTGTTGGATGGCTTGGAAGAACAAAGAGTTTTGTCGAATGGAATCGACTTGAAAATCTAGTAAAGGCACACTTGAACAATCCGCTAGAGTCCAAGAGAGAATGTATTGGAAGCAGAGAAACTCTATCGGATGGGTAAATTTGGCGGATGAGAACACTCACTTTTTTCCATTCCATGGCTACTATCTCCCATAAGAGAGGAATTTTATAGTAGCCCTCTCGACCCAAGTCGCGGATCAATAACGGATCATGAGCAAAAGGCAAATCTACTTTGGTCTCGCTTTCAAGGAGAGACTAGGCATAAGTGCTTTTGTAGGAATCTATTACAACCTTCAGGAATATCTAACTGAGCATGATCTGGAGAACCTAGCTGATGACTTCGGTGATGCTGAAATAGAATTGGTCATTAAACAACTGCCCAATGACCATTCTCCTGGGCCAGATGGATTCAATGGAGTCTTCATCAAAAAATGTTGGAGCATAATCAAACCTGATTTCTATAAAGTTTTCAGTGATTTCTGCAGTGGCTAATATTGATCTGTCTAGCATTAACAGTTCCTTTATTGCCCTTATTCCAAAAAAAAAAAGATAATCCCGAAGGTGTCAATGACTACGCACCCATTTCCCTGCTGAATTATTCTCTCAAATGCATCACCAAAATCTGTCCGCCAGTTGCGTCGGTGATAGTTGATCTAGTGCATGCAAATCAATATGGATTCATAAAGGGCGAACAATACGAGATTGTTTAGCATGGGCTTTTCGGTTCTTACATTTTTGTCATCAGTCCAAGAAACCTATTGTGATCCTAAAGTTAGATTTTGAGAAGGCATTTGATAAGTTAGAGCATAACTTCATTCTAGAAATTCTTAAACACAAGGGCTTCCCAGAAAAGTGGGTGTGTTGGATAAAGAATTTACTGTCCTCAGGATCCTCTTCTGTCCTTCTGAATGGGACCATTGGCAGACCATTTAAATGCAAAAGAGGGGTGAGATAGGGGGATCCTTTCTCCCCCTTCTCTTTGTCCTAGCAGCTGACCGCTACGATCGGTGGTAAACAAAGCTTGGCATGATGGTCTTCTCAAGCATCCTCTGGGAAATAATTTTGGAGGGGATTTACCTATAATACAATATGCGATGATATTCTATTGATCCTACCAGCCAGATTCACGGTATTGCTTAATCTCAAAAAACTTGCTTGCAACCCTTCTCCGATTCTTACCGACTCTATGTCAACTATATGAAATCCAACCTAGTCCCAATAAATGTTGATCCTCAACATGAATCTGCCCTTGCCACTTCCATTGGATGTCAGGTAGGCAATATGCCTTTCACCTATCTTGGTTTACCCCAGGGAACTACTAGACCCACTATCACCGAATTCACACCTTTGCTTGGAAGAATAGAGAGAAAGACTCAATGGTATGAGCAAATTGTTGTCTTATCATGGGAGGTTGATTTTTGGTGAACTCGGTTTTTCGCTGCTCTCCTATCTTTTATATGTGTGCTGCATTAAGATTCCTCCTCGACATTATCCACCAAATTGATATCTACGAGAAAACATGGCTTATGGGACAGGGGGATATCAATAGGAGAGGAGGATGCCTAGTAGCATGGGAACATGCATGCAAATATAAAGAACAAGGTGGGTTAGGAATCATTGATATCCAAGCTCACAATGAAGCTCAAGCTAATGAAATTTCTTGGAAAATTTTATTCAAAGGAAAACATCCCATGGGTCAATCTCACTTGGGAGAAACTTTATGCAAATAAACAAACCCCACCGCAGAGATCGCTGGATCGGGTCTTTTTGGTGGAGAGATGTGTTAAAGCTTTTGATAGATTTGAATCTTTTGCCAATTGTTCTCCAAACATGGGTGATTCTGCTACTTTATGGTACATTAAAACGTAATGACATTCCTTTTGCTCAATTATACCCTCGGCTCTTGTCCTTCAGAAAACCGAAGTGTTCGCTTTTCATTTCTCGAATCGGGATAGAGAAAACTTGTTCGAGACTCCCCTATCGCAAGTTGCTTTGCATCCCAACTTGTTGAAGTTGAAGAATTCTTTAATGACAACAACATGAGTTCTGATCGCGATGTGTCGGAACTATACTTGGGGATCCTCAAATTATAGCAGCGAGAAAAAGCATATAAACTCATCACCAGCAATGACAGCCCTGTTTCCCCTCTCTTCAAGTGGCTTTGGAATTCATCATGTCCGGGGAATCAAAAGTTCTTCTTTTGGCTGCTTGTCGGGGACCGTTTAAACACCGTAAATTTGCTAAGGAGGAAGAATATGCACTTGGAGGATTACTCTTGTGTTCTTTGCAATCAAGGGGTGGAAGAATCTAATTTTCATCTCTTTTTGAATGTCCCTTTAGTCGAATGCTGGAATGCGGTGGAAATTCATTGGAATTTGCAACTGTCACCACTTCATATGGTGCTTCAAGCTAGAGAAGATTTCAATACTATAATTTTCAGAGAAATCTTCATTGCTGCGTGCTGGTGTATTTGGAGAATGAGGAATGCAATCATCTTTGATAATAAGCAAAAAGCCTGAACATTTGGAAGAGTTATCTCAAGGATGAGCTTGGTCTGATTTATATCAAGGCCAAAGATACAAAACGTGGTTTACTTGATAGCTGGAGACAGACCTTCATGTAATCTATTTTTTCTCTTTTTGGGCATGTCTGCCTTGTAATTTTCTAGCTCTCTCTCTTGTAATCTCTTGTAATTTTTTGTACAGACATTCTTTCATTCAATTGAAAATCAAAAAAATAGGTAGGGGAATTCCCCTGCTGATTCAGGTCAAAAAAAAAAGACCAGCCACATGCGAGGCTACAAGGAAATGTGAGCTGTCTAGATCAACCTATTAGTCTTGTCCCAAAAAGCTGGACAGCAACTTTGAACACAAGACAGACTGAAGAGTCAGTGCAGAGTTGAGATCGACGCCCTTGGTTCCTCCGCGTCATGAGATACATCGACACACAGCCTGCAAAATTGTTGCATCGACATAGTCCAGCACGCTGAAGCCAACTCAGGATGATGCAAATATAGCGTCTTTCCGAAAACAAAACAAAAAAAATGCAGCAAGAACAAGAAGTGTCAAGCTATCCTTGTCGTCATTCCCATGTCTTGTTACTAGGTGCCTCATGCATTCGTCGGTTGCAACACCCGTCGTCGTCTTTTAAGGCAACTTGCAGGATCAAACAGACATTTCAGAACAGATGAGATGATGCAGCATGTCTGTTGTGTCATGATCAATATCATGTAGCCTCTTTGCGTACAGATAGGATAGGAATAGGACATGGCAGTTGCGAGGTAGCAGGTGCACTAATGTTGTCTGGGACGAAGCGCAAGGTAGAAGAGCTCGGGGGGCATGTGGCCTCGGCGGTGGTCGGCGGCGTGGTCGACTGGTCCATGTCAGCGGCGGTGACCAGGTACGAGGCGGCACGAACGTGGACGACCAGCTGGACTGCCTCCGCGAGCTGCGCATCACGGTGCACTGCGCCGTGGATGCAGCGGAGGGCGTGCACATTCGGAGCTGGTGGTTGCGCCGGTGGCTCTGGAAGCTCCGGGACGCCGCGCTCGACGGCGACGAGGTGCTGCAGCTCTTCAGACCGCGGGGGTACGGCCGAGGAGACAGATGCAGCAAGTAGGCAGGCCACCGGCACCAGGAGGAACATGGTGTGGCGAGCCCTCCGGTCGGCCAAGAGCCTGCTTTTCGGCCGCGGCGCCGACGGTGGCGTCGAGCGGCGCCTGAGCCGCGTGGTGGCGAGGTTGGAGAGGGAGGCCGTGGGACTAGGTGACTTCCTCAAGATGCTCGAGCTAGAAATGAGGCGGCCGCCGCCAGTGCAACGGTCGCCGCTGCCAGTGAAATCAGCGCCACCAGTCCAAGTTCCACCATTGGGACTGTTAGAATCCGACCCTAATACTGGTGGTGGTGCGCTCGCAGTTTTGGACGACCCTGACGAGGTTCTGCCGGTTCAAGTTTCAGATTTTTTGCGCCGTGGAGCTTCCAGGAGTAGTCCAGCAGAGCTTGGGTGGTGCCACCCGCGTCTCTCGAGCAGAGGGCTTCTTTATAGATGAGGAGGCGGAAGAAGAATGCTTGTGTGACGACCAGAGCTTGGGTTGTGCAAGCACAAGCCCAGACGGATCAAGCTTCGATCATGGTCTTTCTTCCATTTCTCACGAGGAGTACGTCGCCGGCGTTAGAAAGATGGGCCTGCTGATAGTGAGGCGGCGCATCAGGCGAGTGTTGGACAGGCTCGTCAGAAAGAAGCCGGCGGCGACACCCGCCACTCCGGACATGGACAGGATCCGCGAGCTGGTAGCCGGTATCCGGCTAGCCGTTGTTCGTCCCAGCACCGGCAGCGCCAACTTGGATTTCCACCGCAAGCGGAGCTGGCTGCCCAGGTGGAGTTTCTGTCCTGGCTGATAGAGATGGAGATGTGGCCAAGGTCAGTGGCCTCATGAGGTGGACGGCGCACAACAGCGGCGGCTCACTTGGAAGATTTTGTCACGTTGGCCGGCTTCGCTCTGGCCTCTCTCTGGATAGGCCTTCAGCACTCCTAGTCCGAGTACCTACACGGGAATTCCAAGCAAAGAGGGCATCTCTTTATTTTTTTTTTTTTTTTTTTTGATAGAGCAAGACAAGTTGTTAATTTGGAGACTAAGATGTTACTTGGCTGATAATTATATAGCGGTTAAAATCAGTATTTTGATATTTGGATCCTACAGTTACGTTAATGAATTGTACTATTTCAATGAAGATACCTTTATGCCCCTTGCCTCTCATGATATGTTGTTGTTGGAAGGGTATTTTCAACCTTCTTGAAATTGGTTGCCCCTGTTAATCTCGATTAGCCGGTTTTTGCCAACTAATAGACGACAAATTTGATATTCTAAATAACAATAAATTTTATATATGTATAGAGTCATTTCGTTCCTGCTGAGATCTTATATAACAATAAATTTTATATATGTATATAGAGTCATTTCGTTCCTGCTGAGATCTTAAACAACTGTGTAATTATGAATCTGAGGATACGATTTCTATGGCCCCACCATAGGCACTTTCGTCGGTGGAGATAGTGCTCTTGTCACCTCTGATCCATCGTCGTTTTATCTAGTCTTTTGCACCTTAATTTGGAGTGCAGCTTCCATGGTGCCGTCGAAAACTACATCCTCTTCAATATGGGCATTCAAGGCTCTACATGTGGCGACACGGGCGGCTGCTTTATTTTTCTACCGGTGTACCTTGCTGCCCGCCGGTGGCACATGTCGCACCACTTGCGTCACACCAGCGCCACTTCATTTGGTGCTTGGCTGTAACACTGAAGAACGACGAACCAATGCTAGGCGCCTGCAGCAACCAGAGGCTTTCGACGGCGGCGGCGCGCCACGGTCTGCTCGGGCGCAGCAGCTCCGACGTAGCTACAACGCGAGCGTGTGCCCAAACGTGGGAGTCGATCGTCCGCGACGTGGTGGCGATGAAGTACCGGGAGACATTCATCACCGTGGGCGCAACGGTGCGCCTCTTCTTCCACGACGCCGTCGAGGGTTGCGACGCCGGGTGGTGGTGGCCTCCACGCCCAACTCCACCGCCAGAAAAAGATCACCCGTGAACCTCTTGATAGATTCTAGGATCGACATTAGGTGTAGATCAGCGGTACTTTGTCTTGAATCGAGATAAACAATTTGTGATCTGAATGGAGAAAGGGAAGGAGAGAGGAAGCAGTAGGAAAACATACCGGCGTGAGGTTTGGCCTTCGCTGTTCATCGATGGAGTTCTCGCGTCGATGCAAAGGGCGGCGCCCGGTGGGGCTTCCGGGCAGCCGCCTCCCTCTCAATCGGACTAGGGGTTAGACGGTGGGGTGGCGGCTACTCTGTGAACCTCGTGTCGAGCTGTGGCCCCACCTCTTCTTTTATAGGCATTTGTGCGACGAGGGCCCACCAGACCACTTCATGGACCAAGGCGTCCCGATCGGGGCGTGAGACCGGGGGCTTGGCGTTGGGCCAAGCGGTGGAGATCAATTCTAACATTCTCCCCCTTGATCTCATCTTAAATTCTTTAGCTTTAGCATGCTTATTTCCTTTCACATTCCCACCTCGCTTAACTTGGGAGGAGGAAGCCACCTTAAAAGGAGAGCCACCCTTCCCCTATCGACTAGTCTTTTGGTGCGGTGGGCCTTTCCTCGAGTGGGGGCACCGGAGTATGCAGTGCTAAGATTGCCGAGGTGCAACAGAGGCCCCCTAGTGGCGTTGTAGCCGGATCGGTGTGTCGTATTTTTGGTACGTCGGTGCTAAGATTGCAGGATTCGGGGAATCCGGATCGGTGTGTCGGGCTTTTCATCCAACCCGCCCGGGCCGGACTCATCATTTGGTATCAAAGCCGGGCCCTTGTTAAGGGGGTGGGAATGATGAGGACATCCTCCACTATTACCCGTTGGCAAAGACGCAACAATTAAATGGGTCAAGTGGCCCAGTTGTAGTCGGGCGGCGACCGTGTGAGCCTCTAAATAATCCCACCTCGCTTGATCTGAATGGAGAAAGGGAAGGAGAGAGGAAGCAGTAGGAAAACATACCGGCGTGAGGTTTGGCCTTCGCCTGTTCATCGATGGAGTTCTCGCGTCGATGCAGTGGCCACGCTGGTGGGGCTTCCCGTCGCTGGTAGCGCCTCCCTCTCAATCGGACTAGGGTTAGACGGTGGGGTGGCGGCTACTCTGTGAACCTCGTAATCAGAGCCTGTGGCCCCCCCTCTTCTTTTATAGGCACTGTGCGCGACAGGCCCACCAGCCACTTCATGGATTTGGGCGTCCCCCGATCCCGGGCGTGAGACCCGAGGGCCCAGCTTGGCGTTGGGCCAAGCGGTGGAGATCAATTCTAACACTCTCCCCTTGATCTCATCTTAAATTCTTTAGCTTTAGCATGCTTATTTCCTTTCACATTCCCACCTCGCTTAACTTGGGAGGAGGAAGCCACCTTAAAAGGGAGAGCCACCCTTCCCCTATCAGACTAGTCTTTTGGTGCGATTAGGCCTTTCCCTGAGTGGGGGCACACGGAGTACGGTGCTAAGATTGCCGAGGCGCAACAGGAGGCCCTAGTGGCGTTGTAGCCGGATCGGTGTGTCGTATTTTCGGTCGTCCGGTGCTAAGATTGCGGGATTCGGGAATCCGGATGGCGGTGTGTCGGCTTTTCATCCAACCCCGGCCGGGCCGGACTCATCATTTGGTATCAAAGTTGGGCCCTTGTTAAGGGTGGGAATGATGAGGACATCCTCCACTATTACCCGTTGGCAAAGACGCAACAATTAAATGGGCCAAGTGGCCCAGTTGTAGTCGGGCGGCGACCGTGTGAGCCTCTAAATAATCCCACCTCGCTTGATCCGAATGGAGAAAGGGAAGGAGAGAGGAAGCAAGAGGGAAAACATACCGGCTGCAGAGGCGCTTGGCCTTCGCCTCGCTTTGTCGATGGGAGTTCTCGTCGCCGATGCAAAGGGCGGCGGGTGGGGTTCGTCGGTGCCGGCGCCTCCCTCAATCGGACTGGGGTTAGGCGGTGGGGTGGCGGTTACCAGTGAACACCGTGACCGGGAGCTGTGGCCCCCCACCTCTTCTTTTATAGGCATTGTGCGGCAGGGGCCACCCAGCCACTTCATGACCGGGCGTCCCGATCGGGACGTGAGATCGGCCCGGTTGGTCGTTGGGCCAACTTGTGGAGATCCATTCCTAACACCTCTCCCTCGCCGGCGAGGGTTCGACACGCTGATCGCGCCAGGGCGACGTCGGCGCGGTGCGCGGTGCCGGAACCGGGTCTCGTGACATCGGCCCGCGGCCACCCGCGACGCGCCATCGCCCCTGGCCGGTGGCCCGTCGTCGCAGCGATGGGCCCCGGGCCGCTCGACGGAAGCTCAGCGGCGGGCAGCGTGAATCGAAAGGCTGGCGCCCGCCGACGCTCGGCGGCGAGGACCGCACGTGGCGGTGACCATGGACGCCGCGGGTGTTCGACAACCAATACTTCCGAATTTGCAGGTCGGGATGGGCCTCCTCACGTCGGACCAGCTGCTGTACACGGACCCCAGGTCCAGGCCCATTGCGTTGGCAGGGGAGTATTTGAACAGGCCTTTGTGGAGGCCATCACGAATGGGATTGGGGTCAAGACGGGGCCCAAGGGAACATTCGACATAACTGCGCAGTGCTAAATTGACGAGCTGATTTGAAATTTAAAGTGTTGAGATGTTTGCTTTGTTGCTGCACTTGTACTGGTGATCGATGAACAAATTTGTCGATGCTCAAAAAAAAAAAAAAAAAAGATGAACAAATTTGTCATGCTAAGCTGCTGTGGTACACTGCAAGTAAAAGAACTCTCTTATATATACTGGGAAAATGAAAGAATATTGTACGTAGCAGTTTTTGGTCATCATATTGAATGATTGAGGTTGATCCGCATCGTGGATCACCTGAAGGGACGGTAAAAAAGGAGTGTATTTGGTAAAGCATAAATGACGAAATGGATGACCTAACAAAGGACCCACTTGTCAATCTAGGCAAGATAAAGGCACTTTATTTCAAAGATGGTCTACTCACTTGTAGTTGTAGAGCCCAATCGATCGAGTTGTTTATGACGTGACTCAGAATGAATGAGTGTGTATCACACTGTTCACTCTCCAAAATAGGGAATTAATGTGGAGGCTAGTGTTTGGCGTGGGTATCAGTCGTTTTCAGTTCTAGTCCACTGTAACTCTGTCACACTTGACTAGTGTGAGGTCCAACAGTACAGCTAATTTGCATAATACTTCCCATGAACCAGCAGTTGCAGTTGATCGATGGACCTGAGACTGTCAGTCAGTCTTTGGTAATACTGGCAATTGCACGTCCTGAGTAATGCTACTTAAATACTCCAACTTTGAACTCATCTCTGAGCCATGTTTATTCAAAAATCAAAGACATCTCTTGGCATCCTGTGGGTGGGCATCTCTTGTAAAGGCGCATCTACACTAGACAATGCACATGGCAATAAAAAAATAGCAGAAGCATGTCAGCGTGGGATCAATATATCCATGTGAACTGGACGTTGATCGGGTGAACCGAAGCATTTGTCCTTTGACCGAGCATAACCCAATCTGTTTCTTGTGGCTAGTTTGGTTCCTATCTAGGCAAGGTTGCTTGGCTCAGGGTCTCAGGGAGCTTGTCGTTTTTCTAGAACACGAGTTCACACGTATTTTGGCCTCGTCATATAGAATTTTGTCATACAAGCCCAGATTTCTTGTAGTGTTGGATGCTCTCCTCTCCAAATCTCCTCCTGTAACTGAGCTGCCAATCTAATGTATTAGCTTCATGGACTGAGATGTTTTGGTCTAGGCATATTCTGAATAGATGAGGGCACAAAGCCTTCAGAGAGACCTCCCATAGCTATATATCATACGAGAACCTTGTTTGTTTGCCCACCCCCCCCTACAATATGGGCCTTACCTCGTTCATACCAGCTTTTCACAAAGTGCAGGCCTTGCCAAAAGTGTGAGCTACCACAACTCTTGCTTTGGCAAAAAAAAAAAAAAAAAAAAAAAAAAAAAAACATTTGCCTTTGAGGTATTTATTCTTGAAAAGGTTCATGCACCTGCTATTTTCCCCTTTTCTAGTGTGAAAGTCCACTTAGCCATCATAGCTATGTTCATGGCTCTAGTGTCTATGAAACCCAAATCCCCAAAGTCTTTAGGCTTATCTATGGCATCCCACCTGATCATGTGGAATTTTTTTCTTGTCCCCACACCTTCCGAAAGCAATCTGCTCCTACAAGTATCAAACCTCTGTTGTATTCCCTCATAAAGATGGTAGAAGACCATAGTGTACATAGGAATGCTTGTGAGGCTAGAATTGATTAGGATAGATTCCCCCCTTTGTATTGCCGTTTGTGGAAACTCTCAAGCTTGATCTTTATTGTTCGCTTGAGAAGAGGTGGGAGTTGGAAGAGACTCCAAGCCTTTGTGGCTCCCTCAGAATTGAGGATGTAAGCAAGCCTTTGTGACTCAGATGAATCTCGGGATAAATCATGTGTCTCCTCTCTTATTCTTGAGTTTGTGAATTGAAATTCTAGGGTTTCCGCCCGATCTAATTGTACAATGCATTGCTTCAGGGATTACGTGCAAAAGGAAGATCATACTACCAGGAAGCTGTGTATTTAACTCAATCTAATTTTCAACTCTAGTCATTTTAGTTTGTCGGTGATTTGAGCCAGCCGATTTGGAAGCTTTGTGGATTTGCATGGAACTTCCACAAACACAAAAAGTTTGACAAACACAGAAATTCTACTCTTGTTTCTGGTTTTAAGTTTTTATAGGCCTATTCACTTCCCTCTAGGCTTTGCCTTGATCCTTTTAGCTCAGGCTGTAGAGTTCACTGCAAATGTCAGGCGCTCACCAAATAACTCACTAGATAAATTACGGCCAGTACAACACAGTACAAGTTATCTGTTGGTTGATTTATCCTGTGCTAACTTCTGGTATTCACCGAAGCTATCCGGGTGCTCACGATAACTGCACAATCAACGTCGGTGGCATATTTACTAGACCAGTTGACGCTGTTCGCTCGCAAGTAAGCCGGGCACACGGTGTGGTTCGCGCACTGCGGCACGTTCACCGCGCGGATCCATGCCGGCCGGGGCCGCGGCGCCGGACCCGATGCTGAACCGGAGCCTGGCGGAGAAGTTGGCGGCGTGGTGCCCCACCGTGGTGGTGACGTGGGTATTCGACAACCAATATTTGTGGAATTTGCAAAGTGGGATGGGCCTCCTGGCGTCGGACACGGACTCCAGGTCCAGGCCCATCGTGGACGCGTTGGCAGGGAGCAGCGTGGCGTTTGAACGGGACTCTGTGGAGGCCATCACGAAGATGGGCCAGATTGCGGTTAAGACGGGGCCCAAGGGAACATTTGACGTAACTGCACAGTGCTCAACTGACGACCTGATGAATGTAATTAAAAGTGACGAGATGTTTGTTTGTTGCTGCACTTGTGCTGGTGATCGATGAACAAATTTGTCATGCTAAGTTGGAATATTGTACGTAGCAGTTTTTGGTCATCATATTGAATGATTGAGGTTGATCTGCACCGTGGATCGCCTGAAGGGATGGTGAAAAGGAGTGTATTAGGTAAAGCAGGCAGGCATAGATGACGAAATGGATGACCTAACAAAGGACCCACTTGCCAATCTAGGCAAGACAAAGGCACTTTATTTCAAAGATGGTCTGCTCACTTAGTTGTAGAGCCCAATCGATCGAGTTGTTTCTGACTTCCATATACATATATAATATGTAGTACTGTGTAAAGTAAACAATTGACTGTCTGAGCTAACTCAGAATGAATGAGTGTGTATCTCACCGTTCACTCTCCAAAATAGGGAATTAATGTGGAGGCTAATGTTTGGCATGGGTATCAATCGTTTTCAGTTCTAGTAACTCTGTCACACTTTTTTTCGTGACTGTAGTCCACTGTGGCACACACTCGATCACAGTCACGAACATCTCTAGTTTAACAAACCGCCTTGATCCTCTTTCAATTCCTCGGCAGACATACGAAAATGGATCAACTATATATATTGTCGTTGTCACAAGGCAGATCGAAATGCCTATATATACCGAGGTTGTCAGAGTTCCAACAGTAGAACTAATTTGCATACTCCCTCTGTCCCATGGACTTCGTCGTTTTGACTTTTAAACTTCATATTTGACCATCCGTCTTATTCAAAATATTTTTGCAAATCATAAAATAAATTAATCAATATTCAAGTATCTCCATTGATAAAATAAGTAATAACAAAATAAATTATATTTATGCAAAAAAATGAATAAGACGAAAACATCTAATAAGATGGCACGGAATCTAGAGTGACAAACTCAGTGGTACGAAGGGAGTAATACCTTCCATGAACCAGCAGTTGCAGTGACCTGAGACTGTCAGTCAGTCTTTGACATTATTTTGACAGTCCATGCGTCACTTTCAGATTGAGTCCACTGGCAACTGCGTTTCGCACGACATTGTCACGTCACTACTACGTGGATGGCTCGATCATGCTGCGTCGTCGATTCCATGATCAGACGGTCCATATTATTAGTCAGGTCATATTCAATTCCTACCGGTCATCACTTGAGTCACAACAGTGTTGTTGTTCATTTTCAATGTATAATGGGCAGAAGCACATTGAACTGACATATGGCCGGATGCACGAAACAACTGCTCTATATGGTCATTTGGCTTGTGCTTTACCTAGGTTGTCACATCCATTGCTCTAGACACAATGCTAACTGCTAGGAGATTCATCTCTTTTCTTTGAGAGAGAATATATAGGAGACTATAAAAGTTCGATCAATTTTTAGTCGCAATATGCAGAAATAAGTAAGAGGCCTACAAGATTAGGTATAGGACAAAAGCTAGAATTAGAAACTATATACATGACAAGATGAGAGGGGTCAATACATATATAGGAATTGAAGGAATGAGCATATCAATAGAGTGGTAGACAGACAGACAGTCGGCACCAACCATGGGAAAGCTAATCGGCTTTGGCACTGGACGGCAGGAACATGGAGTACAGGTACAGGTGATCGTTGCACTCTGACAGTCACTTTCAGTCCACCGGCAAGAAGCAACGACAACATGTGTTCTTGTGTTCTGCACGTCCACGTAGCTTGGCCTAAGCAATCGATCAATGGTCCAGAAGTTATCCAGTCACTACGTGCACAGCTAAGATTACTTACTTACTAACTGTTACTGTTGCACCCTGGGAAATGCATGTCAGGCACTTGTGCAACTTTATTTAAAAAGAAAAAGTCATCAAACACTACTCCCTCCAACCGCGGCCTAGAAAACCTGATGTTCTATGATTTAAATCCAAAAATACTAAAGCAGTCCCAAACATTCTATAAACCGATCACCCTCTCTCAGCAAATATATATAGGAAGCATGACATCTCAATTGCTTATGCAAGGCTAAAATGAATAAAGGCCTACAGGATTAGCTATGCAACAAGAGGTAGAAACATATATACGACGTGACTGAGAGGGGTACAAAGAGGAATGGTATTATGCATGGACCGAACAAGAAAGATGAATGACATATTGTTCCTTGCGCACCAAAAGGTGAGGGTACACAAAGTAGACACCAACCAGTGAACCGTGGATAGAAATTAAGAGCATGACAACTCAATTGCTTGTTGTCACATGTCTGAAATGAATAAAGGCCTACAGGAGTAGTTATGCAAAGGTAGAAACATATATACGGCAGAGCTGAGAGGGTCCAAAGAGGAATGGTATGCACCGATAGAAAAAGATGTATGTCATATTGTTCCTTGCGCACTAAAAGACGAGGCTAGTAGTACCGACTACAAAGTGGACACCAACCGGTGAACCATGGGTAGAAATTAAGAGCAACCGTAAATAGTGTAGCAAAGCTATATACTCATCATCTTCGCAGTCGTTAATGTTCCTTATCCATCGGCACGGCGTATGACCGCTGCCTAGCAAGTGACCTTATCTTCCAGTGTAGCCACGATGCCAATATCGTGTCTTCGCACGGGCATCGATGTCGTATTGATCACTCACTTGGGTCACCCAGAGCAGCTAGGCCTAGCGTTATTTTATACCGGCAGTATTTTTTTCTTTGCAACGGCTCTGCCTATGTGTGTATATATATATACGCAGGGCTGGCAGCCTCCGGTTGCACGCAGCCGGCCATTTGTTCGCTGGCACCTGGCAGTAAGCTAAGCTGCGATTTGTCGCAAGGCGTGGTATAGATAGCTAAGCTAAGGACATCGGCGCGCGTACGTGCATCGGCATGGGCGTCGGCAGCGGCAGCGTGAGGCGTGCAGCGGCGCCGCTGCTCTGGGTGCGCTGGTGCTCGCGGCGGCGGGGAGCCGCAGCGTCTGTGAGGCGCAGGTCCGGCGCGCGGGTACTACGCCGGGGTGTGCCCGAACGTGGAGTCCATCGTTCGCGGCGTTGTGGCCAACAAGATCCAGCAGACGCCCGCCACTGTGCGCCTCTTCTTCCACGACTGCTGGGCTGAGAGCCTGAGAGCGTGGGCAACTGGATCTGCACCACGCCGGCATCATGCCATCCTGAACCCGGGTCGGTGAGAGCCTCGACCCCGGCTGCCACGGGCAACACGTGATCGTTCTCCGTTGCCGTTTCATCAGTTTCGTGCCTACAATTGTTGGACGGAAGGAGTACACGAGACAAAAAAACATTCGTTTACGATACTGCATACTGACACACTGTGACAACCAAATGAAGCTTCGTCTGCATTTGAGCGACCATTCGTGGTTACTTGTCACCGGCGCCGGCGCCAGCGCCAGCACCGCACCACGTAACCCATCGACGTCACCCATCGAGCTCTCGCACGTGAACCATTGTGCAGTATTCCGGTGTAGTATTCCCCGCCCCTCCGCTTTTCGGCAGTCTCCTCCACTCTGGAGGAGGAACCACAAAGCAAAACAACTGTGTCCCTGTTTACAAAAAAGAAAGAAAAACAGGAAGAACAAGAAGAACAGGAAGAAAAGAAGAACAAGAAGAAGAAGAACACGAAGAAAAAGGAAGAAGAACGAGAAGCCAGCAGTGTGGCCACACCGGCGGCGGCCAAGAAGAAAATCCGGCTGCCCGCTGCGCGCTCGGCCGCCGTCGCGACAAAGGTCGCCGCGGCCACCCCGACGGCGGCCTCAAGAAGAAAAAGAAGAAGGAGAAGAATACGATCGCCCACGACCGCGTCGCCCCCTGCGTCCTCGGCCACCCCCGGAGGCTCAGCATTGTTCATGTGAAGGATGGCCGGGATGAGCACATCGTTCCTTCCCCCTTTATCCAACAAGGAAGCATCAGACTCGTGAGGGTGCTAAAAGGCATAGAGAAGAGGCGAAAGGGTTGGACGAAGAAGCCGATAAAATTCAGAGAAAGGTTAAGCCTCTAAGGGTGGTAAGTAATTTCCCCTTCCCCCACGCAGCAACATTGCACGAATGAATTGTGATGTCTTGAACCAAAAAATCTGATGGGAGTATATGAGGCCAACGGTCAACGCGCTGCTACGCCTTTCGCACACTACACTGCATGAAGTTACAAGCGGGGAGATCAGCATGGAAACTTAATGCCAGCACGTGCATGATGCAGGCCGGCGGTCCGTCCTACGCGGTGGAACTCGGTCGTCTGGACGGGGTGGCACTTTTCTGCTGGACTTCTGAATCCTGTCCTTTTAACCCTTCTATGTCTTAGCCTGTTGTCGGTTATGCAGTAGAATGCCAACATGCTTGGGTGAAAAAGCAGAAATTCAGTTACGACGCGCACCTACACCAAAGAGGAAGAAGGAAGACACCTAGGATTCTGACAAGGAGCTTGTTGGCGCTAGGATTTCCATCTCCTCACCAACGGGTTTAGAATGGGGATTTTAGGGGCGATGGCCGCGACACACGACGGCAAAAGGCGGGGCAGGTACGCTAAACCGCATTCAACAAAAATAACAACACGAATAGTATCGGAGCAGCCCAACGTCGTTCCCGTCGATGTAGTGAGTAGTTTTTTACGTCGTCGCGTACAAAAGCAAAGAAACGCCCACTCGTCTTTGTGTTCATCACCGATGAACGTCACAACAAACAACAATAGCTTCTCCACCAGTATCCGAAAGGGAAATAAAACTGGTTAGGCTTGAAATTGGAAGGACCTAGAGTTAACTTTCCCACGTGGTGTTGTAAATTTATAAAGGGAGGAGAACTCGATGTCTCAATATCAATTAGCGATATGGTACTAATTAATATTGTATGTTCTCCATTCATGGGCTTTAAACATTAAAGCAGTCTCTTATTACAAACCCATTAATGCTATATCCTATACATATCTAGTATGATTGTCTCACGGGCACATCACCAACAGCAGGGCGCCCACTGCGTGCCCTCGAAACGACGGCCCCCTCTCTATGTAAGCATTTGTAAGCCCCCTCTCTTTTTGATAATGCTCAAGAAGGCAGCAGTTTAACACTGCATCGTAAAATTGAGGTTGCATGGTATGAGCAGTACGTGCCACAAAGCAAGTCGTGATCTTGTTTTCTCTGAGACTCTAACTGCCTTATGACTCGCCCATCGCCTTGATCCGCCGAAAACTGGCTCTATGAGGTAACCCCCTGATGCAAGTGCCGTAAGTACAGGGGACGGATCCAACGGTGTGGCGGGTGGGGCTCAAGGTTAGCTAAATCCCATACATGATCTGCATTACTTTATCATTTCTATAATTAGGAAGTTGCATTTAGGTGCACGTTTACAATTCCTAAAGTTAGCTAGATGCATGTTAGATGAGCGGTGGAGAGGGCCAGAGCCATGGTGCGTTCATGGACAGTCCATCAACCCATGGTGGGTTCATGGGAAAAAAACTAGGGTGTGCACCGTGCACACGTATGTTTTGGTGTGCACCCACCTACTATTTTTTCCTAGCCCATCAGCCCCACCTATGTACATGCATGATTGTCCAATGTTTGGTGTACATTCAGGGCTGATAAATGATGCTAGTATAACCAAATTCCTCTGCCATCAGCTTTCTTATAATGGTTGTCCTACTTACTTGAAAAAATGCCCAACACATGCTCGATAAAATGCGTGCAAGGTTTGCCTCCCTCCAGTGGACAAAACCTGGTTCTTTGATTCCTTACCATGTAATAAATTCTCATTTCATTTGCCACTACGCACTGCTGATGGCCACTCATGCACCATGGCCATTGCCCCATTGCCACTCTGGACATATGCAATGCCAAACCTGTGATTTATGTAATCTTTTTGACCGAGTCGAAGGGAAACCCCTACCCTTGTATTTTTGTTTTTTTTTAATAATGCCTCAGCCTGAAATTCGCTTCCACTCGATTCGAACTTAGGACCCGAGGGGTGCCTCTAGAGTGTCCAGGCTAGTTGGAGTAACCAACCGAACCCAACATCCTTTGGGATTTGTCCTTCGGTCAAAAAAAAAAAAAAAAACATTTGTTTTCTCTAAATTCATATGATATGATCTGTCTCACTTAAAGGACTGTCGATGTTCATATTTGGTGGTCCTAGTAGGTTAGTGCACACTGCAGACATACTAGTTTTCTTTTATTTATGTTTGAGGAATTATGTTTGTAGTTTGATATTGTTTTTCTTGATCTGAATTGTGGTCTGTTACTTCATTGCAGGAGTTAACAAAATCAAAACAATTTGTTGAAGCTCAAATCTGACAAAGATACTACATGTTCTGGAGCTTTCAAAAGCATGGCAATATGTGCACTTTTATTTACTGTTTGTTCAACACTACCCATGTGACGTCACCATTTAGTATGACGATGATCTGGAATATGGTGCATGCCTTAAATTGTTGCTTGAGCTCATCTCTGTGCTTTTTTTCTGACTTAATATTTTCACTTTGTTTTGTCCATGTTTTAATGTCTAGGGGCCAAGATTAATCTAAATTATGCAAAGCCTATGCTTTTTGCATGCACATATCAAAGTCTTGCTTCAGCTCTTACCCTTCTATTTGCACATCTTTTGCAAAGAAGTTTACTGCAAAATGAGCCTTGTACAGAATTCATTACATGGATGCATGACAATGTAAAAGAAAAATGTGTTATGTTTTATACTCTATAACAATGGCACATGCTTAGTCCCATAAAATTTATTAAGCTAGCCAAATTAAAATAAGTTATGTAGATGCTTTGTTGAGAATGCTCTACTGAAAACTTGAAAGTTTATATGTATGCTCATAAAAACTTTAAACTGGGGATTATGCCATGTCACCTTTTTTCATGTGGTACGGAGAAGAAAAAAAAGAGAGATCGTTTCTTCAGCTTTTGTGATTTCTATTCCAATATATACAATTACTTGTACTGTGCATATAAAAACAAAGTTTATATAGAATATAATATTTATAGTTCTTAAATTTATTTCACAACAAATAATTATTTCTAGTAGAAAATATCATGGGTCCTACTGGGCATAAGCGGCAACACCACGATCTTTTCTAGTATAAACTGAGTACACTTCTAATATATGTAGATATATCCCTAATAATATTTAAAAAATAAGTTTCCTCCATCCGTCAATATTTTTTTGCCATGACGTGTGGGCCCAGTACACAACCCGCGCATGCCCATGTATCCTTTTTTCCTTTTTGTTTTCCCTATACAACAACATTACTTAAATTAAAGCTATATTAGTGAAGTTGACACATCATTCATTCCCTAGATTGTTTTAACAGGTTCTTGCCTGTAGTGCAGCCTCAACCTGTGTGGTTTCTATTAGAGGCCCGTAGCCTAGCCCAAGCAGTGCAACTGAGGAGGCCTGGCCTGCCTGCTACGAATGAAAATGAGGCCCATTTTGCAAAAAGGTAGGCTGCACAAGATGGGAAAATACGTAGCGCAAACCACAATCTTCGTAATAACCCATATAAACCATGGTAAAATGGTCGTTTTAAATTCAACAAAAAAATCACACATGTAGAGAATATGATAATATATAACTTTATAAAATATTATTCTCAAAAAAAAAAACTTTTGTAAAATATCTTGTCCAAATGCGACTTTGTTTGTGAGATGTAAAAATAATAAATTTCAAACCGAAATTTGTCCAAATGATTGGTTAGAAATTTGTTATTTTTATATCCGATAAACGAAGTCGAGGTTTGAACAAGATAGTTTACAAGGTTGTGTATCATCATATCATGTACATGTGTGATTTTTTGGTGAATTTAGACGGATTTTTTTATCGTGGTTTACACTTGTTTTCACGGGAGGTTATAGTTTGCACTACATATTTTGCCGCATAAGACTACTGTTGCGTATTGTTTATCTACGGCTTCGGATACGCCCGAGGTTGCGTATCCCGTATCCGACACGGCGCGGATACGGATACGGCTCGGATACTCCCGGGATACGTATCCCCGCCGTATTAACGAAACCGGATACGAGTATCGCACACGTTTAGGCTGATTTTGGATACGGCCCATGAGATGAAAATGGCCCAATCTGGCAATCCCAGCCTCCCACGCTGCGTCGCTGCGTGCGTGAAGTCCCTCCGCCCTCGTCTCCGTAGTTGTAGAACGTAACGACGACGCATCCCATCCCAATCCCCGCCTTTCACGCTTGACTACTTCGACCGAGAGCGGCGATGGTGACGGCAACCAACGGCGAGGGTCGCAAGCCGGCAGCAGGCCGGGCGGGTGGCGACGCCGTAAGCGGCCTTGGCTCCCTCGCCCTCTCTCAAAGTCGTGAGTCCCTAATCCGCTAATCCGACCATCCTTGTAGTTCTGTGATGTGTTTGATCTGAAATTTTGTTCATATTTATTTGTTAGACATTTGTACTTTAGTTCGAGTAGATGGTGTTGCGTGATGATTGATGAACGTGTCTCAATTGAAGTTGATGACCAAAGAAAAGAAGAATCCATTGTGGAAACCAAAGGTTCTATGGATGATTGTAGCGTCATTGACCTTCTAAGTATTGAAATATGTTATTTCTAAGTATTGAACTATGTTATTTTATATTAAATCATGTTATTATAATTATTATTAAAAAATCGTAGCCGTATCCCCGTGTCACTGATTTTTGGAGAATAGCGTATCCACAGACGGGATACGTATCGTATCTCGATACACGTATCCGTATCCGTAACGTAAGTTGTTTATGCTAGATTTTTTTATAGTTGTGCTAGCGCCGGGATGTCCGATGGGGATAAAACCCATCGACGCCCGCCCACCCATCCGAACGGCGCTAGAAAGAAGAAATAAAAGTTGAATCATCCGCATTCCCTCCGCTCCCTAAGTAGGGACCTACCCTCAACCCCCGTTGGCATTTGTTAAGTGCTAAAAGAATATGAAGGATTCTCGCAGTTTACGTAACACCTACCATTGTAGCTTTTCCCTAGGATGAGTATTCTAGAGTATCGTATCCACGAGGGAAGCTTTGGCTAAAGAATTCTAATAAGTCACAATCATGTATCCACTAGCTTAGCAAACCACTAGACTATAGTGAGGGGGTAATTGTTAAAGGATAAGTAACGCATAAAATAATAACCTACCTAAGATATCAAAGAATAACTAAACTAATCAAGATGTCAAAGGGAGAGGTCAAGGTTCCTGGGTACTTCTCTATTACTTAGGTTCTATGATAGCAATTACACTAATGCACTTTGGAGCAGCAGGTCCGTCCCAACTCTCGAAGAAGACTGGGAAGAAGGTAGTCGGGAGAAGGCTGCCAAAAGCTCTACTGAAAACACCAACCCATACGTGGTGGATTACAAAGGCCCGACAGTGGCAAGTCACCCCGGGCTACCACAACTATCCGTAGGTTTGGGCGCAACCTCAGGTAACCAATAGCCTAAACACCAAGTCTACACTATCGATTACTACTCTAGCTACCTTGCATAACTAGAGTCCTCAATACGAGCGGAGATCCCATGCAATAGCATAACAACTATACTTAACCATATATGTAAGACATGGAAGTAAATAGAGAATATAAATATGTGAATCATAAGTCTTACAAAGAAAGGATATAAGACATACCAAACTCAGAGACATCTCTGAATCAGAGCATAGCTCCACTCTCCTTTACTCTTGATTAGATCTAAGTTAGATCTAATCTAGTTCTAATTACATGGCTAATCTATTTCTAATTACATGACTAATCTACTTCTAATCTACTTCTAATTCACTAATCCCCTCGAGAGATGTTATCCTTACATTGGGACACCTCTACAACCGAGAGAATAATGAATAGAATGAGTTAGAATGAATTAGGTTTAGCCCTGGGGTCAGGGGGTCTTCTTATATAGGCCTTGGCGATGAACGATGACCATTGGATCAAACCGACCTTCAATAACGGTGTGTAGATACAACCTCAAGGTTAGTTACAAAACCGACCTACGAAGATGGGCCGGATTGGGCTCGGGACTCTACGCGGGTAGGCCTAAATGGCCCCCCGCGGCCGCCCGGTGCCCTTGTGGCACAATCATGTCTCCTTTTCTTCCGGTATCTTCTAGTGTCTTCTAGAGTGTTTTAGTCCACATTTTGGGTCGAAGTTACTTCACGGTTAAGTCTTGTCATCGTATGGGAGATATGTTCGAACTTTCTCCATTCTTCTCTCGTGTTTATCCGTTAAGTCCCTCAGAAAGTCATAAATCACCAAAGTTCGTGGAATTATGTTAGTTAGACCCCTAGTCTATGTTGATATTTATTTTAAGCCATTATCCATGTTTAGTTGACTAGTAATATTATGCTATAACAGTGTCAACACCCCCCCCCCCCACGGGGATACTCCCCAACCCTAACCTCGCCGAAACCCAAAGACTGCTGCTTCATCGCCAAAGTCCCTCACCTCGCTAGAACCCAACATCGACAAATACATCTAATGCAACAAAGGTAAATATGAAATACCACATCGATCAAAAACTATTACAACAATAGAAAACCACGTTGGAACCCAGGACCTCCGCCACCGCCAGTCACCCCCTCTACCTCGCCGGAACCCAACATCGACAAAAACATCTAATATAACAAAGGGAAATATAAACCGCAACATTGAACAAAAACTATTGCAACAATGGAAGAACACGCCCGGAAGGCAGAACCCAACATCTCCGCCCACCGCCGATATATTACAAACCGCTATAACAACGAAAGTATAAATTGCAATAGTGACAAACATCCACCGCAACATAACAAAAAAATGCCGCAACAACGAAAAACAACAACATTCGAGGACAATAAGTGATAGGCGACGTCCCCGCCGACAAAATGTCGCCCGTGGTGACTTCGTGAACTTGAACATTTGCCGCTCGGTCCTTCAAAGGTGCTCATAGGGTAGGGTTTGCGTGACGTGTGTTTTATAGGGGGTGAGTGTATGCGTCGCGTGTTGACATCTACGTTGCCATTGGTTGGGGGGCTCCCCCGTGGTTCAAATCCGGGTGCGACACTTTATCCTGGATTTATTTTAGGATTTTCCTGCTTGTGCATTAAGTGGTAGGCGACGTCCCGTCGATAGCGAGGCGCCAAGTGGTGACTTAGCGAAACTTCAAGATTTGCTACCGATCCCTTCAAGATGCTCATAGGGGTAGGGTTTGCGTCACGTGTGTTCATAGGGGTGAGTGTGCGTGCGTGTTGAGCGTCTGCGTTATCTTTGTGTAATTAAAAAAAAACACGGCAAAAAGTGCATCAGAGTATGCGTGTGTCGAGTGGGGCACGCGTATATGTATAAACAGACGAGACATCAACGAAAAATCAAATCAATGGACTCTAAAAAGTTTTATAAGGAAAATAAAAGTACATATACGGTTGACAGTGATCCACTAACCCAAAGCCAAAAGTCTAATAAAACATTTTCTTCTTCACAGATCGCCATCTCTCGTTTCGACAGGTTGTGAGCGAGGAGATATCTGATCTCCGTGCTCCGGTGCGGGTGCGGTGAGGACCCCATCCCCGCCGGCGGACAAAGCAGCATGGGCCCAGCCCCCGCCGCCCGGCACAGGAAGAGGGCCCACACGTCATCCTCAGCATCTCACGTGTCCCCCTCCCCGCACCTATATCCCCAAAGCTCTCTTTTCCCTCGCAAGAAAAAAAGGAGATTCCTCTCCCCCTCTCCCTCCCCATCGTCCAAACCCTAGCCCCGCCTCGCCGCCGGCGGCGGCGGCATCACCGCAGGCACACGGCCCGCCACACCCCTTCTCGTGCGCTACCTCCCGGTGCCGTTTCCCCGCGACCGATCGACCGGCCGTCGGCTCGGTAGCCGCCGGATCCGGATCGGCCGGCGCCGCCATGTCCAAGGCCAGGGTCTACGCCGACGTCAACGTGCTGCGCCCCAAGGAGTACTGGGACTACGAGGCGCTCACCGTTCAATGGGGGTATGCCCTCTTTTCGTCTACCTCGCTAGCTTGCGCGCTCTCCTCGCGTCCTCTGCCACACCTGCGCATAACCCTAGCTCAAGCTTCGGTTTCGCCCGCGTGTCCGTACGGCGAATCGTTCGCTCGCCTCGTATGGCTGGGCTCTGTTTAGAGCTCAGGAGGGACTCCTTTAAGATTTGATTGTCCACGTGCTTAGCTTGGATTGGGTAGTGTCGTTTGTTTGGTGCACATGTTCTGTAACTTTGTTGGGGAAACTGGCATGGTTATGAGCTAGTTAGTTAGGCTGCTCTCCCTGATGATTGCTCCTGCCAATCCTGCCGTTTTATGATACTTTGATTGATGTCACCATCCTTTCACCGATTATTATGACTCGAAGCTTTAATTTTGAGCTATTATGACTCGAAGCTTTAATTCTGAGCTATACAGGGTACTTAAGAGAAATTTAGTGGAAGCTTGGTCACATGCTTGTGTTCTGAATGTATTGATTTCCTCATTTATTTCATTGGGAAGCTGTGCTTAGCTTATTGATTTTGTGTGACGGCATTTTCCTTCCCTTAGTTTCGCATTTTGTCGATTGAGTTGGCAGCTCTTGAAATTGTAAACCGTTGTTTGTCTCTGCAGTCAAATTGTGCTGTTTGTAACATAGTTCCCTAACAATTTATGCTTATTATCGTTCCCATTCTCGTTCGGTTGGCTTGTAAGGTTGGTCTCCGTATAGTGTTCAGGTGGAGCTGCAAGATATGATTGTCCCCTTGCTTAGCTTGATTGGGTAGTGTCATTTCTTTGGTGCACATGTTCCATAATTTTGTTGGGCAACTGGTTGCCCATGAACTAGTTAGTTAGGCTGCTCCCCTGACAACATAAATGCTCATTAATACTCCTGTCAATCCTTCTGTTTTGTGATACCTCGCGGTCACTGATTATTAGGACTTGTAGTGGTAATTATGAGCTAAGAATTATTTGACAGCAATTTAATAGAAGCTCTGCCGCATGCTTATGTTCTGAATGTATTGCTTTCCTCATTTGCCTTCATCGAGAAGCGAGTTAGTGTGAAATAGCAATTTCCTTAACTTAGTTTCTCAGTTTGTCTAAAAGTGGATTTAAGATTGTAATTAACACAATATTTAAAATGACCATAGAGCTTCGCTGTTGTCTATTTAACTGTTATATCAACGCAAATTGGTCGTTGAGCTTGGTCTGGTTTATTATTGCTTTGATATTTATACGTATTTAACAGAACTGGAGTCTGAAATAGCTGTATGTAGAATAGCCGTGGGGGTATGCCATCTATGCAAGGACATGTCAAACTTACTAGATGTCAAGTACTGGTGTTTTCTCTTCTCTCTGCATCTTCCAAGTCCTGGATGCTGAAGATAAACCCTGTGCCTGAAGAAACTAAAACTGTTTTGTTTTGTCACATAGATTTTTAGCGCTGTGGGTATTTCTGCCTCACAATGATAGCTCTATTCTCGCCCTGCAGTTTTCTCTTTAAATCCTTTGCTATCACTCGTAGTCCTTTGGACGGCCATGCTTTGAGCAGTGGCGGAGCATAGAACCAAAGACAGCAGGGGCCAATCAGTAGATTATGTGGAAATTAGATCGTTATTTATAGTCTAACAAAAGAACATAAAACACATATAGTTGTAATCACAAAAGAACAGGGGGTGGCCATGGCCCATGTTGGCCTGAACGAAGCTCCGCCCCTGGCTGTGACTGACAACTTTAAACCTTTCTCTTTTTTACTGTTATACAGTTATATTTTGCCAACCCATTAAATTTTGGGTTTCTGAAAAGTACCATATCTCTTTGACCAGTGAGCAGGATGATTATGAAGTTGTTAGGAAAGTTGGGAGAGGAAAATACAGTGAAGTCTTTGAGGGTATTAATGTTAACAATAACGAAAATGCATCATTAAGATCCTCAAGCCTGTGAAGAAAAAGAAGGTAGACCATGAATCCTATTGCTTGCAATTTGTAACTTGTTATCCCCTGAACCCACTATTTTAGTGATTCAGTCACAATTTTAATCTCGATTGTAACCTATGCTCTTGTGCTGGTACAGATCAAAAGAGAAATTAAAATTCTTCAGAATCTTTGTGGAGGCCCTAACATTGTGAAGCTGCTTGATATTGTTAGAGATCAGCATTCAAAAACACCCAGCTTGATCTTTGAGTATGTCAACAACACAGATTTCAAAGTGTTGTACCCAACACTAACAGATTATGACATTCGATATTACATCTACGAGTTACTCAAGGTAAATTCTCATCTTGTTACTTCTGTGTAAGCAGCTAGAATATTTTCTTCTTTTAAAGAAGTCTTGGTAACCCAACTTGCTTCGTACTAAAAATGCTTAGTTGTTGCTGTTGAAATCTTAGTTGTTCCGTGTCCAGATAGGTTTCTGTCTGCATTTTGAGGCTTGTTATATGTTTGCAAGGAAATGATAACTCCTGCTCATATGTGACTAATGACACATAAAGTTGCTGCTGATCTAGTCATCAACTAATTATCAAGGAACCTGTAGTGAATTTGACTTGCCTAACTGGTTCTGTTTTCTGGATACAGGCATTAGATTACTGCCATTCACAAGGTATTATGCACCGAGATGTGAAGCCCCACAATGTTATGATAGATCACGAGCTTCGGAAACTTCGTCTGATAGACTGGGGCCTTGCTGAATTCTATCATCCTGGCAAGGAATATAATGTCCGTGTTGCCTCCAGGTACCTGCAGATATACTATAAACTTTCATTGTTGGTTCACAGTTATGACCTTTGAAGTGTGGAATTCTGAAGTGGTAATAGTGAAACTATATTATACTTTGTCACAATTTATTTTGTTTCTGATTTTGCACTTATTTTGAATCCAAATTTCAGTTGATTTGAACTCACATTTGTGACTTGTGGTTTGTTCCTGTAGCTTGTTTATTCAGCAACCATATAAATTAAGAACATTCTGATAAATGGTATTTAGCCTACCCCAACTAGCTTGGGACTAAAGGCTATGTTGTTGTTGTTGTTGTTGTTCTGATGAATGGTATTTGTGTTTTAACTCCGCTGTCACATATTAAGAGAATGAATGAGTACTTTTTCTACAGTGAATCATATGGCTTACTTGACGTGTCTCTAGTCTAGAGCATAAGTTTCCATGTTTTCTCTGTGGCAGCCCTCAGCCCCTCACTATTTTCTTTCCCAACATTTTTTCTACTGAAATTCAGGTACTTCAAGGGGCCTGAGCTTCTTGTTGACTTGCAAGATTATGATTACTCTTTGGACATGTGGAGTCTGGGCTGCATGTTTGCTGGAATGGTATTTACCCACCTGACTATTCTACCTATTTGCTGCCATATCCTCGTTTAGTATTTCTGATGATTCCTTATAGACATAACAAATATTAATTTGTTGATCATATGCTGCTGATTGCAGATTTTTCGTAAGGAACCATTTTTCTACGGCCATGACAACCATGATCAACTTGTTAAGATAGCCAAGGTTGATATTCAGTCTATTTGTTCTTTTGCAGTGAACTAGTCAACTATTTAGGTTGCTTACATTTCCCATGTCATGTAGCCAGAGATTTCATTTTTATCTATTCATAGATCAATCTGATTACTTTGCAGTCAGAAAATGAACAGCTCTACCTCTCTCCCTCCCTCCTTCCCTCCCTCTGCACTTATACTCTGGACAAATTCTGTTGTTTTATCTCTAGTATAAGAGCTTGTATATGCACCTGATGCTATGTTGTTTATAGGGGAGCCAGAGTTGTTTTAGAGTATAAGAGCTTGTATATGTACTTGATGCTATGTTGGTTATAGGGGAGCCAGAGATTTTATTTTTATCTAGTTCAATCTGCTTTCTTTGCAGTCAGAATATGAACATTTCTCCCTCCCTCCCTCTGAACTTATGCTCTGGAAAAATCCAGTTGTTTTTTATCTCTAGTACAAGAGCTTGTATATGTACTTGATGCTATGATGGTTATATCTGCTGTACTTGATGCTATGTTGTTAGTTTTGTCTGCTGTACTTGATGCTATGCTGTTGTCTACACATGCTGTTATACTTTGCATGGCATGAGACCATTTAGGTTTGTTAAATGACTCTCTGCTAATTACTGTTACATCCATTTATTTATTATCAGGTACTAGGAACAGATGGTCTGAATGCTTATTTGAAAGTACAGAATTGAGCTTGACCCTCAGCTAGAAGCCCTTGTTGGAAGGTAGAGTATGCCGCTGCTCACCCAAACTGTTGATGGAAAATCTGTAATCATTTATGTGGGTCGCATTTACACTCTTCTTTGCCTTTTGGGATGCAGGCATAGCAGGAAACCATGGTCAAAGTTTATTAATGCAGATAACCAACACCTAGTGTCTCCTGAGGTGTTTACTAATGCCCTTGCATTTTAAACAGACCTAACTAGCATTTGATAGTGCTTAACTAACAGGATTCCATTGTTTATATCTGTAGGCTATAGATTTCCTCGACAAGCTTTTTATTATGATCATCAGGACAGGCTTACTGCACGTGAAGCTATGGTAAGTTTCCCTGTGCTAATTTTGGTGACATGTAATTTGACAAACACAAAGCTCATTACTGCTAAATATTTGGTGTAAAGTGTACATTTTACTAGTGCATATCTCCATCTTGGGACAAAAAGAACTCTGATCTCTGAACAAGAGAACTCTGGTGTTCACCATATCCTGATTGATGTGCATGCTGTTTTGTTTAAGCATGTTTCAGAACTAAAGTTTTATCTATGTTGGAAGGTTTTAGCTGATACGAGGTATAAATTGCGATGCCTTGTCGTATTCTCTTCTTAAAATGGATACTTTTATATTCTTGCAGGCACACCCATACTTCCAACAAGTGAGAGCTGCAGAGAACAGCAGGACGCGAGCATGATAGGCAAGTGCAAAGACTGGTGCTAACCATTGATCAGATCAGCTGCTCTTGATGGAGCCATGCTCTTATCATTGACTTGCTTCAGTCTGATGTATGTGATGAATAGTGGTTGGGGGTTTACTTGGCAAAAACAAACAATAGTTATAGAGCCTGTTATACCCTTATTTAACCGCGTTGAGAGGGAACTGAATTATTCAGGTTGTGAGGTTTGGGACGTGATTGTGAACAATGATTATTCATGTAAGATGTTTGTCATAAAAGGTTGTATGTTGTATTGTTGAGCTTGTAAAGAATATCCCATCCTTTGTTTGGAATCCGTCGAGTTCTTGAGGGGTGTTGTCTCGTAATATCTTTGGAAATGTTGTGTTTGAGGTCTCCTAACCCTAGAAAGGCTGAGACGAGAAAGTGAAGATGCCCTGCAAAATTTGGCTTCACTGAATTTGTGAGTTGTGACTTGTCTGAGTGTCAACCTTACAAATACAGTCTGGATTACTGAAATGGAGAACTCAAGAATCCATGATTGTTGTACATCAAACCCTAGGAAGGTTGAGACGAGAAAATAAAAATGTCTTGCAAATTTTGTTAACTAAACTTGTGAGCCGTGACTTGTCTGAATGCTTGAGATACTGCAACCTTACAAATGAAGTCTCGATTTATGCTAAAATGGAGAGCCCAAGAACTCATGACTGTTGTACATCAAACCAGAGATAAATGAATAAATAAGGGGGAGACCTCTTGATGTTTCTCTCATTTATTTCTAAACATTTTGCACAGTCCCTACTTAATGAAGTGACACGTTCAAAATGAAATGACACGTTCGTGAAAAAAAAACAGAGATAATGTCCCAAATTCACGCCGAAGATCACAAGGAAAAGGAAAAAAAAAAAAGAGAGATAAATGGCAGGTGTACGTCATCCGATGAAAAAAAAACTGGCGAGAAATGGCTCCATGTAAAGTCCCAAATTCAGACCTAAGAACACAGGGAAAAGAGAAAAAAAAAAAAACAGAGATAAATGGCTCCCTGTAAGGTCCCAATTCACACCAAAGCACACAGGGAAAAGAAAATACTGAGCAGCACAGGCAGACATCACAAATCCACACAGAATTAATGTTCTTAGCCCACACAGAATTAATGGTTTTAGCACGACTGGCTGACAGAAGGATTACATTACATATTTAGTTGGGGCAACACAACCGAAAGCAGCTGCAGCAACAGCAACAGCAACAGCAGCTGAGACCCATTGACACATAGTATATCCAGTCACTGATGAAGATGACAGTACTTGGTGGACGACGACAGTTTTCTCTCTTTGTTGAGCTGAGCATATGCCCCTTGTCTGAGGGAGCATATGCTACTGCTCTGCTGCTTACTAATTCTTGAGGTGGGGAAGCACTGGTGGAGGTCGTTCTTGGGATGCCTCGCCTCGGCATGCTCTTTTGCACTTGGCCTCAGAGGTGGTGCAGATGAAAGTCTGCATGCAGATCTTGCACTGCGTTCAGATGGAAGCAAGGTCAGTACATTTGGATGTAAACATTGTCAACTGAAAACAGAAATACCAAAACACAAACATTGTTATAGGTTGTAGGGGCATGTCAAAAATTCTGGGTACAAACATTTGGCCAAAGGGAGAAATGGCAGCTACTGCCTCCCTTTCAAATTGTAAGTCGCTCTAGCCTTTCTTGATACTCTGCAGCCTACATCTGGGTGCAAAAGCTATGCATCTAGAACGATTTGCAATTTGAAACGGAGGGAGTGGTAACTAGTGATTCACACAGCAGGTAGCACATCAATGTAGTCAAGAAAGAGGCACCACAAGACCAAAGAAGTAACACATGCTTCAGAAGTTACTGTAATGTCTCTCCAGAGTCTGGATTGATACCAAAAATAAAATAAAATGACACAGTCCTCCCCTTCCCATTGCAATACATACTTGACTTGTATCATAAGCAGAGGAGTGATCGCTATGGGGGATACTGAAGTTGGGCTAGAACAACCAGCGGCGTGGGTTTTTTTTTTTATGATGCTCTGAACAAGAGTGACACATTATCACGCATTGACTAGACTCGTTGACACTAGAAAAAAAAGAGATGTGATGGCAGTTCAGGTTGAATGAACGACTGCGCTAAAAAGTGCTGCAGCAGCCAATTTGAAGTTGCTGTTGTGGCTTTCAGAACTGCAGGGGAGGGATTTTCTAGTATGAATTGTGTGGGTGTGCAGGGTTGAATTGGTTCCCCTGCCTGACGATGCGTCCAATTGAATCCCCTGCCTGCGTGCCCCATCCGCTGCCCTCTTAGTAACTAAGGATAGGTAGGAACCAAATGCAGCGTTCGACGTTACAGAGGTTGAGGGGGTACACACCCTTGGCAGCTCCCAAGCTGATGGGAAGCAAAGCAAGGTTGGTAATATAAATCCTAACAACCCTATCCTATGGGTGGGCGAAACAATAACAAAACCATAGTACTAGTAATTCTATGCATCCAGATAGAGTAGCCTGAAACCCAAGTGAATCCACGCCTTGCCTTACGCCCCCAAATTTGGACAGGAAACAGATGGGAAACAAGAAGATTGGGGACTGGCTAGGGTAGGGTACGGGATAGAGAGACAGATCGGGTGCCGAGCGGCGGTGATTGGGAGAAGCATGATGGTACGCACCTGGATGTTCATGGCCTTCTTGTTGGTTTCCAACTGGCTGCCTGCAAGCAAAAACAAATACAGAGGAAATCGTCGAATCAGATCCGGATGGTGAGCAAGGAGGTAGGGAACTAGGGGAAATCGGGGGGCGATGGAGGACGGACCTTTGGAGCCCTTGTTCTTCTCGGCGTTCCTCTCCCTCGCCATCTTGGATTTCTGCGCGTTGCCGCCGCCCATGGCTCAAGCTCCAAGCTCCTCCGCTTCCTGCCTGCAACTTCCCTGCAAGAGAAGAGAAGGAAGAGGTGCGCGTGGGGAAGGAAGGAAGGAAGGAAAGTTGTGCTTGCTTTGGTTGGGGGCGGAGACGCGACCCTTTTATTTAAGTCCTCCCACCTCTGTCCCAAATTTCTAAAGTTTTGCTTTTTTTATCTAATTTGTACTATATAATATGATAATAGTTATGATTTACATAAAAATAATATGCTGGATAATTATTAAAAGTAGAGAGGAAAATTAAAAGAAAAGAAAAAAAGAACAAGAGAGGGCGGCGGGGTCAGGTTGTGGTTGGGCGTTGCCGACCCACCGCGCACCGTGCCGTGGATGGGACATGGGTTCCTTCCGTTTTCCGCACGACGCAACGCCGGCCAGGATTGACTCACCGCTTGACCCACGTCGGCATAATAACCACGGATGTGTCTCTGCCGGCGGGCCCATCCACCATCGGCCACGAGGCCTGTCCACCGTCGACAGCACAGCACAGCACAGCAGGCAGTCCACTTTGTTTCCTTCCTTTTTCACATCCTCAATCCCAATGCCAATCTCAATCTCAATCAAAAACCCAATCTCGTATTCGTCGTCACCGGTGACACACCAAAATCTTGTGTTGGTATGCAACGCCTGCCTGAGAAATCGCTTCCTCTCCATAGTACTCTACCAAGGCCTCGTTTAGTTGGCTAAAGTTTAAACTCTTTTTCCACCCTCTCTCCATCACATATCACATTAAATCTGGCAAAAGCATATACGTGTTTGGAGATAAAATATAAAAAAAAAAATAACTAATTATACGGTTTAGATGTGCATTCGCGATTAACACGGCCTGTGATAGGATAATATTTACCACAAACAAACGAAACGCGTCTTCTGATTGTCTTCTGGGGAGTTCCACTTTTTTCAAATATTTCCAACTAAACGAGGCCAAGAGTTGTAGCGATGAATATGATGATGATTACAAAAAAAAAAAGTGCAGCGACTGAACTGAACTGCAAGGCGACGTCACGCACCGACCGACGCAACGCAGGCAAGGCTGACCAAGTCAGTCGGTCAACAAGCCTACTACGCGGCTCACTGCCTTGGGTGGGGACGTGGGGTACGAGGGCCAAAACTAGTGGCTGGAGATGGCCGGCGGCGGGGCCCACGGATGACCACCTCAAGAAGCGCTGTCCGTCCGTCCCTCCCTCCTGCCCTCGGCTACCGTTTTTCCAAGTGCCAACTGTAGCGCACGTGGACGCACGCCGGCCCTTTGACTCTTCTAGGCCCTAATAAACAGATTGATTACCTATATTTATCAGGTTTATACTCCGTACAATCATCATAATTTTAAGAGACCAACCAACGTGTGTGGCCTTAAAATTAAATCAAAGTGGACAACTTATTTCAATTTCAGACGAATGTAATTTGTATATAACTTAAAATGTGTCTACTTATTGGGTGTCATAGATGGATGTTGTCGTTTCAAGTTTAAAACTATTTTGATTTATTTAAAATGTACGGTGTACAAATTGATTTATTTAAATACGTACGGAGGGAGAGTAGACAAGTGTTGGAGCTAGAAATACTATTGGGTGTTGCCTTGCAATGCATGGTCACTCAAGAATGAAACGTACGTGTGAGTTGCCCGTTGATCGGTCTTAATTGGACTCACGATGATACTGACAAGATACAAGGATCGCCGTGGGTGCTGGGATACTCTATCCGTTCCAAATTGTAAACTGTTTTTTATTTTATTTTCCATCTAAATCTGAATTTATATTCAAGATGGTTTGGCTCGGCATTCCTGTCCGGCACAATATTGGACTAGTGGTTGTCGTTGCCGCCGACCATGGCTAAAGCTGAAGCTCATTTCTTCCATAACCGTGCGTTGGCACAAACCAAAACAAGCTTTGAATTGATTTCGATTTGAAGTACTTTTGTTTGTTAATAATCCAAAAAAATCACAAAAAAAAGGGGAAAAAGAGAGGGCAGAGGTCGGCGTTGGGCGTTGCCGGCCGGCCCATCGTGCGGACGCGCCTTGATAGACACACCGTGCGTGCGGGCTGGGATGGGCTCGGTTGGAGGAGGTCGCGGGGCGCTGCATGAGCCCATGGATCTGTTCCAGGCCCATCCACCATCGCAGACGCATCTCGTGTAGGTACGTACTGGCGATAAGAAAATACCATTTTCTAATGGGTTGAAATTTCTTTGACTTTTCGCTTCGTTTGTATTTGATAATTATTGTTTTTCTATCGTGGGACTAACCAGCCAAAAGATTCGTCTCACTAGTCTTTTCAATTTAAACCCGCAATTTGTTTTTTTATTTACCTATATTTTGGTGTCCACGCACGTGATAAAAGATTTGATGTGACACCATCTGGCAAATTTCTTTTTGGGTTAATCTTTTCACAAATCCCAAATTCATCACCGGCCATATCCTCACGCCCAATGCCAATCTCAATCTTATCAAAAATCCCAATCTCGTATTCGTCGTCACCGGTGACACACCAAAATCTTGTAGCGACTTCTCGTATTCGTTTCACGTACTCTACCAAGTGTTGTAGCGATGATGATTACAAAAAATGTAGCGACTGAAGTGAAGTGCAAGGCGACGTCACACACTGACCAAGTCAGTCGGTCAACAAGCCTACAGTACGCGGCTGAGCTCAATGCCTTGGGGACGTGGGGTACGAGGACCGTGGGCCCCACCAAAAACTAGTGGCTGTAGATCGCCGGCGGCGGGGCCCACGGTTGTCCGTGCGTCCGTCCCTCCCTCCCTCCGCTACACTTTTTCGAAATGCCAACTGTACCGCGCCTGGAAGCACGCCCGCCCTTTGACTCTCTTCTATAGGCCCTACACAGATTGATTACCTTCAATTATCAGGTTTATACTCCGTATCATCGTTATTTTAAGAGACCAACCAACGTGCGTGGCCTTAAAATTAAATCAAAGTGGACAAAATACTTTAATTTCATCCGAATATAATTAGTACATAACTTAAAATGTGTCTACTTATTGGGTGTCATAGATGGATGTTATATCCTTTCAAGTTTAAAACTAGTTTCATTGATTTAAAATGTACGGTGTACAAATTGATTTTATTTTAAGACGTATGGAGGGAGTAGACAAGTCTTGGAGCTAGAAATACTATTGGGTGTTGCCATGCATGGTCAATCAAGAATGAAACGTACGTGTGAGTTGCCCGTTGGTCGATCTTAATTGGCTTGACGATGAGACTGACAAGATACAAGGATCGCCGTGCCGTGGGTGCTGGGATCTACTCTATCCGTTCTAAATTGTAAGATGTTTTTTATTTTCTATCTAAATCTAAATATATATTCGAGATGGTCTGGCTCGGCATTCCTCTCCGGCCGGCACCATATTGGACTAGTGGTCGTCGTTGCCGTCTCCCATGGCTAAAGCTGAAGCCTCATTTCTTCCATAACCGTGCGTTGGCACAAACCAAAACAAGCTTTTAATTGATTTCAATTCGAAGTACTTTTTGTTTGTTAATAATCCAAAAACAAAACACAAAAAAAGGGGAAAAAGAGACGGCGGTGTGGGGCAGAGGTCGGCGTTTGGCGTTGCCGGCCGGCCCATCGTGCGGACGCGCTTGATGGATTGCGTGCGGTCTGGGCTGGGCTCGGTTGGAGGAGATCGCGGGGCGCTGCATCAGCCCATGGATCTGTTCCAGGCCCATCCACCATCGCAGACGCAGCTTGAATAAACCAGGATCGGAAGCCGACGCACCTAGTGACATCAAGCTCACTGAAGCAAGCGTCGTCGTCTCAGCTCCATTGCCATCAGCAGGGAGGAGATGGCGTTTGGTTAAAAAAAAAAAAAAAAGGAGATGCCGTTGCGCGTAAATTCTGAAGGGGATGGTTGAATGAGTGAAAATGCCAGATCGAGCACTGCCATTGATGCTAAAAACAACTGAACCTGTTAAAGCATTTATCCTTCTTCATTCATAAGAATCTTTTAAACATTTCTGGGTGTCATGAAAATTGACTGATTGAGAAATGAATTAATTCCATATCAAAAGTTACAGTGACAACTGACAATGTACATACGTGGCTGTACTAAAAATACAGTGACATCTTGATGAACATGGTAACTGTTTATAGTACTGAGCTCATCATGCGAATTCATGGGGATCATGCTGCTGATTCTTTTCTTCAGCCTGACGTCGGAAAGGAAAATTCGTTATTTTTAAGAACCTTTGGTTAATAAAGTCTACCGCAACAAAAGCAGTGAGAGATGAGTGATCAAATTAGGGTTTGAATAAGTCAAATGAGCTACAGAGGTAAGTATTGTTGGATTATTAAAAGTTATAAGAGGAAAAAAAAACCAAAAAAAAAAAAAGAGAGGAGGCGGGGGCAGGTCGTGGTTGGGCGCTGCCGACCCACCGCGGATGGGAGGTTGGATTCCGGATGCAGCCGGCCAGGCTTGACCGCCTGACCCACGCCGTCATATGATAAATGCGGGCCCACGGATGTGTCTCTGCCGGGAGGGCCCATCCAACATCGGCCAAGTCCTGTCCTGTCCCGTATGTCTACCGCTCCTCCTCCCTTTTGCCGGGCTCCCGTGGCCCCGTCGACAAATAAGCAATCTTCAAAATTCCCATCCTTCACTCAAATCGTCACCAATGTTAAGAAATCGAATTCTTTGCACACTAGGACATGGAACACAAGCACAAAGATGAACACATAATGGAGAGGAGTGAGAGTTACGTATATTGCATTCTTTCTCTTGATCTTCATACAATGAAGGTGGCCTCCTATTTATAGAGAGGAGGCAGCCGTATACATCTATTCTATCAATGTGAACTCTCGGACTTTTTCTCCTCTCATTAATTTGGCCACACACAAAGTCTTCCTTTCGATCCTCGTTTGAAGACTTTGACTTACAACACTCCCCCTTGGCCAAATTATATGCTATGTATATGTCTCGTTAAAAACTCCGCCCCAAAAACCCGATTGGGAAAAAGGGTAGGAGAAAAGAGTACATAACATGCATCTCTCTTATGTTGCACCTGTTGCCTCGTTAAAAACCTTGCATGAGAAACCCCAAAGGAAAAAACTCATGAAGGGAAAAAGAGTACAACACGTTGATCTTCGAGTTCAAGTCTTCAGGACTAACCGATGCAACTTAATTTGGTCTTCGTGACCTATCGGTCTTCGAGGACCAACCTGTGACCTTCGTCATCTCAATCCTTTTATGGGCTTTGACTCATAATATGCCTCCCTTGGGTGATTCGCGGTTGTGTGCATGCCTCGTCAAAAACTCCCCAAAAACCCAATTGGGAAAATGGTAGGAGAAAAGAGTACATTACACACCCAAAGCGTGTTGCACCTGTTGCCTCGTTAAAAACCTTGCATGAGAAAACCTCGTGGGAAAAACTCATCAAGGGAAAAAGAGTACAACAGGCCGATCTTCGAGATCGAGGTCTTTAGAACTAACATGCAATCTTTAGGTCTCCAAGACCACAATTGTGGACTATGATTAGGGAGGCTTCTCCCCCGAACCCTACAACCCTCTCGGTCATCTCATGCCCTTTCCACATATACGCGGAAGCTAGAGGTTTGGTAGAGATTTTGTGAACAAATCTACCGGATTTTACATGACCGAGTTTGCGGGATATTCATGTCCCGCTCTTCTCGAGCTCATGGGGGTAAAAAGAATTTTGGAGCAATATTGCCCTTAACATAGTCCTTATGCATGTGTGCAACACAAGTAGTGTTATCTTTATAGACAACGGTGGGGGAGCTATCAAAAGCCGAAGCCACATGACTTACGGATGTGGCTAATCATCCATTTGAGCCAAACACATTCTCGTGTGGCTTCATATAGGGCAACTATCTCTTAGTGGTTGGATGATGCGCAACCGAGGTCCCTTCACTGACGCCATAAAAATGGTTGCACTACCACACGAGATACTGGCGGTCCGGAACCGGCATTATGCGGGTCGACATATATCCGGATCCACATATCCCCCATGGTTGGGACTTGGTTCCTCAGGAACCATCGACCAAGGTTTTGGGTACTCTGTAGGTACCTCGTGATAGTGTTAACGCCAACCCAATATCTTTTGTCTAGGGTAGCACTATACCTTGCCAATTTCATTTCTTTCTGCGAATGCAATATTAGACCTTATGCGGTCGCTAGGTACATTGGTGCTTCAATGTCACTCAAGTAGGGGAGCTTCAGGTCCCTAACATTTTCTTATTGTAACCCTTAGTCTAAATGGGACTGATCCACTTCTCGATTGTCCACCATGGAGGATTTTAGAGGGACGATATGCCCAAATTTCTTAAGCCCTCTTTATAGACCGATGTATAAACACTCCTTCAGGGGAGGTGCTCGAAGCCGCTTCGGCTCAAGTAGGATTTGGTTTTACCCAAGTCCTTCATCGTTGTTTGTGTAATCCTTCTTCGGAGGACATTACACAAATGGTTGAATCACATCCTTTCGGATCATTCAACCCATACTATGGCCACTTCAGGCGACATTATTTTTGATTCGGTCCAGGGATCTTGAGTTCTTCAGGGACTCCTGGGATCTCCGAATCAAGTGACCCATATAAGTATGTGGCCACAATATTTGCCAACTGCCTTTTATTTAAATTCAAGTCATTAGCTGCCATAAATATAAGTATCAGAACGTCTTTGCCACTCATAATAGGAGAGCAAATTTCATCATAAATGATGATGGGTCTCTGCAAGGGAACCCTTATGCCACTTGCCTCGCTTTGTGCCATGTTTATTCCTCTTCAGGAGGAAGACCCATTTGCATCCTTCAGGGATGATTTGTAGAGGTATTGGGACTTCAGGCCCGAGAACCTCTCTCTTTCATAAAGCGAGCACAACTTTGCCTTAATTGTTGCTTTCCATTTGTCCCATTCTAAGTGTTTCCGGCACTCTGCCATGGACTTTGACTTTGGATCCAGATCTATTTCATCAAGAATTCGAGGCAATATGTTTGTTGACAATAGTGGTCTTTCAAATAAATGACTCTCCTGATCCCACATATTTAGTGGCGATCTCCTCATGATCATCCTCCAACTCATCGTGATTTCCCATAACAATTAAGTTGGGGCGTTCCGATCCACCAATGCAATATTGAGCGCCACCGCATGGTGGTTTCCATCTTCAGGATGGGGTCCTTCAGGGACCAACTTCGACTTCGGTCGAGCCGCCACTTCGTGGGCGTTCTCAACATCAGGTTGAGCTTCTTCAACTAATTCCTTAAGTGATGCAAGCGCTCAAGACCTTGTCTATCGCGGACGTCTCCGCCGACACTTGTCCGAGCACCCTGAGGTCTCCCCTCAACCTAGGATCGATGGAGACAATGTGAGTTGGTAACCTTTTTGGGCTACCTATACTCTCTCCGACGCACTTACTTTGCGGTAAATGCGGCCTTTGTCACTTCTATAATTAGTGAAGGTATTTAGCGACTCATTTGCAACCTTTTGCAAATGCATAATCCTCCGAACTTCTAGTTCGGATTGACCCGAAGGCGTGAGTTCAAGGAATGAATTCCACCATTCCATTTTATGTAATTTCCTAAGATTCTTCTCGATGCCAATCTCCCTAATCTTTGGGAAATGCAACCAACGTCTTGAGCCCTATGAAGATCCCCAAATCATAGGCTCATCTATCCCAACTTCGGTGGGATCTTTTTGGTGTACGCTGATGTGGCGGTCCTGGCACACATACCGCATACGCAGATGGGAAATACTTTATTCGTTCCCACGCACTAGTTGTAAGCAGGGGGTATGCAGTTGGCCTGAGACTTTGGGGATTTTAGAATATAGTGTAAAAACCAACGACATTCATAACTTGGGAAAAATATTGCAAATGCTCTTCAGGAGCACGCATGACTATTCAAAGATGTTGCAAATGCTCTTCGTGAGCATGAATGATCAAATTCTACTGGTACATTTGGACATTGCATTATGACTAACATGATATCTTAGGGATATCAAAGTCATGATTGAGGTCATCCTCACATATGTCCGTTTGGACATCTTCACCATTTCATTTGTGTCGACAAGCATGTTGTCACATTCCCGAGCTTCGTGCCTCGGTGGTGAAGTGAGGATTATGTTTACTCTTCTTGTCCTTGCTTCCTAAGGACTTTGGTAGAGCTCAACTAGGTGTTTTGGGGCATGACCAATGCGGGACTAATATCCCGTGCCTCCACATCTACCTATGACCTTCTCGGATTCACTTTTACCCCCGGGCTTTTCTTTGCCTCCGAACATGGCAGCTCCTTTTCCCTTCCATTATCCCTTTCCACGGCCTTTGCGGTTTGAAGTCTCTCGGCAAAAGGCACAACCTTGACATTAGTATGCCATGCGAGCAATCGTTCTCATTCTATTGTTTCGCAATCAATAGTACTATTATTGTAGTACTATGTTGTTGGGATGGAGGGTAGGAAGAGCTTCTCGATCATATCATTGTTAGTGATCTTACGGTCACATAACACGGGCTCGTTAGAATCCTTTGTGAAGCAAAGTTGTACGCTACCTCGCACATACGGTCTTAGAAGCGTAAAGGCGATCCAATCCTATTGTGCTGTTTGGAGAGCACAACCAAGTTCTCGCTAGTTGAAGCAATCCTTTAGGGACTACCATACAACTAGTGGATCATCCTCTAAGATATACTCGGACTTCGTGCGAGTGTAAATGGTGTTGCGTAGAGTGCAACACCTTTGCTTTATCGAGGATTTGCGAGCTTACCCTTGCTAGCTTCGTGCTAAGCAATAGTGATCGAGGCACATGCCGCCGAGCTTAATCTCGGCGTTAATTGCCCAGTGAGGTAGTTGCTGCCATTCACGGCAAGCCTAGCGAATTCCTTTTTTCCAATGTCCGACACGCCTACATAATCAATACGTAGGCTAGTGAATGTCGGTTATGTGTAATCTTCGTGATTACGATCGCGTGTGTAATCTTCGGGATTACATTCACATACGATCCCGCATCGTATTTCTCCAAATATCTCACACATATAATCTTCGTGGATAATATGCGGTTCATAAGAAATATAATCTTGCATAAAATAAATCTAAAGGATTTAAGTAAATGCAAGAAAGTAAATTGCAACAAATAAATAAAGTAATGCATATAGTACTATAAAGTTGCAATAAATAACCATGCCATGTGAGGGCTCCAAGCCTCGATGATTTCTCAGCGGGCTTTAGGCCGCATTGATTTCTACAGGCTTCGGGCGTGTAGTGGCATGACGTGGTGAGCTTCGGTCACCATGATTTTACTGAACTTCGGGTCGTATATCATGTCGTCAGTAATCTTCAGGATTACTTTGCGACTAAGAAATATAGACATCAATATAAACTGCAATAATTAAATCTGCAGGATTTAAATGCGGTAAAGTAAATTGCATAAGTAAAGAAATAATAATAATCCGGCGTAAATAATAGAGCAGATAAAATATAGTGGTCTTCAAGCCACTCATACTTCGCGGACTTCGGGCGCGTATTTAGTCATTCCAGTGGACTTTGAGCCACTGTTCTGCAACTTCTGGTTGCTGTCGTGCGGCCTATATGTGCGTGTGTGACTTCTGGTCGCAAATGCATTCAGGCTGCACATATAAGCGATGCAGCTCACGTATTAGTGAGTCCAGCAACCGCGCTTTATCGGGGTCATGGATTTATATGCACGTTTATACGAACTTCTGGTCGTACTGCTCAGTGGACTTCAGGCCACTAGAGCATCCAACATGCAAAGTGACTCCAGGTCACTGTTGGCCTGATTTAAGGAGCTCATTTACGGAGTAAGGTGTGTTACTCATACACAGTTCATGAAAAGTGAACCCAAAAAAGTGCTACAAGATTCTTTTAACACATAAAATGAAAATATTAAATGTAGGTAAATAAAAAACCAATTACACACCTGAAACGGTGCGAGACAAATCTTTTGAGCCTAGTTATTCACAATAATTACCAAATACAAACGAAAAGTGCTATTATTTCACCTAAACACCCCCTTAAGTTCCAGCCATTCAATATATTACGACCTTGTTCCCAAAAACGAGGCAGGTCTGAAGGACATGCATGTTTAGTTGCTAGTACAGTAACCCAAAAAGTGCTACTGGTCCCATCACATCGAATCTCTTAACGTATTTTTTGGGCATTAAATGTAGATAAATAAAAAAACGATTGCACAGTTTGGTGAAAAGTGTGAGATGAATCTTTTAAGCGTAGTTAGTCCATAGTTGGATAATATTTACCAAATAAAAACGAAAAATGCTACAAAGAGCCCAACCCAAAATATTTCACCAACTAAACACCCCCTTACCCTCAAAAAAGATGAACTTAAGTGGTGTTTAGTTCCATAACCCAAAAGTGCTACGTTTCCTGTCACATCAAATCTTTTAACGTATGCATGGAGCATTAAATGTAGATAATTAAAAAAACTAATTGCATAGTTTGGTTGAAAAGTATAAGACGAATCTTTTGAGCCTAGTTAGTCTATGGTGAGAAAATAATTACCAAATACAAATAAAAAGTGCTACAGCATCCGAACCCAAAATATTTCACCAACTAAACACCGCCTTATGACCAGCCCTGGAATAGCAGCAGCGCATGCACATTTGTCCAAGCTTCAGGGCTAGAATGAACAGCGTCCACTGGCCACATTGCTGCACATGGCCGGGCAGACAACCGGCAGTTGCCAAACGCACAGGATCAGAGGAGGAACTATTAAGGTGGCATTCCGGTGGATCTCACTTTAGAATCTGTACGTCGATCCATCGCGAAGAGGCGTGAGTTGCTTTCTTGGGCCAAGATTTTTGGTGAGGAAATGAACCCGCTAATCCAGTTCAAATGTACGTACCTTAAAAAATCCAGTTGTGGCATACTGCCTGCCTGCGGTTCATTTGCCTGAAGACTGATGCCATTTCCATTAATTAAAAGGCAAATGGAAATGCCAGAGTACGATTTCAGAGTTTCTAGTCTAGTACAAAGGAAGCAACAAAAGCCAGAGTTCACAGCAACTTTTTTTTTTTTTTTTACGAACCGGTCGGAGAGCCCCGACCTCTCTTTTTTTAATTAAATGAAAGAATAGGTATAGGAAAACTTTACAAGGCAACTAGGCCCAAAAACAAAAGAAACAGGAACTATACATGACTATCTCTCCAGGATTGGAGTAAAGCAATTCTAGTTGGCTTAGCCTTGATGCAAACCAGGCTAAATTCATACTTGAAGATTCTCTTCCATTCATCCACCTCTCGTTGACCATTCTGAAAGATAATGGCATTCCTAGTTTTCCAAATGGACCCTAAAAGGACACAGATGACAATTTCTCTCGAAAATGACACTGTTGAAATCCTCCCTGGCTTTGAGAAACATCTGTATTGGGTTCAGGCTAAAGTCCCAGGAGATGTTTAGATAATCCCAACACTCCTTGCTGAATGGGCACCGGAAGAAAAGATGAAGATATGCCTCCTCCATACTCAAATTACATAGAACACTCCTTCACAGCAACCTGTCTCAGAGCTGGACAGCTAAGAAATGAAAGAAACAACAAAACCTTTTAGGCACTCTACCCAGCAGCTTTTGGAACTTATTACGATTCATCCAATCAGCCTACTCCAAGCAAAAAAAACGCATATAGCCCAGTTAGGTGATAAGCCATGGCTGATGAACAGTTTAAGATAGAAGTTAGTGAAGCTTTCTGACCATAATTACCAAATCATAGCCATGTATCTCAGCATACTCAAGTTTAGGCCTCGTATTTCATGTTACTAAACACCCCCTATGCTCCCTGTCTCAGAGCTGGACAGCTAAGAAATGAAAGAAACAACAAAACCTTTTAGGCATAAATATTAGCACTAATGGAACTTATTACGATTCATCCACATCAGCCTATATACTCCAATGTAGATGCAAAAGCGCATAACTGATTTACTTAGGTGATAGAGCCATGGCTGCTGAACAGTTTGAAGATAGAAGAAAGTGAAGCTTTCTGACCACATCGGAGGCATCATAGCCATGTATCTCAGCATACTCAAGTTTATTTTCTATTCCTGGTGCCTTCGATTCCAAATGACGATGCTATTGTAAGTAGCTGATATCATCCATACACTCCCATCTTTTGTTTTCCTTTACTCACAAAATAAATATTCCAAGCTTCACAAAACAGAAAAATGAGCGAGCTACAGCGAAAGCAACCTATATACCCATATATAGATGGAGAGCACTAAACTGATTTATATATTGCTATAAAGCTACCAGCCTACCACCGCACTGAGCCACGTCACTCCAAAGGTATAGGTCATTGATATCTCTTATTATCTTATTAATTAATCCTACTACCATCCATCTTCCATTAAAAAATATTGATCTGGTAACTTGTTAGGTGGTTCAGTACAGTCTGTTGATTATCATATTAAAATGTACAGTTGACAAAAATAATGGGAATTCAATTGAATATAGTTGACTCTAAGTGTGTCTTTATGCAGTTGGTGAATCATTGTTCTCTAATTAAGGTGGGTGGTAGTCCGGGCCCCCACTTTCAAGCTCTCTTATATATGTATACCATTTCACGGCTTTTTTTATGGCCTGTGGAAAGACAACTTGTTTAGTGAGAGAGGTATTATAAAGATGAGAGCAGCTACAAATGGGCACCGTTTTTTGCAACTCAGACAAGCTACAAATGTATGATTGGTTGCATTCTACCTCATTTCTCCATTTTGCAAACCAATGCATATTTTTATAGTAATTAATTAAAGTGATGGAAAGATGGGAATTTATATGGACAATAACATCTAGGAGACACCAGGGCTGCAAAATAAATTGCAATAGCTTCAGCCAGACGGTGCACCGTAGGTCCGTAGATGCAGCCGTGGGAAGCTTCATTTCTTCCACCTTTCAGAGTATACGTGTCAGAATAATTTTTGAGCGCTTAGGGTGTCCCTTTGTTTCAGTTTGTTTATTACTACAGATTGTGCGTGTTTCTTGCTCAGGGTGTGCCCGTTCACCATGTCATGGGTTTTTAGACACAGTGCAAAGTAGGGCGTGCCTTGACATGCAGGATGGCGCACATGCAGAGTGGACAGGGGCGTTGCACACTAAGAAAAATAGAACCATTTGGCTTCTGCCAATCATTTCAAACGGGTATTATTCTTGACAATTGCCACAATAAGTAGCTCTTGGCCGTCAGCGTAAGCAGTGTCACTTGTCATCTACTACCACAAAAGGAATCTGCTGTATTTCCCTGGTGCACATAGCACAGTTTAAACTCTGTAATTACAACAGAAAACACATAACTAGGAGCAACTAGGAGGTGGAGCTGGTTTCTGTTAAGTGTATGAAAGCTCGACGGGCCTCGTTTAAATGTTAGAAATACTTGCAAAAAACACTGCTTTAGAACTCCCATGTGTGTCTGTAGACGTTTCGTTTGTTTGTGATAAATATTATCCTAACTAGGGTAACTAGGCTCAAAAATAGATCTCACAATGTATATATAAACTGTATAATTAGTTACTTTTTTACATATATTTTATATCTTTCGAACATATGTCTTTTGATGTATTTAATGTGATATGATGGAGAGAGAGTGAAAATTAGGTTAGAAATTTTAGCAATCTAAACAAGGCCTTAGCTCATGTATAAATCGTCTTGCCGAAACATTTGTCCTCTGTTTCTATCCTTGTTCTCAGGGTGTCTACCTAACTACCTGTGCTTGTGTTCTGACAAATGGCCCACGGCCCAATCCCAGACCGCAGCAAGCAGCTGCTTGGCTGTGCAGTGTGCACACTTTGTACTGCATGCATGCACATTTACTGTAGAAGCTTTGAACGGGCGGCTTCTGGCCACCTCTGCACGGACGGACAAGGGACTGCTCTTGGTATTCGAGCGCCTGCTCGCTGCGCAGTGGCTCCGAGGCCTCGTTTAGATGGCTAAAGTTTCCAACATTTTTTTCCCCTCTTTCTCCATCACATCAAATTAAATACACCAAAAAAATATATGTTCGGGAGTATAAATGTAGGTAAAAAAAAATAACTAATTACATAGTTTAGATGAACATTGCATGAGACGATTCTTTTCGTCTAGTTACGCCACTGGTAGGATAATATTTATCACAAACAAACGAAACGTCTTTGAAATGTGCTATAGGAGTTCCAGCAGTGCTTTTGCAAAATTTTCAACCAGGCCTCGTTTAGATGGCTAAAGTTTCTAACATTTTTTCCCCTCTCTCCATCACATCACATTAAATACACCAAAAGACATATGTTAGGAGTATGAAATGTAGGTAAAAAAAAGTAACTAATTACACAGTTTAGATGTACATTACGAGACGATTCTTTTGATCCTGTTACGTTCATGGTAGGATAATATTTATCACAAATAAACGAAACGTACTACAGTGTGCTACAGGAGTTCCAGCAGTGCTTTTTGCAAAATTTTCAACCAACCACGGCCAGACCACGGACCAGCAAGCAAAGCAACGGGGACCGCGGCATGCAACGCATAGGATGCCGCAACGACACATGGGGGCCCGCGTGGCAGGGACCACACGGCAGCAGCACTCCAGCAGTCCCGCAGCATGGTGTGTTTAGTTGGTGAAATATTTTGGGTTGCCATCTTCTAGACTTTTCGTTTGTATTTGATAATTATTGTCCAATCGTAGACTAACTAGGCTCAAAAGATTCATCTCGTACTTTTCAGCTAAACTGTGCAATTTATTTTTTTGTTTACCTAGATTTAATGCTCCATGCATGCGACAAAAGATTCGATATGACGGGTACTTTAGCACTTTTCGGGAGCACTTTTCAGGAACTGAACATGGCCTTATCCCTTGATTGGGCTCACCGAGTCACCGGTCGGTGGCCAGCCGATAAGCAACGAGGGCCGAGCTGCCGGTTGTTGCGCACAGCAACAGCTTTTCCCGCCTCGATGCTATGCTCGCTTCGTGCAACGTATCATCGCCCCTGCACAGAGCAACTATTCGTGCATTTATTCATGCATGGAATAGAGCAAGCAAGCAACAAGGAAGCTCCTGTTAAAGAAGTCCTGGCAATCTCCAAGAATACCCCTGATAAGCAACAAGATGAAGCTAAACTTATCAGAAGGAGTGAGAGGTTGATGAAGGATGCTGCTCTCACAACCATGGAAAAAAATGATGCTATTTCCAAGAAGAGAAATCTTGAAGGTAACAATTCATCCCAGAATATGTTCTCTGTGTTACATATTGATGAAATAGATGATTTAGCTATGAATATGGGTATTGATGTAGGAGATGATAAGATGCAAACTTTTAATTTGTTAAAAGAACTAGAGTGTGTCAGGCATGATATCTTTGCTAAACAGCTTGTTAAGAATAATGTAAATCATATAGAATCTGTTGTTGTAGAAGAGAATCAATCTCCTATTGCTGAAATAGGTAGAGAGGAACTTTCTGATGCTGATGAATTTGTCTTAGTGTTGTCAAAAAAAAAGAAGAAAAGGGAGAGAAAAAAAAAAAGTGAAGTTCTCTCCTGGGGCACAAATAAAAATCTGGGTCAGGGAAAGTCCTGTCCAGATAAAAAAAAGAAAGGGTAGGAAGCATATCCCTAATAACAAAGAAGAGCTATAGAAGCAAAGTTTCTTAATGAATGGTCTTATATGGAACTGTAGAGGCCTCGAGAAAAGATGGGGTATCTACATATCTAAAAGATCTCATTTTCTAGTATGATTTACATTTCTTGGGAATCCAGGAAACTATGGTAGAGGATTATGATGATAGAATTTTAAGGAATTTTGATCCTAATCGGGACTATTTGTGGATGTGGAACCCTTCCAAGGAAAGGTCCAGGGGAATTCTAGTTGGAATTAAAAGAGAGTTTTATGATGTAGGTTCCTTTAAACAGGGAGAATATATATGCTCCAGTTAAATCTTTGGGACAAAGTTGTTAAAGGTCAAGTGGAATCTGGCTGATTATTTATGGCCCTGCTCATGATGAGTTAAAAGATGATTTCATTACTGAGCTAGCTTTGTTTTGTTCCACAAACCAAGAACCAATGATTATAGGAGGGGATTTTAATATTATTAGATATGCTAATGAGAAGAACAAGAGTTGTGGTGTGCATCAACATACTGAGTTGTTTAACTCTTTAATAAATACATATGAACTAAGGGAGCTCATCATGTCTGGTGGAAAGTTCACCTGGACAAATAATCAATAAAATCCCACTCTAGTAAAACTAGACAGGGTGTTAATGACTCATGATTGGGAAGACTTGTTTCCATTAGCCATGATCAAGAAACTTCCAAAGGAAATATCTGATCACAATCCACTACTTGTACTAAATGATATAGGGCAAGCGAGGGAGAACCAAATCTATACAGTTCAAATTTGAACTTAGTTGGTTAAAGAACCCCGATTTCTATGCACAAGTTGAGAGGATATGGGGTAGCATCCTGCAATACAAAATCAGTTTTGGATAAAATTCAATAGAAATTGAAGTTATGCAAACAAGATCTTAAAGGTTGGGGGTAAATGAGCACTCTAACATGAGAAGAAGAAGAAAAAAGAGTTGTTGGAAGAAATTGTGATGCTTGAAAAAGAGAGGAGAATGATAATCTTACACCCGATCGTGGATCAGAAAAACAGAGGTCATGAAAGAAAATTTAAAGATTCGGAGGATGAAGAGCTTTATTGGTACAATAGATCACATGAAAACTGGTTGAAAAATGGTGATATGAACACCAAGTATTTTCATAGAGTGGCAAATGGGTGAAAAAGCAAAAATACTATCCTAAGCTTTGAAAAGGATGGAAATGTAATAGAAGGTGATGATAACCTATTAGCCCATGCCACGTAAATATTACAATCGAACTATTTGGTCCTGCTCCCCGAGTTTGATGTAAACATTAATGAGGAAATCTAGCTAGATGCTAAGTCTTTGGATGAAGAAGAAAATGTGGAATTGTGTAGACCATTCTCTGAAGCAGAGATTTGGAATGCACTGTCACAAATGGAAAAAAAAAAAAAGCCCCAGTGCCCCTCGACAAAGATACCAATTGAATTCTTTCAATCTTGCCGGCATATTATTAAACATGATATAGTCCTACTATTCTCAGATTTCCATGAATCCAAGGTGGATATAAGTAGAATCAATTATGGCATAATAACCTTGCTACCTAAAGTAGCTGATGCTTTGCAGGATCCAGCAAGATGCAGACCAATTTGCCTTTTAAACTGTTTATATAAAGCGATTACTAAAGTTTTGACTTTAAGAATGAAAAAGGTTGCTGAAAACTCATACACCCAAAGACAATCAGGCCTTCATGAAAGGCGGGAATATCATGAATGGGGTAATGTCCCTCCATGAGATTCTGCATGAAACAAAAAGAAGAAAAGAGTGTGGAATTATTCTAAAACTCGATTTTAAGAAGGCCTATGACAAGGTCAACTGGTCTTTACTATTCAAATGTTTAAAGGCTAGAGGTTTTTGTGATTTGTGGTGTAATTGGATAACACAAGTGGTAGCAGGAGGTACTGTAAGTGTCAAAGTTAACAATACCATTGGGCCATATATTAAAAGCTTTAAGGGTGTGAGACAGGGGAGACCCTTTATCCCCAATTTTGTTTAACTTTGTGGCATTTGTCTAACAAGAATGATTCTGCAAGCCCAGAAAAATGGCATTATAACTGGTTTGATAGATCACATCATTCCCAATGGGGTGGCCATTCTCCAATATGCAGATGACACTATTATTTGTCTCAAGCATGACATTGAAAAAACTAGAAATATGAAATTACTTCTTTATCTATATGAGATGATGGCTGGACTAAAAATCAACTTCAACAAGAGTGAAGTGATTATAGTCAATGATTTTGATAATGTGGGTCCTATATATGCCGAAATCTTTAATTGCCGATTGGGTACTTTCCAATTAAGTATTTGGGTGTCTCTGTTAGCCCCAGTAGATTGCATGTTATTGACTGGGCACCTTTGCTGGATAAAAGTGCCAAGAGGCTAGAGGTATGGAGAGGATCTACACTAACTATTGCTAGAAGGGCAACTTTGATTACCTCCGGTCTAAGCAATGCTCCCATTTATTATATGTCAATATACCTTCTACCTCAAACTGTGGTGAATGGAGTTGACAAGAATATGAGAACTTTTTTCTGGCAAGGTGGGCATACAAAAAGAAAGTATCATTTGGTGAAATGGGTAAAATTTGCAAAAGCAAGAAAAAAGGTGGCTTAGGAATCAAGGATGTCGGGAAAATGAACCTGAGCTTATTGTGTAAATGGTGGTGGAAGTTGAAGAATGAGATTGGACTCTGGCAGGGCATTGTCAAGTTCAAATATTTGAAAAAAGACTCCATCACTACAGTAAAACATAAACAAGGAGATTCCCCCATATGGTCTGACCTGTTAAAGGTGAAAGACATTTATCTGCAGGGAAGGAAAATGGTGGTTAAGAATGGTAATAGTACTCTACTTTGGCATGATGCCTGGTTGGATGACAAGCCTTTGTGCAGTACTCATCCTGTTTTATTCAAACTTTGCAATCAGAAAAATATAACTGTGAACCAAATGTTGGGTGGATCTAGCCAAATTTCTTTTAGTAGATGGTTATGTGGTGATCTGTTGAATGATTGGATTTCTCTCAAGGAGAGAATCAGGAATCAAAATTTAGCAACAGGACATGATGTTTGTCGTTGGAGATTGGAAAAAAATGGCAAGTTTAGTGTCAAGTCAACATATAATGCTTTGACTTCATCCGATAGTGGCATTTATCATAAGAAAAATCTGAAAGCTAGAATACCAGCTAAAATGAAGTTCTTTTTGTGGTTAGTAGTAACAAACAAAGCCATTCTTACAAAAGATAACATGCTTAAAAGGAATTGGAAGGGAGATCCTACATGTTATTTTTGTACACAACATGAAAGTGTTGATCATCTGTTATTCACTTGCTCTATTGCCAAATGTATTTGGGCCATCATTGCTGCATGTATCGGAGCAAATGAAATTCCCACATCCCTTGAGCAAGGATGGGCTTGGTGTGACAAATGGCTCCCGAATAGTAAGCAATTTCATACAATAGGACTATCTGGCGTGTGTTGGGCCATATGGAAGAAAAGAAACTTCGCTTTGCTTTGATGGAAAAGTGCTCAAAAATCCTTTGGAGATAATGAGCCATGCGTGTGCATTGATGAAATTCTGGGCAGGTTTGTTGAAGGATGAAGACAAGGAGACGTGGATCCAAGCGGTGGAAGCAACCTTGCAGTTTGCAGTTAACCTACTGCATCAAGACCAGGATGGACGCGCTAGGCTGCTGCCAGGAGACACCGAAGATGTTGCAGGTGCTGAGCAGGATTAGCAAGCGGGTCTCGAGACCGGAAGCATGCCTTAGTGTGTTAGGCGGCATTTTCATGTTTCGAGTACTCTAGCTGCTCGGGGTTGATGTTTCCCCCTCTTTTGTTGCTTTTATCTGAACTGTCTTGTTGCTACCTTAAATGTCTCCTACAACTATTTGTATTTCCGTTACTCGTTAATGGAAATGGGGAAGCCCCTTGATCGAAAAAAAATAGAGCAAGCAAGCAAGCACCGTGATGGAGGAGCCGGCGGTTCTTGGCGCTCGCGCGTGGAGTGGCGGCCGGGCAGGGCACGGCGCCTCGCCTCGAACGGCCTGGGCTCGCCGGATATGAGCCATGGCGCCGCAAAGAACGGCGGCCACGGCGCTGTATTTATTTCTTTGCTCTCGGAGGAGCGGCCGGGGCCGCTCATCCTGGCGGTGGGGCGCGCCGAAATGTCGCTCGCGCCAGCGCGGGGGCCTGCGCCAGGGGCCGTGTGCTTTCGGCGGGTCACGCGTCGGCGGCACCGCACGCCGGCCACGCCAGGGCCAACGGCGGCGGTCCGTGCCGTGGGTTGCTTGCCAAATCGACGAGCCCGCACGGCCGCCGGGGCGGGCGGCCGGTGGGCGGTCAGACGTCCGGCGGCCGCGCCTATGGTGTGCCATGGCCTTCAGGGCCGCTGTGGTGGGGGGCCCACGCGTCTCGGCCGCCAGCCGCAGTGGCAACCAGGGTCCGCCCGGGCTCGCCGGATATGAGCCATGGCGGTCCGATCACGCTCGTCTGGCCGGAGTATGCCCGATCTATTCGCCTTCGGGGGCGAAGGTGAGTATTTCGTGCGTGTCTGTAGGACAGCGGTGGCACTTCAGGGCCTGTTTTGGCGAGAGCCGTTCTTGCATCGCCGGCGGGCGGAGGCAGAGCCGTCCTTGCACCGCTCTGGTTGAAGAGCAACGACGGCAGAGCCGCCATGGTGTTGCCTTCGGACAAGCAGAATACAAGAACAAGGATTGTATGCAAAGCTGATTTCTCACCTTCTTACCCTTTAGCTCGGTTAGAACTCGTGCTGATAACGTGTTAAGAAATCAAATTCTTTGCACACTAGGACATGGAACACAAGCACAGAGATGAACACATAATGGAGAGGAGTGAGAGCTCTGTATATTGCATTCTTTCTCTTGATCTTCATACAATGAAGGCTACCTCCTATGATACATCTATTCTATCAATGTGAACTCTCAGACTTTTTCTCTCCTCTCATTAATTTGGCCACACACAAAGTCTTCCTTTCAGATCCTGTTTGAAGACTTTGACTTACAACAACCAAAATGTTGTGCAAGTGCGATGCCTGAGAAATCGCTTCGTACCATACCAACACTTGTGCAAGAGGTCGGCGTTGGGCGTTGCCGGCCGGCCCATCGTGCGGACGCGCCTTGATGGACACACATCGTGCGGGCTGGGCTCGGTTGGAGCAGATCGCGGGGCGCCGCATCAGCCCATGGATCTGTTCCAGGCCCATCCACCATCGCAGACGCATTACGTACTGGCAATAAGAAAATACCATTTTCTAATGCGTATAAGCAAATTATTGATAAACAGAACCTGTAACTGCAATACCAAACTGAATCTGTTATAATTTACTTTTTATTTATTTATATAAAAGAATCTGTTAGGGTAATGCAAATTAAATAAATTGTCTAGTTGGGAAATTAATTAGTTCGAGATCAAAAGTTATAGTGACACAACTGGCAATGTATTGTACATGGCTGTACTAAAATACAGTGACATATCTAGATATTTTCCTTCTACTAGAGGGCTCCTTTGGATCATTCAATTCTATTGGGGATTGAAGGAGATTGAGGGGTTCAATTCCCCTGAATACCCAACAATTCTGAAGGGGATAGTTGAACGAGTGAAAAGCCAGATCGAGCACTGCCATTCATGCTGAAACAACTGAATTTGTTAAGCATTTATCGTTCTTCATTCAGAAGAATGTTTTAACATTTCTGGGTCATGAAAATTGACTGATTGAGAAATGAATTAATTCCATATCAAAAGTTACAGTGACAACTGACAATGTACGTACGTGGCTGTACGTACTAAAAATACAATGACATCTTGATGAACATGGTAACTTTGTATAGTACTGAGCTCATCATGCAAATTCATGGGGATCATGCTGCTGATTGCTTTCTTCAGCCTGACGTCGGAAAGGGAAATTCGTTAGCACTGGATAGTGTTCAATTTGCAACTGCATGACAATCGCGCAGTGTTAAATTTACGTACCTGGGATGGTGACCCATTTGAGCTGGAGGTGGACGACGCCGGTCTGGACGTTCCTGAGCTTGAGGAGGATGTCCTGCACGACCTGGCCGTTGTCCCAGATGATGTGGCTCTCGTCGGCGAGGCAGCTGTCCTTGCCGCCGGGGCGCACGGTGCGGACCACGGTGCCGCTCCGGATGTCCTCCAGGTCCATCTGTATGATCTGCACAAGCGCCTCGATGTCGAACTCCGCGTCACCCATCATGTCGTCCTTGCTGAACGTGTCCTTGTCGAAAACCTCCTGAAGAAGAAGAGTCACAATTATATATGCAAATGATGCTGGATCCATGGATAGATGCTCGATCGCTCACGAGCTTGATGGGTGCTGACGCGTCCATGACTGCCAAGGTCAGATCCTCGTTCCACACAGGGTTCACCGTCTTCTTCATCACGCTCGTCTTCAGTTTCTGCATCGCCGGAACGACGACGATTTTCACAAAAAGCACAGATCGATCGACAAGAATTCAGAGCAACAATATAATGCAGTGTTGTGTGTCGCAGAGGGGGACACGAACCTGGCCATCCAGGCTGAGCACGACGTAGGGGTCACTGCCCTTGGCGTCGCAGCTGACAAGGTTGATCCCTCGCAGGACGCGCACGGATAGGAAGCCTCCCGGCAGCGTAGACATCTCCTTCTTCAATTCACCACCGGCGACGTCAATGACGACGACCAAGCTAGCTGCTGTCGATCTGCTGTGTTCTTGTCAGCGCAGGACGACGCGGTTTAATTTCTTCGACGGTCGCCGATTCGCCGGCAAGCAACAAGAGCACGTCGTCGATCGTACGAACTTGTGATTCAGCTGCTGCCATACCATGCCATCCGGTGTTTGCTGACGGTCTTGAGAGCTGGCGGAATCGTAGCCTCAAGCTATACATGGAAATGGTTTGACCGTGTCTTGTGCCCTTCTGGGACAGGCCGGGGACATGGTCTTTGTTTGCTTTTTTTTTTTAAAAAAAATATATATATTGAGAAGAGTGAAAGAAGCTGCATGCAAATGCAACCAGGCGTGCCGTGTGCAGGGCACTGCAAAGGCAATGCGAACAAAAAGCTCGTTTAGCTCAGTGGCGGAGCTACAGGGTGGTCCTGGTGGGCCGTGGACCACCCTGCGCTCGGCCCAAGCGAGGCCCATAGGTAGAGTCGGCACTCGTTTAATCGCTCGCGATCGCGTCCTTCCGACTGTTCGACTGCTCATCTTCCAAGTTCCAATCGTATCGTATTCTCTGTTCGACTATTCTGGCTGGGTCTGGTCGAGGTCGACCGTCGACGGCGGCCGGCTGTTCGTCGTTCGAGACTTCGAGTTCGACTCGGCTACTCCATCAGCAATTCGGCAGCCGCACTAGTCACTAGCAGTAGCAGGTATTCTAATTTCTGAATCTGAATCCAAGCCGCCAAAGATTGGTGTCCTCTCGCTAGTTGCTACTCATATATTCACAAGTTTCTTCTTTTCCAGTGGGATTCTAATATAATATTCGTTCAGTGATCGATCTGCCGTAGTGCCATTGCCTTGGACACACATTCAGATAGGCAAAGTGCACAGACCGAATTTTTGCACTAGTGCACATTTAGGCATGCAATGCTAAACTGATTTTTTTTTTTTTTTTTTTTTTTTTTTTGCAGTGCAGCTCTAAATTTTTTCCGACGATGGACCACCCGAGCTTGAAATCCTAGCTCCGCCACTGGTTTAGCTGGTTCGGTAGCTCGGTTCAAAACTACTTTGATTAAACTAATTCTAAACAATAAGATAAGTTGATTTTGAGTGACTTTCAACTTTGGCAAGGTTCTGTTTTGTCACTTTGTGGGTCGGACCGTACGATCCATCGTGTTGAGATTGGCGTAGGGCAAGGCTCTGTTCTGTGGACCGTACTGAAAACACCGGGTAATGCACAACTATAGCTCACCCTCAAGTGGCACAGCCAACTTACAATGCACGTACATAATGTTTTCAGTTGTGCATTAATAAACTATAGCTCTATTTATAATTTTATATATAGAAATCTTCAGACTCTAGTGACAAAGCTCTATGGGCAAACAAAATAATGCCTTGTAATTGGATTAATATTGCTATCAAAATCTCAACAAATATTGGAGACACATTGATGCAAACCTTACCATTTAGTAGAGTGGTCAAAACAATGTTTTTTTTTTTTTTTAGAAAAATGGTAAACACAATGGGGTCCCAACTTCTAGGCCTTTTAGCCGAAGGATAATGGGAGACAACAAAACCGAAAACTGTGGGGCCTGAGTCGGGCCTAAATTAACCTCAGGAGGCGGCGGCCCGTATTCGCTTCTCTCTCATATCTCAGGCTTCGCAACCCTAGTATGGTGTTGCCCCACAAATCGCCTCCCTGTTGTGAAGGGTGTGGGCTTTCATATATCACGACAATCCATCTCGTGCATGACCGGCCTTTTATTTATTTATTTATTTATTTATTACTCTATTTTTTACCATGTTGTTTTGTTTTACTTGGAATCCAAATTCTTCTAATTTTAAATGAGTCTATAGGGAAAAAAAATACAACATCTACAATGTTAAATTAGTTTTATCGGATACACCATGAAATATTACTTGACCATGGATTTATTTGCTACTACAATGTATTTTTATATTAATTTGATTAAACTTTAATTTTTTAAAAAACTTGACTTATGTTTTAAAAACTACTTACATTTCTCAATGGAGCATAGTTTTCTGTATTTTTTCAATTAGGGTCTCAAAGCAAGCCCTTCTTTCAAAACGGTCTCAAAGTAAGCCCAACAATGAAACTGCAGCTGGCTGAAGGTTCTCAACTTGCTCCCTATTAAAACTCCCCAATAAACTAGCAATAAGGATGGCTATAAAAGCTTCTCGACCACATTTTCCATTATTAAGGAGATACTTTTGCAGATCACTGGCAAATCTTTTGAATACATAAGAGCTACAATATCATAGTTTATTTGTTTCTCCTTTTCTTCTTGTTGTTAGCTCGTTCCTAGATTAGAGCCACAACTAACACTAACTAGAGAGCTACAACTAGTTACTAGTAACAAGAACAACTAAATACTACAGAGCTACAACTACAAGCTACACAAGCAAATAACACATAAACAATGAATAGGAATGTATATGCAAGTGTTTGCTCATACCGACACCAGGCAAGAGAGATAGAACGATTCTTCTCTCCGGGTTTGGTTTCTTCTTGACAACTTTAGTCTCAAGGTGAAAGATTCAGGCACTCATTAGCATGACAAGCTAGAACCATAACTTGGGTGTCACAAGAATCAATCCCAAGAGCACTCCAACTAGCCACAAGCAATCCAGTAGCATCCCCTTTGTATTCCATGAGGTAACTTTGATTCAGACAGAAACAATGGCCAATTCCTCTCAACAATCACCGAAGCTCCAAGCCAGCTGACGGCAACCACAAGAGTAACAAGAATACCCAACCTTCAACAATCAACTAGTGCCACAAGATGCAACTTTCAAATGTAGTGCACTAGAGGCTACCCAATCTCTCACAAATGTGTTTGCAATCAAAGAGAGGGAGGGAGTTGGGAGGCTTGCTTAGCTATAGATAGATGTTTGGAGCACAACAAATGACCAAGAGACATTCCAAAGCCAAGCCAAGCCAAGCACTATATATAGAGGAGGGGGAGTACGGAGCCATTACCCCTCACTGTAGTTCTACATGCCATGTTAGTCCAACCACTAGGGGCAATGGTCTGACGGCCTAGGGACCCAACGGTCAATTTTGAAGCCCAATGGCTTCTAACACATTTTGCAACAAGGCGGTCTAACTGAGCCCTAGTGCGATCCAATTAGCCTAGTGCGATATGGAGTGAGCACCAATGTCCTAGGTTTGGTGGATAGACCCTACAACTTGGGCTAGCCAACGGGTCAAGGCCATCACTTTAGTATAACCCACAACACCGACACCACACTAGGTAGGTCTAGTGTCCTGGTGGTTCAATTTGCTAGCTTGGCATCCTACCGCCATGCGCAACAACCACCAAGGTCTTCTCGACACCCCTTCAAATGTGCCAACTCATCAAGTGAGCTAGCATTTTCAAATCATTATAAAAGCTTTCTCTTGCACCTCACTACGTCAGATTAATGCGAATGCACATGAGAATCTCACCTAGTGGCACAAGCTAACTATTTTAGCTTATAAATTTCCCTCTTAATAGTATCATTATCTATCCTAAACCTGACCTTACCCTTTATTGTGTCTCGACTAGCAAAACAAAATCCTAGCATATACCTTTGCCTTCAATCCATCATAAGGTTTTGTTCTCTTTCTTTCTCAATTACTGAGCACTTGACCATTTTATGTGAACCCCTTCATCATTTCCATGGATGACATCTTGCTCAACCTTTGGTGTAGACATCATCTAACTTAATCGATACTTAAGACATGGTTGGTCCACTTGTTGTCACTCAATTACCAAAACCAAACTAGGGTTTTCTTTGGGGTCGTGGTCTATGACCTTGGGGCTACTAACGACGATCCTCGAGCATGCTAGGTGGAGGCGGCTTGGATAGGATGTCTGGGACCATTTTCGAGCTTGTTGGGTGGGTATGGCTTGGCTAGCTAGGATGCTAATGAAGCGAATCATGCTGACATCTCTAGCAGGTGACATAGGAAGGAGAAGCGGTACTTGGTGCAAGCTCAAGTCTATTGGGGTGCAACTCCCCCTTTATTTAAGGGGAGATAGGGGCTTTTTGTTGGACACCAAAAAGGGGCTACTGGAGTGTGGCTATAGTAATGAAATAAGGTCAACTCCTCCAATATGACAAGTTTATGGTGACGATGAGTGTTATTGGGGACTGTTGGTGATGCTCCAAGTCAAGTTTTAAGGGACAAGTTTTACAATAGTTGCATTCAAGTTGTAAGGGACAAATTTTACCTTTTTAGTATAATAATTTATTCTTCTCTTGTTGGGTCGCTTCAAGAGAGAAGTTAAAAAAGGTGGCCCCCTCCCCTACCCTCAACCTCTCTGAGACATCCCCTAAGACCATCTCCAACATGTTACTTATATGATCCCCAATACCAAAAATATACAATATACGGTTTGTAAGTGCTTGAATATATTACTCATTTATTCATCCTATTCCTAATACCTAAGGGTGTGTTTGTTTGGGAATCATGTGGAATGAGATGACTCTATCCTAGTTTTTGGGTTGGGTTGAGACAATCTCATGTTTAGTTATAGGGATGGGGTGATTTTTTATTTGGTTTAAAGATAAATGGATGTGGGTTAAGAACCTTGACTATCACATCCGGCCCAATTTGGATTTGGCCTATAGAGGCCTATGTCCATGTTAATGAGATATTATGAAGGGTTTAGTCCCACCTTGGATGTTAAACGTGTGTTAGATCAAAATATAAGGCTTCTAGAGTCTGTCCCACTATCCCTACGTTAATCTTTTTACACGAGCGATGACGAAAGCATAAGTTGGCTTGTGGTAGGTCTGATTCGCTCAATGTGCATAGTGGATCTGAGCCAATTGGACTTTGGGGAATTACACTAACCTGCAAGGCCCACATGTACCTCGCAAGTGAGCTCGTTTGGCTCGTTAACTGATACAACCAATGCATAATTTATATTCTATAAGTGTGGTGCATAGCATATATCATATCTTAGACTAATCTTTCCATATAACACATAATTAATAAGCTTAGTTGTTACTAGTTTAGGTTGCTGAACTATAAATTACTACACGAGCTAGCTCGTTAACTTAATGAGCTAAAACGCTAGATCGACCCGTTAATAAAAAATAAATGAGCCAAGTCCAACCATTTATAATAACCTTAGAGGTCCCCTGAGCCTCCATATTAATCTTTACAAGACTGGATAGTAAAGCAATAGGTAGATCCTAGAAAATCTTACAATTAATAATAATAAGTATATGAATCTATTTTATTTCCAAGTAATTACTAACTTGTGCTAATAAATTAACCAATGAATATATGTTTAAATTACCTACCTATGCCATTAAGAATTATGATATGAAGTATACCCAAATTGCATCTAATTATTCATGTCCGCCTATTATAATAGATAATTTACATAACCAAAATTTCATTCATTATTATAAAAATCAAATATCCCCTCAAATCTACATCTAAATTTTCAACATCTTTATTAACAAATAATTATTTAAATAACCATAGAGAATATATATGTTTTTACGTTTCCCACTTCTATCAATATTAACATATTAAGATTCGATTATGCTTCATCACATATAAATATTTGCTTAACAACTCATACACTAATGACACTAATGAATTGTTTAAAACCATATTACTAACAATGTCTTATATTTATATATTTTAATTGAAAATTTTGGCAAGTATATATACTATATTAATAGTATATAACTATAGCTGAATTGCTTCATAGGAAAGTTCAAACATCTAAAGAAGTGTGTGTGTGTGTGTGTGTGTGTGTGTGTGAAGAATACTTTTGAGTAAAAAAGTCAATCGTTGTAAGATCAAGTATTGAAATTATAAGGAGGTTAGTACTACTAACTCCATCTAAGATGTCACTTCAAACTTTATCACTTATGTTATGTGACATGGTGCCTGTTTCAAATGATTGCTTATGGTACCGTGGTATTAAGAATGACTCTACAATTCGGTCATAAAGAATGTACTCTACAGCCTAATCCTTATTTTAAAATGTGCAAACAAAAAGAGTCAATGTAAGGTATAATATATAAGCACAAGACTTTTAACTTAACAAGTGGATGAAAAGAAGTTGTAGCAGTCAATAAGTATTTCATAATATATTTATTTATCAATTGCTACAAATCAACATCGTGTACAGTGTCTTTGAATATTAATCTAGTTGCCCCACAATTTTAATTCTTACTTTTAAACCAACATGGCCTATTTTATATGGATGCAAGAACTATGATTTAAATCTTATACTAGTTGTGTAAGATGGAAGAAGGTTCTAACTGATAACTGGAAAAATCTTTCTTTTCTTTTAATAATAGTAAAAACAGCATGTGCTCAGTTCTAAGTATTTTCAAGCTAAATTTGACTTTGTGGTTGTTACTGGCTGGATCTGAAACCCTAATTACACGGAGAGCACATCATGTCATAATGCCACAAATTTCCCACAGACTACATATATGCATGCGCGGCAGCAACCAAAAAGACAGGAACCTATCGATGACTTTGCTAGTGTTACATCCATATACACAGTAACATGGATCGTATTTGTTTGCTCTTGGAAAGCAAGCTCCCAGTTATGAACATGCTGACACTTTCCAGTTATATGCATGACACCATATCACGAAATCCCCATGACAATATACTTTTTTTTTCAATATAAATCATGTGCAGGTCCAAAACTTCATCATATATATCTCTATTTAAAAACTGAGGCACAATGCATGCAAGAACGGCTTTTTATTCATCCTCCCATTAATTAATTTACTTACTAGAAGTACTGATGATTAATACTATTTACACAAAGTCACAAACCATGTTTAAAGTAAACTGCACCCTCTCACCAAAAGCACTAGATTCAAGGGTAACTGACCAGTAATAAAGCATATGCTGATATATGCATGCATGCATCTCAGTTGGTACGTACATGCTAGCAGGAGACAAGATTACACAGCGGGTTACCCTTTCTTGCAAACATAACAATAATTTAGCTTAATTGCTGCTGCCATGAACTTACGCTAGGGTTTCAATCATCGGTTGAACAATCACTTGCAGAAGCACGCCATTGCTCGCAATCGATGCGACAGGCATGGCAACCATATGGTACTCGTACGCCATGATTCATGGCAGAGAGGTCGATGTGCTATCGCCCTCACCTTATGCATTGAGGTGGCTCAGCATCCATGGTGGCAGACCTGCGACGCGGAGCTGCGCTTGCTGCTGCGCCTGCCCTGGCGGTGGCTGCTGCTGCTGCGCAGCCGCAGCTGCCTCTTCACCTCTTTCTCCGATCGTCAATGGCGGGAAGCTGATCGATGCATTCATACAACACCAGCAGGTATCATATGGCGTTGACCAATTGAGGTAATGAGGTAAGGACTAGTAGAAGTGTACCATATGTTTTGTGGAGGCGGCAGTCCCTGCTGATCCTGTCTCATCATGAAGGTAGATGATGATGAGCTTGTCTGTGCCTGGGTCTGTGTGTGCTGGTCCCACTGCACTTGCTGCTGGTGCTGCTGCTGCTGCTGTGTTGCCGGCTCGCAGCCGCCTTCTGCCTCTCTGCAAGCTACACAAAAAAGATGATACACATATCAAACCCTTCTGTTGACAATGCAAATGGTGCAGTATCTGGCAGCTTACTTCCTTCTGTAGCGCCTTGTTCTCCTCCTGCAATGACCTCCCTGCACACCACAATAGTACCAACAGTCAATTCTTCAGGAGCAATTTATTGTGATGGCTGTTCAGATGCAGAGCACTCCAAACCAAAAATCATCATCAGGTAAATGGCCACTCTAGTGTTGTTTTATTTTGTAAGCCTGTGAGCAACTGCCATGAAAGTTTTTCAGCTTTGATTACCTTCTTCTGTAGCTCAGAAATAGACTCGGCCATAAGGTGGCTCTGCACAACATCCAAACATGGATCAGGTTGTCAGTAGTCAATAAATACCCAATTTTACAGCAGCAAATCATTTAGAGAGTGACGCAAACATTAGGCTGTACAGTAAATAGAAGAAGAGATCCAGGTTATAAATTAAGCCGTGTATCGAACTCCATTTTCCCTTAAAGCAATACACGCATTACGTGATTTCGAAAAAAGGTTATAAATCAAGCAAAACTACTGTTACTACCTTTCTTGATCTGATGTGCTTCAGTGAGCTCTCCAGCTGCTGCTCTAGTTGTTGGAGCTCTTTGGGATTCAAAGACTCCAGATCCTCTCCCATCAGGTGCCTGCAAGACACACATTATTTTTTCTTGCACCACCTAAACCGTACTACACAAGATGGACAAGTACAGTTACAGGATGATACTAATTCCAAATTATTCAAATCCAAATAACCATCAAGGTTATTACTTGTGGCATTTTTGTATGGTCTCAATTTTGGCCTTCAGTTTCCTGTATTCGTGGCACCAGTTTCCTGAATAGGAAAATAATTTTGTTAGAACTGCTTTAGGAAGATATGGATGACGACCTGGAGACAGTGAGAAACAAACATGTATTCTAGTTAAGTTTTTTTAACTGAACACAAGTTTGGCCACTGTAGTCACTTAACATCAGTTTTTTTTCATGTAAAAATCTGTTTTGAAAATTAAATATAAGAGTTGACAGGTAGATATGTGCTTTCAGGAATTCAGCTTTTACCATATGCTTATCTTAATATTGGTGCAGTACATTGAAACACATTAGCACTTGCATTCTCTTTGGCAGACAGGAATTTTCATATGATCATATTTACAGTACAAGAAGAGCAGATATGTACAGTACAGCAAACATTAGGCTGTACAGGTTATAAATTAATAATTATATTTTTGACTCATAAAAAGAATGTTTCCACCGCAGAAGTGCATGAGATAAAATGAGAAATAAGACATTTCAGTACAAAATAAAGGGTCATCAGCAGAATAATTATCATCTATAAACAGAATCATCCAATTTTTTATACACAAAAAATGTCGTCACGGTATTGCCAAAAGCATTAATAACCCCAGGATTTGTTGATGTGGACTAAAGTAACGGAAATCACATGACTAGTTTAAAGAATTCACCATGATTTTTTATGAAGGAACATCACATTGAAATTGTAAATGAGAAGGGAAACGAGGAGCTTGATTTCTGATAGTTTATATCACAAGCATCTAGATGGATTAAAGCTAGACAAAAAAAAATTCAGATTGTATCAGGCTTAGGCAGCGAGACAGCTTGATGATGGTCAGGATGCGCTAGATTCTTCTTATAGTTAAGCATAAGCAAAGATCAGTCTCGAATGAAATGCAGGACATATCATTAGGCTCCTCTGCTCCTATATGTAAATTTACATTGGACAAATTAACATAATCCTATGCTGCAAGCCAGTCCAAGTTATTATTTCCACCTATAAATGCAAAAAGATCTATGAACCAACATTGAGAATGGAAAAAAGAAAAAGAAAAGACTCCATTGAATTTGTTCCACCTATATATGCTCTTTTAAAAGTGGGGAATATATATCATGTTACTATAAGGTAGACTAAACATATTTTAGACTAAAAAAATGTAACACGAAAATAACTATTGAGGAAGAGGAAGAGATCAAGAACCAAAAATTAATAGAGAGAAATAGCAACTCAGAACACATAAGCATCATCATAGTACGGTTATAATGTTTGCATCATTGTACCCCTTTGGATAGGCCAGGAATATTAGTGACACAATGTTGAACTCCGATAAAACATAGTAGTAGCATCGATCCCTTGCAATGTTTTGACTTGCCTCAGCATGCTAAAACATGACAATTTTGATTTCTTTTTTGCATTTTTTTCCATCAAATTATATTATACATACAGCATAAATAGAGCCAATGGACATAGCCTATTATTTTTAGATTGTGACTTAAATTAGCAGTCTTATAAAGGGTTATAGTTATTACTGAAGGTGGAACAAATTTAACTTCAACTTTTGATGACTGTACATTTAAAATTACAGCACCAGGATTTATCCAAATATACAAGATTGAAAATGATTAAAAATGTAGAAAAGTTTTAGTTATGCCCATACACACAGGCACATTTGTGTTCAAAGGCCACAAAAAAAAAAAAAAAAGAAAATCCCAACTCCCAAGTAACATGTACCTTCTTTAGTGCTATGACTGTAAGACAATGTTATCACTTTGTAGTAAGTTCATAGATACAGCACCACAAGTATAGAATATACTGCAGCTACAAGCAGTCAATGAATAACTTAGTATAGAAATCCATAAAAAATCAGAGGAAATGCATTTAATATTATTTGAACTTAATATATATGTGACCATAAGATGAGTCCAGGTAATTAGGCATATCCTCTTACATATATGTGTTCAATTTATCTAAAAAAACATATATGTGTTCAAAGGTCCAGTTGATAGTATTTAACATAAAATATAAGGTCATCCTAGTATCCTACAACTCTTGTTAGGTTAAACTGTTTTGAATGAACCTTATTCATTCGTTGAAAAACACAAAAGAAAATTTACATATATAATAACATATGCAAGCGATAATACTCCTACAAAGCGTAGGATTACAATGAATACTGGTGGCTTGGCACATCAAACAATGCAAGGTGCATCTCAAATTTCACAACCTGTTATCTTACCTCACTTTCAGATTCAGCTGAAATAAGAGCCTTTTCAGCATAGGAATATCGCTCATAACGTTCGAGAATTTTGTCCATGCTGAAAAAAAGAATGTCAAATCATTTCTCTTGGAAGTCCTTGAAATAATCTAGTGACTGGTTTATGCAGTAAACTAGAGATCATTGCAAGGATAAGTAAATTTTGATGGCATATTCCTTATTGGGATAGCAATCATGCATGCAAGAAAGCACAAACATGCAAGTACTACATCATCACCTATCTTGCATTGCAATAGAGAGAGAAATGTACTCAGCATCAACAAATCAACAAAATTTTGTAAAGCAACCATGATGCATGCTTATATATATGCAATCCAACAAGTAAAGCCATCGCCCAAGTATCTTCAAAGTAAAAAAACAAGCTAACATGGAAATTGCACAAAAAAAAAAAGCTATGCCTTGCCTTGAGCCAATTGCCATTTACTTTATCTTATCTTAATAATTTCAGATCTGAAAGTACCATTTGGGTTTACAAGATTTTAATTGTTTATTTAAACAGCACCAGTACACACCAAGCTTACTTTGAATCAGCATAAATCGGGTAATAGAGCTTCTTTTATAGAATCTTATGTTAAGAACACTAATCAGTAATTACCAACAATGCATGTTCTATCATTAAGAAGTCAGGATATTTGGTATGTATGGATGTGGAATGCTTGAAGAAACACACAGTGCATGTGATATTGGTTTAGCCAGTACAGTAAGGCAAGTAATGATGAAGTCCATCTGAGCTAAGCCAAGGTCAACAAGTTTGATCTGGAGACTGACTGCAAGGCACTTATTTTAGTAGCAGTTGAATGACTTAATAAAGTGTCAAAACAAGAACTCCTATGGAGGCATGTACATGGAAGTTTAATGGCTTAGTTCCCAACCAGTTCTACCAAGCTGATGAGTCAAACAAAAACTTAATGAATACACAACTAGCTGTGTTACTCAAACTACTAGCTGTAGTTTCACCTGAGCCTCGCTAACTAAGAAGGCAGAAAATGGTCTGCTGCTCAATTACACAACTAGCAATTATCTCCATGGATGTGTAACACGTCCATACAACTTTTCTAATAGAAGTGCATGCAAAGAATATATAATGATATAGACGATGAAGCACTATTTGCATTTTTACCCTTGGCAGAAATGAAGCCAGAAAATTTAGTAGAACTTGAGAGATCATTGAGGGGAGAAAAGGAAAGTGAAGAAACAGAACTCAGTACCTCACAACTTTACTATATTTTTAGAGTACAAGAACACCACAAAAACCGGATGCACATCCAGAGACATGCACATAGTGTTTGTAGTACAACTCGAATACTGTTGTAACATAGGAGTAAGAAACCCCATTACTTTTGGGTGAAAATATGATGCAGACAACAAGATTTGCTGAATTTATTGCTTACTTGGCACACCGTGGTTTAACCATATATATATACTAGTCAACGGGAGGATTAGAAAACACAAGAACATCCTCCGAAGAAAAACGAAAATTTTCACACATCAGAAGAAAAAAACAGCAATTTCACGGCCATGGAAGACCAACAGATGAAAGTGAAAGAGAGGACCATGGTTTTTAAAGCTTAAACAACATGGAAGGGATGCATGACAAGAAACGGAGAAGATGAATGAAGAATCCAATAAGGAAGAGCCAGATCTATGCATATATGGTCCTTAAACCATGTGTTGTGGTGTTGAGATTAATCAAGATGGTACCATTATTATTATTTGCAGTAGTTTTGAGCCAGCGAGTGAAGAGTAATTACCCCAGCATGCAGCTCGTGTTTGCAGACAGCAAAAAAAAAAAAATTATTTTTATTATTGAGAGTGGCAGCAAATTAATTGAGAGAGAATAAAGAGAAGGAAAGGAGAGTTCTTCAAGAAATACAGGATTACATGCATGCTTTGTTGATTGGGGACGAACTCCTCGGAACATGTGACACTTTTTTTGTTTATTTAGAAAAAAGGTCGCATGTGGTTAGTGATGGTTAATAAAGTATACGGTCGAGCGGAAATCGAAGAGGCCCGAATTGATTAAGCAAGATTTTGGGAATCCCGAAAGCCATTCCAAGTACAAATCGGGCGACAGGAACGATGAACAAACAGAAAAAGAGGTTGCAGTACAAGATTAAGTTGAAGATGAGATCTGATTGCGTGATGTAATCTAATCAGTAAGCCGATAAAATTAAAATCAAATCAGCAGGGAAAGCTTGTAAAACAAGGGATTAGTAAAACGAAAGGAGAGTGGAGTCATCAATCCCGAAAAAGGAAAGTGTATGCATCTGCGCAGCTGCAGTTGCAGGGCCGGGAACAGCAAGAAAGCAACAGAAAGCGCATGGAGCAGGGGCACGCGAGGTAGCAACAAGAGATATATTAATGGCGAGAGATTTCCCGAAACAAGCAAGCAGGTTGCAGAGCAGATCGACGCAGGGCGCATGAAATGATCGGATGTAGCACTATCTATCAAGCAATCAAAGAAAGCAATAAGGCACCTGCTGCTGTGCTGTGGTGCCAAAACTGGATGACGAAACTGGGCAAGCAGGCGTGGACCAGACAGCAAGCCATGGTGGCCAAAATGGCAAGAGCGGCAGGAGCTTTCGACCCAGGAAGAATCGGGGGCTGCGACTGCAAGCCAAAAACGGCAACGAGCACCAGCACCAGCAGGTTGGTGGCATGGCATCGAGACAAGCAAACATTCGGCCATAGACACTAACACGCCACAGCTAGCAGAGATCAAACTGATGACGAACCATACTGACAGATAGGCAAGTATTTCAATTCAATAAACACATATAAATATATATGGAAGTAGCTCGGGAAAGAAGAGAATGAAGAAAGAGGAGGTGAAGAATTAAGCAGCGGCTGGAGGAGGAGGAATTGGAAGGCGGGCGGCGGGGACAGGATGAGAGCAGGATCGATGCGAGCAAGTTGTGGTGGTACCGGTTGTCTGTGGCGTACTCATAGAGCTTGCCCTTGGGGGAGAAGACGATGACGGCGACCTCGGCGTCGCAGAGGACGGAGATCTCGTGCGCCTTCTTGAGCAGCCCGTTCCGGCGCTTGGAGAAGGTCACCTGCCGGTTTATCTTGTTCTCTATCCGCTTCAGCTGCACCCTTGCCGCGCCCCATCTTGCTCACCTCCGATCTGATGCTGTCGAGCTGGGTCCTCGTCCTTTCTATTCGCCCGGCCGCTTGCTTTCTCTTCTTCCTTCCCCCACTATCGATGCGATGCGGCGGCGGCAGCAATCTGGCAGCGGCCGCCGGCGAGGTGAGGTACACAAAGGCAGGTAGGTGGCTAGCTTTAAAGAGGAGAGGTGGTGGAAGGGGAGGAGGAGCGAGAGGGAGGATCCGATCGGTGGTGGAGGAGAGGAGGCGACCTGGCCGGCCCGGCGCGAGGGAGGGAGGGGGTAGTTTACAATATCCAAGCTGCACATTATCTAAAAATCTAAGCTGCTGTAGGTTTGTGGAGAGGGGAGTGCGGGTTTGGGGCTGGATGCTGTCGAACTCCGATTGGTCAAGGCCCGCATGGGTCCACCTTGTCAGCCTCTCTTTCTATTCGCCCGGGCGCTGACGACGCGCTGCTGCGGCTCGCAAGATTCAAACACTATCTCTTTCCCTTCTCCCCACTGTTGGGGAAAAACCCCATTGACAAGCAAACGTGGCTGGTACTCCAGTAAGAAAAACTCGCAAATCAAAACGATATTATTATTACGTTGACCCGGCCGATTTAAGGTCCGTAATTAAATATACATATAAAAGTCTAGGGCCTTCAAAAAATGGCCACCGAAATAACACATCGTCGTGTCCTGAAAATGCTGAAACTTGGGCACCCGCCGCGTGGAGATGAGCCTAGCTTGCAAAATTCTAGCTATACGTTAGCCTGCAACAAAGAAAACCTTGGTCTTTCGCTTGACACCTTCAGGCACCTCCGTTCACTCGGAACGATCATCATCTTGCCACACCAAAAGATGGGCACCAAGCTCGAGTGATATACGGTCCCGAACATAAACTGGAATTACCGTTCAAACGGCATGTTTAGAAAGAGGCCAGTCCTGTTTACGAGCTTTACAAAAACTTTAAAACCGGCGCACGTCGCCACCACACGGGCTCACTGCATCTCAGGGGCCACGACTAAAGAAGCCAAACCGCAAACAGGAACGGGACCCAGCGCAAAGATGACGCACGCGCAACACGCCCCCTGGACCACGGGCCGGGAAACCGGCTGCGGATTCGACAACGCGCGTCGCCTGCCAGTTCGGACACCTTCCAGACTGCGTCGAATTACCGTTCCTGTTTCCCCAGAAATACGGTTTACTGGCCATAATTAAACAATTTTTACTACCTTATCAAAAATATGTTCTCTTTAAATTGGTGCTGGTAACTAGTACTATTTATAATTACTTGAATTTCTTAATAAATATTTTTTATGTGTTGAAAAAGCACAATAAAATATACCGGATCTCGTCTTCAGCGCAACGTGAGAACGTGTTCCTCGTACGGTCGAACAAAAGAACACATGCAACAAGCCCTTTTTTTTCAATCTATAGAATATCCTGGTTTTCCTTTTCTTTTATATTATTATATACTTATTATGTATATATAATATTATTCCATTTCCTGGTTGGGAAAAAAAAAACCAATTCCTAGTGCATCAATTAATGAATAAAAAGGCAGTCGGCGACGGTGTTTGTGCAGTGGAGATTTGGAGCGTTTTTGGTTTAAACTACTGCAGCAGAGGATAGGGTGGTGCAGTCAGCGCTCGACAACGCCGCACCGGGGCATTGTCGCGTCAACGGAACGTCCGTCCGTCGCGTCACCAAACAGCAGCAGCAGCAGGTAACCCATATTCCTCCCGTTTTTTTTTTGTGGCCAAATCCTTCCATCCTACCGTCCTTCACTTCCAATGCCTTCACATCTTCAACTACAACCAGCGGATGACATCCTGCTGCATGCCTTTTTATCTCCATTAATTCCTGTTTCCCAGAAACACGGTCTTGGGTATGGAAATCTCTGTTGATACGCACGGCAACAGATGCCTTTAAATTGGTAAGCCCTTTCTTGAATTGAAAAAAGCTAAAATAAGTTGCTGCCTGGCGGTCAATAAAAGCTCTAGTTGATCAAACAACTCAATAGAGATGATGTTTAATTGGAATGGCTTAACTTACCATAGGAGAAGAAGCCAACTTTTCAACGGCTGCCTTAAGTAAGCTCACAACAACCACTACTTGTTAGAAACGCTCGAGCAAAAAAAAGATACTCATTTGGTAAGTGACTTTTCTTCTTCGATAATCATGTCGACTTCCATGTCCAGATCTCGTGGATCTCGATGTTGTGAAGATGAAGGAGAGCGGAGGATGAGGACAAAGGAGAGGGCAGGGGAGGAAGGGGACCGGATCGTTGATTGGAGGGGAGATGACAACGGTAGCAACAGAGAGGGCCCTGGCTACATGGGAGGCAGTGGTGGAGATCGTAGGTGGTGGGAGGGAAGTGCCTCCACGCGAGGTTGTAGGCTTGAGATGGCCGACTAGACGGGGTGAATAGTTGTTTCTAACACATAATCACAAGAGGTAGACAATTTAAATTAAATGAGGGAGAGAAAAACGGTCTAGCCTCAACTACACCCTCTATCTAAATTTTTTAGCACCCTTATAAAAAGATTGAACGAATTAGATATTAAGGGTATCGAGCTAGTGAGAGCTCTCCTACACAACTCTAGTTGGCAAGATCATACAATCTAAGCACCTAGAACAAGATCAAGCGCAAAGGAGATCCTACACATACTATAGTGACAAAGCGATAAAAAACAAGAGCATGAATAACAACACAAGATGGTATATATTGCAATGAAGTAACTTGTGTTGAGATAGACAAATCACAGTGTAGAGGATGACACACAATGTTTTTACATGGTTCGGTGATTGTTGGTCACTTACTCCAAGTTGTGCCAAGTTCTTGGATTGTCGTTCCTCTTGTTAATGCCAAGGCTGCAAGCTTCGGACTACCTCTCTAGGTAGGCTCCTCGTGAGCACTAAACTTGAGCTGGACAAATCAACTACACACTCTTCACGCCATGATTTTACTAGAGATGCTCTTCGCCTTCCTTTAGCGTGGGCAAGCTCAACAACCCCTCACAAATCCAACTCCAGAGCACCGCACAAGCCTACTTTGCGTGCTTCACAGAGACACAATCACCAAGCCATCTAGGAACTGGCAAGCTCCAAGAGTAACAAAAGCAACCATGCTCGCACGACAACCACCTAGTGCCACAAGCAATCTCTCACACAAGGATCTGCACTAGTGGAACACACTCGCCCCCACATGTTGCATCAAGCAAAGAGTATGAGAGGACGTTCTAGAGAGGGTCTCTCCCAAAGGATATGTAGTAAAAATGGCCAAGAGAGCCCTCTCCAACTGGCCACCCCACTATATATATAGAGAGAGGAGGCCCCAGAAACTAGCCATTGCATTCAAAATCCTCATTTGCGGACAGTCCACCCCCAAGGCCCGGACTGTCCTTGCCGTTGTTCCTTTGTGGCAAGAATAGCAAGAACAATACCTCTGTTTTCAGTAGGTTATGACCCCATCACCCGCCCTTACAATTTAGAGCCCCGGACAACAAGTCCAGCAACTCTAGTTTCCATTGAAGTTAGCCAGCGGACTGTCCACCACCATAGGCCGGAATGTCTACCATTTACGTGAGAGATCGTTCACAAGTTGATTCACGTCTGTTTGGGTTCTCAGGATTGGCCGGCGGACTGTCCACAACATGCATGAAACCCTCTTCTCAAGTGCATTGTCGCCTTTAGCTTTGGCCAACTACTCCACACCATATGGAGAGTTCCAAAACATAACCAAGTAAGTTCCAAGCAGTCTAAAGCCTTTTTAATGCAACACCAACACCAATCAATGATCACTCGCAAGAGCATCGTTTCAACATCTCCACTGGTTTGCCTTTTGAAAAACATTTCACAAAGGTTTTTACTTTGAACGCCACTTACCACTAAACGTACCTCGGCGTTAGAGCTCACAAGTGGCACTAAATAACCATAATGCAAAACATGTTTGCCCCTCTTAATAGTATGACAATCTATCCTAAATCCGGCTATTTAAAACTTTTCTACACACCTCATAGCCGTAAAATGAAAAATACCGATGTCTCATACCATTGCCTTGCACAAGTCCAAATTCCACGATTTGATGCCTATAAGGAAAGTGCTTTTCCCGACATTTTCACCAAGTCACTTGATATAACCAATTCATCCTTGACTTGATCTTCACAAATGTTATGGATTACTCAAACCACCACATAGACTTCAAGTACATCAACTTTAGACTCACTTGCTCTTCACCGTTGCCTTGGTCCTTTGGAACCAAGTCTTGCTCAAACTTCACAACCACAAGGTCCATCTTTTCAAATCCTTTGACATTCATCCCTTCACCCTTGCACCCAATCCATCAAGCCAAGTCTTGCTTTGGTCTTCACTTGCTTGCTATGTTTGATTTCAACATTCCAACATACTATCAATCAAACAATTGTCGATATGCATCTCAACTTGTGAACTCAAGTATTTCTCCTTCATACTCAAATGAGAAGTTAGTCCACAAGTGTTGTCGTTAATTATAAGGTAATTTGGTGATTATACTCTCATTTTAGCAGTCAATGGTGATTTTGCCCTCGTTTTTAAACTTTGCAATTTTACCCGTGTTTTTTTGGAACGAAAGGTCCGCCTACCCTTCCTTTTAACATTATCACCTCTATCGCTATTAATGACCAAAATAACAAAAAAAGATGTACCAGCCAAAAGACCAAAAATACCCCCTGTCTTCACACCTATTCCTATTCTCTCACGCAAACCGGGGACGGCGGTTTCCTCGCGTGAGGAGGCCATGCCGTTGGTCGAGAGTAGCGGAACAACACCAAGAGGCCCGTAAGGCATTACGAAGACCGACCTCGGTGTGAATATATTTTGAAATTAGGTTTTCAAATTTAGAATTGAGTTTATGGTTAAAATATATTTAATTTGTAAATTTGGTATTTAATTAGTAACACAAACCTATACACAAAACGTCAAAGAAACAAAACAGGGGTAAAAACACAAACCTTAGAAAAAAAGGGTAAAAATGGATGGGCAAAGTTATTCTTTTTAACACCGTTATGTGTACATAACAAGAGTAAGGGTAGACTC
>JADLZK010010833.1:0-332030 GCA_015847255.1 Hyparrhenia diplandra | reverse complement strand
GATCCGCTTGTGATGTCGTCGTGGGTTGAAGAATAATGCCTAGGGCATGGCAGTCCTCCATATTCAGTCTCATGCTAATAAGGGGTGACACTATGTTGGCACTATCTAATTTATTTTTATTTTTCATCTGTACATCTATTTTGGTTTTGAAAAGCTATTGCTTCCGCACTTTTCGAATTATTTTGAAATAAATGTGTACATCGTCACTCGATTAATAAATATTGAATTTGGTAAGTGGATGATTTGAGAAAGGATTAGGTGGATGACAAGGGAGCATGATGATCATGAACATGGACGATGATGATGGACATGATGGATCGCCAAGCTCGGGTGATCGCCTTCGAGAGGAACCCGAGATCAAGGCGAAGGTATACTTGATAGGGTTTTTCTTTTCGGTGATCAAGACACAATAGAGCGTGTGATCATATTATAGGATAGATAGCCACTATCAAGAGGGATGCCGCGACAATCCTTGCATGAAGTGTTTCTAGGTCCAATTGACTTGCATATTGCATTTAGGACATGAGAGCACTAACTTCGATCTTGCCTAACATCTCGACGTGCTAACATTGGTGATAACGTGGTCATCCTCGACGTGTTGGCAACCCTTGGCAAGAGGCGAAGCAAGTTTGAAGCAAAGAGCAAAGAAAAGATGAAGATCACCGTCACGGGGTGACCGGACGCGCTTCGGCATCGACCGAAGCACTCACCGAGCGCGTCGGCCGGTGCGTCTGGCGAGAGCTCTGCAGCCGCGTTTTTGCCGGGACGCACCGACCGGACCACTGACCGATGCTTCCGGTGTCGACCGAACCGTGGCCGACGCTGCGGACGAGAAGGGTGCCACTGGGGGCCCGTGGCTTTGTCCTCAGAAGCGACCGGAAGCACCGACCGACCCGACCCGGACCCGCTGGTGGTTCCGGTCAAGGTCCGGTCAGGCGCAGAGAGCAAATTTTTGGAGCAACGGCTCCATTTCGAGAGGAGCCCTATATATACTTGGTTGGCTGGTTTCTTAGGCCTACTCTTGCACATTTGAACACTCTAACTTGCTAGTGAGCTTGTGAGACTCCTCTCCACTCATCTCCTCATCACTAATTCGGATTCTTGGTGAGATTGAGAGAGATAGAAGTGCATTGCTTGCATCGGTTGCATTTAGAAGCACTTCATCCTTGAGAAGCCGCGGATTCTTATTTTCTTGGGAATTTGGCCGGTTCCCTAGCGGCTTGGAGCAAGAGGGCGTGTTGAGCTCAAGTGGAGCTTGTTTGAGGCCACACCGGTGGTGATTGTGAGGGGTCGCTCCTTACCCCGCTGGAGATTCGCGAAAAGGAGCACTAGTGGATTGCTCGTGGCTTGTTGGACCCTCTCTTGTGATCGTTTGCTTGAGCGCCCATAGGGGTTTTGGCACCGGCCATTGCTTAGCACACGCCAAGTGAGTGTGTCGCCACAACGAGGACTTAGCATGCCGGGCAAGCACGTGAACCTCGGTAAAAATCATCGTGTCAATTGTGTGCTTGCTCGTTGGAGATTTCATATTGATCACGGTGATTGGCTTCCACCTCTACACTTCATCGTCGGTATATCGATCACCCTCTCTAGCATTTACTTGATATACTTGTGTAGTTTTGCCTAGTTTATTTAGTTGCTTATCTTGCTAGAATTGTTAGCTTCTAGTTGGTAAACTAGTTAGAATCGCTTGTTCACCTAGGAGTAATATAGCGACCTAGCATTTGTGTGGACTTAGAGATATTAGAAATATCATCTTTTGCTTGTGGCTTGCATAGATAGATTGTAGCACCGCCATTTAGCTTCGCCTCCTTATTTACTAATCCGGTGCTTAGTGTTGTTGCAAGAATTCTTAATAGGCTATTCACCCCCTATCCATTAGGACCTTTCACCATCTCATCCCGTGATTGAAGTTCTTCTTCATCCCCGAAATCACTTGTAATCACTTTGGTTCTTGTGCACATTTGGTGCGAGGTAACACGAAAGGTCACCACTGCTGGACGTAGGGCCCCATGGCCTGAACCAGGATAAACTCTTCGTCTTCCCGCTCAAACACGCCATCAGACGGGGAGCGCACAGCCTATAAATTATTGCCGGTACTTGGGATACCCCGGTTCTCAAAACACCGACAATCTGGGTTGGTTGGGCCTGCTCTTTTGCGTGGCGGGCCTTTTATAACGCCCGCCACGGTTAATATTTTTTCCGTGGCGGGCATTCTAATGCGCCCGCCACGGTTAATATCTATTAACTTTGACGGGCGTTTCCGTGACGGGCAGCCAGTTTGCCCATCAAGTTTTATTTTCAGTGACGGGCAAACTGGGTGCCCGCCACAGAAAAGATTTTGCACCATCACGGAAAATCATTTCGTTACTAGTGGTAATTTAGGGATAACCCAACTTCTCCTATGATATGCAGATCTCCTATGATTTGCCTTCTGTATGTTGTCTGTTTGTATGTTTTATTAGTTTGCATTTCCCTATTATTAAAATTTTCCTTCCATAGTAAATATTTGTTATCTGTCTTTTGCATAATTTGTCATTTGTCTTGTGTCCATATATATTGAGGGGTGACATAGTTGTCCAGATGAAGGAGGTTGGGTGGAGAGAGGAAGGAGATGAATCTACTATGTGGGGCCCGTAAGGCCATAGAGACAAAAAAAATTCAGGTGAGAGGAGGAGTTTCACCCGGGTGACATATAGACAAACCCATTGCGAAAAGTTTTAAAATGTGCAGATCAGGTGAATGTTCTGGAAATTTTATAGATTCTAGAAGATTTTAAATGTATTTTCATGAGCTCTGGATATATTTCAACGATTTTATTAGGTTAGGCGGTAATATATCTAATTTTACAGTTTTAGGAGAAAATCAGGCTATATATGATGATGTTTATAAATGGTCTTTTTTTCCAACTCCCAACTTCTCCAACTTGTGAGTTGTGACCAACATGTTTAGGTCATCAATCAAGTTCCATAATGCGCTGATGTTCACACTTCACTGCTACGTGCTACCCCGACATTTCTGGTCCAGATGCAGCGACGACTACACACTAGTAACGCTACGGTTGGAACAATGCCACCACGCCAACGCTGCGATTGCTGCTTCCTCTCAAGTATCGATCCATCTGATAGGCAACTCGCAACCTCCGCTATTGAAGTATCCTTTATTTTCCTCGTCCGCTATTGAAGTATCGATCCATCGCACGCACCAGACAGACTTCATAAAGAAGCGCTGCCTGTTGCAAGCAAGAAATCCACGCAGGCAGCAGCAGTGCAGTACCACGCGGCTGCGCGCTGATCAGGCGTCAGTGGTACGCTCGCTCTGCCGCTGCCGCCTACCGCCATGTTGCCGATGAGCAACCCCACCAGCTTCGATCACAGCTACGAGCTCCCTCTGCGGCGAAACCTCCTCCTCCTGCTCGACCTCCTCGGCCACCTCCGCTTCATCGCCGAGGTGCTCCTGACCGCCTCGGCGTCGCGCCGTGCCAGGGCGAGGTGCATCTGCGTCTGCCCGGACAGCCTTGGGGCGGAGAGCATGCCAGCGACGCCACTTTGGAACGCTTCCTGGAGGCGAGGTTGTGGAGACCGGGACGCGGTCGCTCACGGCTCCGCGGTACAGGCGGCGGCGGGTTGCGCCGCAGCCGGCGGACGACAAACTGGACGAAGAAGGCGACGTCGCATCCGTTTGCGCGATTTGCTTGGCGGGGCTGGAATCGGGAGATTTCCAGACGGTCGTGGAGCTTTGCGGCTGCTCGCACGCGTTCCACGACGCGTGCATCGATGCTTGGGCCGGCAGTGGCGACGATGCGGCCACCTGCCCGCTGTGCCGCGCGCCCATGTTGCCCACGCCGTGGGACGACGGACAGAGTCTGTCCCGCGCTCGCTCGCCCTTGTGACTGAGGTCGATCTCTCTGTCTCTGTCCCGTAATTGCTGCGTCAGCACGTCTCGCCGGATACATGAAAATAAATAATACACCGGCGTCCATACCGGAAAGATCCATGCTAGTATTTCTGAAAAGCCATGCCTCTCCCTTTGCGGTTGCATCGTAAAGGCACGCCCATGGCATGGTTCCGATGGGCATGTCGTGCCTAGAAGGCTGGAATTGCTCTCTCGGTCTAACCAGACACGATTAGAGCTCGCCCCGACACGGTCCGCTATAGCAGTAAGTAACATGCTATGTGCCTATGTGTTTCTCTCCTAAAGTATATATAAACAGGCCCAAACCGAGCTAGGTCGGGCCATCTATGGCCCTTATACTACACCCCAATAAAGAGGTTTTGTTTAGATGCAAGAGTATTCACTTCAATCACGTGTGTTGGAGTATATTGGAGTGGAACTTAGTTTTGTTACCCTCCAATCCACTCCAAATACACATGGACTGAGATGAATACACTTGCATATTCAAACAAGGCCCAAGTGATTTAGATGTTTAACCCTTCTGCTTAATCATCTTTTGCAAATTAGCCCTTTTTCCTCTTCACATTAATTGTCTTATCTCTATTGTTCTCCAATAATGTCTTTTTGCATCTTGCAAAATCAGCAGTTACATGGTAAGCCAGTTTATTATCCAATGTGGTAAGATTATGTTTGGTACAGCTTCGCTTCGATCACCGGTGGTGGTGAAAAACAACACTATTCTGGTTTGGACTCCATAAGCATGCATGTATAGAACAAAGTTATTTTTTTTAATTTAAGAAAAATAATACTACATGTAATTAAAAAAAGATCTTTCATTTGAATTGGTCAGCGAACCATAATAATCAATTGAAGTTATAGCCAAGCGACCCGTAGGACCAGTCACCAGTGACCCTGGCCATACAATATATACATCGACGTACACGGTTATCCATCGTCAACAACTTGCTGCAAGGCACTTGCACACTCGAGCTGCTCGGTGCGACGGCTACCAGACTTCGAAAGAGACCAGTAACCTGATAAAATCTTTACGTTCTTTTACCTGATAAAAAGGACGTGTTTCGCGTCATATACAGTAGGATAATAACACTAGCGCTTGAAGATTTACCAGTGCGTCCACGTACACGTACGCTAGAGTGGATCCGAGTATTGTGGCTAGTTGAGTCGTCCGGATCTTATCTGACAATATACGAATATATATGCATATCTATACCTAATAATAAAACATCTATACCTAATAATAAAACAAAGAAATTTCTGCCCATCTGCCGATCCGCTATCCGCCCGCGCCCGCACGTCGCAAGACAAACCCGAACGCCTGACAAAAAATCATCCGATCAAAAAATCAGGAACGCCCGACAAAAAACCGGATCTGAGTCAATCATCATCAATCCATCATCAATCACCGAGACATGCGGACGTTCGACCTGCTGTGTTCCGCCTCCTCTCCGGCCTCGCCACCCGCGTCGCGCCTCTGACGCCCTGCGACGCAGTCGCCTTGATCGTCGATCAAGCGATCTCGCCGTCCTCGTCGCGCCTCCTGCCACGGCTCGTGGGATCTCGGAGCCGCACTCAACGACGGCCGCGCCTATCCCGCGACGCCGTCGCCGTGATCTGAGGTCCAGTCATCTTACCGTCCGCGTCGCGCTTCCGTGCGGCGTCGTGGTGATCGGAGGTCCAGTGATCTCGCCGTCCGCGTCACGCCTCCCATGCGGCACGCGTCGTCACCTGCGACAACGTGTGCTCCTCCCGAAAAGGTGCTGTGTCTGACTCTGTATGGTTTGAAGTGATGCAGGTGGAGTGGGAGGCGGCGTGCGCGGCGGTACTGACGCCGCCGGTGTCGCTGGAGGGCGGTCTCGCGGCGAAGCTTCACCCGGCCAACCATGTCCAGTCCTCAGCCTCTTCCGGAACGTCCGCCCGGGCTCGGACCTGTCCCACTTCCAGGTACGTGTATGTGTGCATGCGATTTCCATCATTTCGTTGCTCATCATACAAACAACATGCGATTGCCATCATTTCGTTGCTCATCATACAAACAACATGCGATTGCCATCATTTCGTTGCTCATCATACAAACAAATGCTAACATTAGCTACCACCGACAAGTCTCCAAGGAGCACTAAACAATCTGCAATTCTGCATAGTTTTTAAGTGTGCCAACCGTGACATGTCCACGGCATAATTTAAGTCCTGGTCAGCGAGGCAGAGCATAACCAATAACAAGCACACCTGCACAAGTTATAAGTTTGCGCATCTCTGACATTGAATTCATTCGGTCGTTAATTTGGACGTCAAGTGATCATTGTGATGGTGGCGTGCGTTGCTGAAGGTGAAGGAGTACAATAGCTACAGGGTATGTGCCAAACTGTACTTCTACTATTCATCATGGTATTCAAGGTGTCAAGTTGTGTTTTCCAAATGAGGACTTTGTGTGAATCATATAATCTCCACGGACATGTCACGCATTGCAAAGTCTGCTGACACAAGAATGAAGTTTTGATCTAGAACCGGATTTGTTCTATTTTAGTATATATTTCCTACACATCTGCCGTCAAGAACCACAACCTCATATCATCACTATTTCCTATGTGCTAGATCTTTCCAATAATAATTTAGTAATTGTTTTCGCAGGTACTTGACGATGTTCAAGCGCCGTGCAAAATGCAAATAGCAATGCAATACTCTTTGTCCTTATCTCTCATTAATGGTTGATAACTGTTTTCTACCATTAGAACGCATGGCTACACTTGTTAAAGAGTTTGGTTTTAAGATGAAGAATAATTATTGATTGAATAAATCCCCAAGTTGTATGGCGTAATGATGGGACTTTATATCCCGTGGCAACGCACGGGCATATTTCCTAGTCGAAACTAACATGCAAATTGCATGACATTCGTGGATTTATTTGTTGCTAGTTAATGTTCAATATCAACCTCCAACTTGCCTTTCAGTTTGAATTTTAACCATGAACTGTGAAATCAAATCCAAGGCACTACTACGTACTCCCTCCGGTCGGTTTTGTTAGGCATTCTCACGTTTTAGAGTTTGGTAGCTATATTAGGCGTGGCAGGAAGTATGAGGTCAATTGTTTAAATGGCCTTGCATGGTGTTGGGTGAGAATTCACCGGATGCGAGAAGACATATCGATTTAGGTACTCCGGCTGCATGGCACAACTTGCATGAATTTAATGACCATACATTTCTCTGTGCTGCATGTATTGAACCAACAGCTGGCATGCGTGGTTACTACTTTCCTTGGTAACTGAGATTTTGCTGATACGCCTAACAAAACCGACCGGAGGGAGTAGTATTTAATTTTGCAAGACACACTTTGCAAGGCACACCCCAAAATTAACCGTGGCGGGCTCCCGATTAACCGTAATAGGTGTTTTTATTTATTTACCGAGGCGGGCACTTTTGCCCGTCACAGAAAACCGATTAACCGAAGTTGCCCGTCACGGTCAATCGATATTCTATGGCAGGCACATTTAAAAGCCCGTCACAAAAAAAAAAAGGTCCAATTATGGGCCCAAGCAACCTAATATCTCGCTCTCAGTACATATACAAGAAGCTTGGATTTTATCCCAATCTTCTCTCCCTGTCTCCCACACGCCCCCGACCCCAACATGTCGTAGCACCCCGACGCCCGCGCGGGTTCCTCTCCCTCTCCCACACTTCTCTCCTCTTTCCCTTCACTCGCCAGTGGCCGGCGGCCGTCCGAGGTGGTTGGCTCCCACCGGGGGACGCCAGGAGCAAGGCAGGCCGGCGGCCATGCCAAGCCTAGATCCGCGGCTCCGACAGCCTCCACCCTTTCCATCCCCCTTGATTCGGCCGAGTGGCGGCTCCTTCACATGGTGGATCTGGTGTCCTCCACCCTCTCCATCTCCCTCCGGGTGATGCCGAGCAAGGCATGGTAACGACCATGCATGGAGGACCAGTTTCGCGCTCGGGCGGCCTCCACCCTCTCCATCCGTCTCCATCTGTCCCGATGGCGCCTCCTTCACATGGCGGATCCGGCACTAGCGCGGGTGAATCTAGCGGCAGCGGGCTCCACCATGGCGAATCTGGCGGTAGCGGTGCATCTGGGGCGGCGCATCCAGCGGCGTTCCTCGAGACTGGGCCTAGCAGGCCCGGATCCAATACCGTCTGGGCTCAGTTAGCGTTTCTTTTTTTATTTATTAATTCATTAATCGAGGCAGGCAAAAAACGCCAACCATAGTTAATCTAGATTAATCGTGACCTTCATTCCATGACGGGCGCCTTTGCCCGCCTCAGTTAATGCAGAACGCCCATCACGGAAAATAAATCATGTAGTAGTGCCTTCGGTTAAGATAATTTAGTCCTCTAGTTTGGCGAATCATGGGTTAACCATGGCGGTTCACTATGCCCGCCACGGTTAATCGATTAACCAGTAGCGGCCGTGTTAGGAGGGCCCGCCATATAAACAATTTCCAAAATAAAAGCCCTAGACAGGCCTACCGAGCCCATCCATGGATCGTCATCGCCGCCGTCGCCCATCGGATCCGGGAGCCCCATAGCCGCATCCTCAAAAAGATCTAGTTGTATCCTAGGAAGATCCGCCCGTTGTTCGCCCCGGGAAAGAGAGAGCGGGAGATGAGCTAGCTACGTGAGACATAGAGAAAGAGAACCATCGTTTTGGATCTCGCCCGCAAGCAGCTAGATCCGATCCAGGCCATGGCCGTCGTTGAGGCACTTCATGTCGTGGTGGATGGAGGCCGCCGGATCCGCGTCGTGGTGGACCACAAGGTATGGGGCCACTACCGCTACCGCTGCAACCACCGGGGACGGATCCGCCGCCCGAGGTTGCGCCACCGCTAGGAGAGGGCTCCTTCCGTCGCCGTTGGGGAGGGAGGAGGTTGCCGCCTCGGGCCTCAACCGAGAGGAGCTCACGACGCTGCGGACGCCCCGCTGCAAGGCGAAGGTCGTGTGCTCAAGAGGTAGGGACCGGATGAGACAAGAGAGCGGAGGGATGAGGGGAGGGAGATGTGGTGCGTGAGTGAGGGTGTCGCGCGGTGCGTGGGAGGAAGTGTGAGCGTTAGAGGCTAAGATAGGGAGCGTGAGGGTGAGATTGAGTGAAGTCAACTATAACACCGTAACTTTTGTATTTATATGAGACTCTCGTAACGATGTATTTATACGAGGCTCTAGTAATGGGCCCAGATGGGCTTCCTATTGAGCCTGGATTTATGGCGGCGGGCTTTTAACATCCCGTGGCCGGCACGTTGGGATGTTTGTGGCGGGTGTTTTTAAGTTGTCCGCTACGGTTAATTGATTTTTCGTGAGGGGTAAGAATGTCCGCCACGGTTAATAAAAAACATCTGTCACGGTTAATCGGGCGGCGGGCAAAAAAAATTCCCACCACGGAGCATTTCCGTGGCGGTATCACACAAATCAATTAAATGATATTGGTATTTGCTATTCTCATTAAATAACTTATATTTTATAAAGGTCACCAAAGGTAACTTCAATTCCGCGACAACACCGTGGGTAATCTACCTGGTTTTAAAGAAATTTAGAGATTTTCTAGAGCTATAATAATTCCACCAAACAGGCCCGGCAAGATTACCTTAACGGACGATGTATGTATATAAGCATGTGAGCATGTCATGTCTATATGGGCAGTAGGTACCAACCTGGCAACCTGAATACACACGTTCAGATGGCAGGCCGGAAACCGGTAACACGCCGAACCCATGGCCGTGAACGTGATGGCATATGCCCGGACGAGAGTCCCATCGGGAAAAAAGACCGAAATGGTAGGCGTCCCTGCCGTGCGATGCACCGTTTCTTCCTCCGAACAAACAATCATGTGCCGTGCCGTGACGTGACGACGACTTTCGCCATTGCGCTCGCGCTTTGCATGAGCCGATACACCGGCCCGGCGGCCCCGTACGACACCGCGCCGGCCCTCCGCAAACCACTCGACCGATCGATCGATCCAAACTGGCAATAGTAGCCCCCCGATGCATGATCCGATCCGGCCACGACATGTATCTAGAACGACAGCCACGCTGCACCCGCCCCGCGGTCCACCAGCAGAGCCCTCCCTTTTGCGCACCGTGCAGAGCACGAGTGGAGGAGCCACACCGTACCCCTTTTTCCTTCTTTTCTGTTGCCTCGTCCCTATATATCCACACGGACGGACCCCGCGCCTTTGTGCACGGCGGCGGCCTCCTGCCGACCTTCGCGCTAGCTTGCTGCCGCAGAGCGTCACTCGTGTCCTGCCGCCGGCCGTCGTCGACATGACCTTCCCGCTGGTCAGCTACTGCAACGCGGTGCCGCGCCCGGTGGCAGCGCTTTTTCAAGCTCCTCCACGCGGTGGCGCTGGTGTTCGTGCTGGTGCTCTGCTTCCTCGGCCTCTACGAGTTCCCCTACAACCCCGAGGACCACGCGCCGGTCATCAACGGCCGGCCCCGCCGCCCACGCGGGGACGCCCCGAGGCCGGAGGCCGTGAAGCAGCGCCTCCCGCTCGTCGAGTTCATGGAGCTGGCGGTGGCTTCGTCGTCGGGGGCGGCGGCGCCGGAGCCGACGTGCCGGGTGTGCCTGGAGAGGCTGGAGGCGACGGACGAGGTGCGGCGGCTGGGCAACTGCACCCACGCGTTCCACACGCGCTGCATCGACCGCTGGATCGACCTAGGCGAGGTGACGTGCCCGCTGTGCCGCTCCCACCTGCTGCCGCGTCGGCGCCTACTTGGCGTCGGCATGGCACGGCTCGGCTCGGCTAGTCGTCCCCGTCCCTGATTCCCTCCGTTGCCACTTGGCTTTATTCAGGCCGCGCGCGGCCAGTGGTACGCGTACAGGTGCCGGATAGGGGCGGACCAACCGCGCGCCAACTGATTGCGATTAGACCACGATCGACTAACCACCACCCTGGTGTCAATGGATTGGGCTTGGGCACAAAGCCAAATTAACTACTGGAGGTTGGCATAAAACCTACTTGACGACATAAATTGTGTGCCTGCGTTGGACGGGCAACGCTCTTGTATTGTACTGTATTATAGTATATCAGATTTTTATTCTTAATTCTTTTAGAAAGACGGCAAGAGCTTTACCGGAATTTTATTAGACAGATAAAGAGCAAAAAAACATGAATTACAACTGACGCAACAAAATCTACCACGTCACTACTAAGTATATCAGAAAAACTCAGTCATCTCTGCAGGATCGGCATAGCTAGCCTCCAAGGAGGTTGCGGCAGCAGGGAGGAGACGTGACCGTAGGTAGTGGTAGTGGCGTGGAGAGGAGAGGCGTGATCGGCCGGCAGTGACAAAAAAATAAACTATTTATAAAATATAATAGTTTGTATATGGTAATTAGAAAAAATAATATCTTTGTGTAATTAAAATCTATGATGATGTTCTCAATTTTGAACAAAATATCTGGAACAAAAATCGCCCGCAACCACATCTTATACATGCAGGTCGATGTAACTCTACCATTGATGCCTTGATGGATCAGGGCCTTAATGTTGGGAACCTGATTGATCGAACAATGCAAATAAATTGAGAGAAATAAGGGCGGCTATGCACGTTCCCGTCTTTTGGTTATATGTCACATCTGAAAATTGTGCAGCTAGCGTGCACGGAATAGCAGTCGGACTTTGGAATAAGATTGTACATCGATCGGTGTCCGTGGATTAGCTAGTACAGTATTTGGAGCGGCTAAATTCAGACTGCAGTGTATCAGCGCACAAGCTTTAGTAGACGGAAGCAGCGAGCATTTCACGATGGCAGGTTGATCAACATACATGTGCGTGTGCGCGCGCAGTGGCGGGACGTACATGTACCAGCAGCACCCTCAGCCTCAGATCTCAACCCATCGCGCGCTGCCGCTGAACAGCATCTATTTTGCATGACAGTACACCTGACCTGACTATTGATTGCAGGCAAAGACATGCGATCGATGATGATCAGTACGTGTATATTGCACAATAATTCACACCAGAAGTTTTGTAATACGGAATACTATAAACCAATATTAGTATACAGCGATATTATATATATGGTATGGTATGACGAGTGATCCTAACACAGTAACACCTCATTGTCGAATTGAAGCACTCGCCTTTCAAGTAACGCCTGCCCATAATTGCATTAAATCAGTAACTGTTGAATACTATGTTTTCTTAACAGGACTACAGGAGATGTGATCTAGTAGTTACTCCTATTATCCTATATATGAGGACTCATGATGGCTGTTGCCACTTGTCTTTCAGGGGCAAAAAGTAACTGATGAATTTGCTTTTGCCCTACAGTTCAACTGATCAATCACCCAAACGGTCGATGCAAAGACGTGCAATATATTCAGACTAATATAGAGTCTATGTCTGCGGTTAATTAATTTGACATTCAAGTTAAGAGGAACTTGCAATATATTTCGATATTTGGGTCCACAACCACGCCCTTCAGTTCAGGTTGCTTCATCAAGCCTGCCATTATATTCCTAGACTAGATAGATAGATTGATAGTCCTACGACTTGACGATTTGAGTCTTTGAGATCAACGGTGGGCCGATTCAGATGAAGGCAGCTCTACGTACATAGAGTACGATCCATTTATTAATAGACCTTGATTCTAATCCAAGAATCAAGCGAAGGGGCTATGGTATGACTGTTAGAAAGAACAGTGCATATGGGCTGGCATGCCACGACTATATCACCATATAAGTTTCATGGTATGCCATACTAAATGTACGGCATCTTTATTAATCAGTTGCTTCGCATTCCATCGATCGAGAATAATTCAAAGAGCCCAACCGAGCATGAAGTTGCTGTTCTCTCCTTCAGTGTTACTTCTTGGCATGGCTGCTGCCTCAGGAGCAACGGACCTGTAGCACGCACAGATCAATATACAGGAGTTCAAATATTGCTTATTAGTTCGGGGCTTTCAGATTCAACAATGGTTTTTCTGGTTTTATAAAGACCTAGCCTTACCCGATTTGCAGAGTGGGTTCACAGTCCACAGCAGCAGCTGGTGGTTCAGCATTTGCCTTGCAAAGTTCGCCGCCGTCGCTGGTTATGGCCATGTCAGTAACCAAGGATGTTTGGACGCCCCTGCAGTTGCTGCAACCTTTTGCTTCTAGCTGAATGTTTAGAAGATAATTACATTCCAATAAGGCATATGCATTGTGGCGAACGTTGACAAGTATTATAATTTTATATAAATATATATCAAATAACCAATTAGCTATTTAGAGACCTTGCTTTTCAGTTTCTTGTTAAGCTCGCCAAGTTGGCGCTCCTGCATTCAATTCAAAACAGGTGTAAGGTGATACTTCATGGTAAACTTAGTTTTATCAAGTGTTGATCAACTGACGTATAGGAATATCTTTGACATGCATTTGCATCAACTTCAGCAAACTGAGTCGTCCATGTTGCTGTGTAATGTTCTGCTGGTATACGCATGCATGTTTGTGCAATCAGTACTTCAGGATCATTGTTGTGACATCTAGAAATTATGGACGGGGTAACACATATCCACTTGTCTCCATCTCCGTTAGCTGTCGTTTGCCACACATTTGGTAGTACTACTGTAGTTTGTTGACGAAATGATGTACTTATTGTCATTTTAAAGGCAAAATATATTAATGATTTACCAAATGTGATAGAAGACATGGCGAGAATTGAGATTGGATCCACAAAATACCTTTCGGCGAAGCTCATCCATCTGTTCCATCATCATTTGAGTCTGACATGAGAAGATAAAAGATATTCAGGTGGCTATGCATAGTTACCCGGATTTTATTATCCATTATCTAAAAAAAATATTTGTGCCAGCAGGCCCAGCACACACCATATTTACTAGTATTAGACTTGTAATATCAAAATCAAATTAATCATTCCTCTCCGTTGAACAGTATTCCTGCCCTGTTGTACTAAAGAGAAATATACAATACTGAGTCGATCAACAAGTTAGGCCATTGGTGTATGGTGAACCTTCCGGTGTCGAGCTTGTGATAGAGAAGATTCAATTTGTTTTTCCAGTTGCTGCAGCTCCTTTATGCTCAGGGGTCCAAGGTCCTCACCAAGCATGTGCCTTTGAGACAAAAACACTACTGTGTGTGAGTGTAGTTGCAAATTGCAATAATGGCAAGTAATTTTTGACAAGGTCATGCTCATGCATATAATTAAAGAATGTAAGACACAACCATTCGCTTGAAATGTCTGTTTTCTCTTTCACAGATTTTTCAATGATCATTTATATATGTAGTATATGTGGATAACAAAGGTGCACCGAATTAATATGTATACCTCTGAGAGCGTTGCAGCGATTCAAAGTTATCCTTGAGCCTTGACATTTCTTGGTACCAACTCTGAATTTCAAATGAAAATAAACTAGAGAGATGACAATGTGATGATGAAACAACAAAACGGCTGACATTGGTACATGCAGAGTAATCACAAATTAGTACAATATAATGTGTTGCATTTTTGACCATTGAGAGATCAAAATTAGGAGAATTAATGATCCCAGTGACTATAGGAATGTAATGAATCGTTATGTATATAAAGATTCCTTGCTAATACATTAGTCTTCTGAAAGTATTTCTCTATCCATTTTATAAGAATCCCAATATATTTTGAAGAATCTAATTAGAGATATAAAAGCATTTTTGTGGGGCAAAATTCAGGAGTTATTGGAACACATAATTATGTACTCTAAATTAAATAGCTACAAATCAAAACTTTGGATAAACAAACTGAAGTTACACTCCTTTAGTCGTCTCTCGTTATGTATATAAAGATTCCTTGCTAATACATTAGTCTTCTGAAAGTATTTCTCTATCCATTTTATAAGAATCCCAATATATTTTTGAAGAATCTAATTAGAGATATAAAGCATTTTTTGTGGGGCAAAATTCAGGAGTTATTGGAACACATAATTATGTACTCTAAATTAAATAGCTACAAATCAAAACTTTGGATAAACAAACTGAAGTTACACTCCTTTAGTCGTCTCATATACATCTCATCTGCAACTACAAGCATTTTGAATTATACCTCAGGTCCTCAACTCATGAAAACCTTAGTAATGTAGCACCAAGGTATGTACTCTAATTTCAAAAGGTCAATCTTTGTAAGTTTTAACCAACAATTCATCAAAACTTATACATGATTAGTATACAAAAGTTGCATCAATATATTCATATTATAAAGGGATAACATTTAGTTGCATCGATCTTTGTAGGGAGTTGTTTGGTCTTTGTATCCTAGTATAGTGTTCAAAAAAGTTAGTGTTTTTCAGCCTCTTTCCACTAAAAATATTAGGATGCCACTTTTTATTATTCTTCTAAAATAAAGCTTGTGACAAAGTTCTTACCGTCCTTCAAAAAAAAATCATATTATTTTGTAAGAAATGCAATGTATTAGATATGAAATGCAAACCTACTTTTTTTTAAAAAAAAAATGTCTGCATATTGCTGGATGGAAACAATACAGGATAACAAAACTGTAATAAACAAGAACGCTTTAAACTAATGTGTTGCCATTGACATACTATAGAGTAACTGCAGTTCTTTCGAATGTCTAGAAAATAAAAGTTGGTATTTTTTTAGCAATTACAAACTACAATCATTAGCCATATGAGTAATGAAAAATAAGATCTTTCAGAAATAGCAGAGATACTAGAACAATATACTAGCTTAACATAATTAGATTGGTTGGCTTGAAGCTAACTGTACCTGAGGTTCGCCACCAAAACTAGTGTTGGAATGTTGAGAATTGTAACAGTAGAAATTATGGTACTTTTCCAAAGTCTTATTTACCCTGTGCATTGAGAAATTATACCAAGTCAAATAGTTTCTATTTAAAAAAGGCATATACGTTATAACTCTTATATTTATTATATATTCATAACTAAATGATTATGCACTTAATAAAATTGTAGTCAAATAAAGGTAGGCAACGATTAGAAATCATGAAGTGATGCTTCTTTTTATCATTAGTACAATTCAAATTGAGTTTTTCGAGATATGTGTAACTTCATGTTTTAAGGATTAAAACCTCATATGTGTTCAGTCATTTAAACTGTACACATGTATATGTATGGTGGAATTATAGTATGCATATGTCTACATCATTCAAATAAAATTAAAAAGTAAAGAGCATTTGAAATTAGAGAAGGCCAACAGAATGAAGTACACACGCTTTTTTTATGCACCAAAAAAAATCCTCACTACATTTCTTCATACAAAAGAATTCAGTCTAGTGTGGAATGGGCTAATGCATCCAGCTTCAGGACGCAGGAGAAAAAAAATAAGAAAACAAGATGAAAAATATAAAAAGTAGAACTTGCTATGTGACCCCTTGTGGCCTCAATATTTTGTATACACAAACATCATGTAAGACATTGTCATTTTTTTGTGGCGAAGTAAGATATTGTCCTTTGCACTGATGAGATCTCCAGTATATTCTTATTAGACCAAAATTGTAGGGTAACTAGCTAGGGAGCATTTGTAGAGACAATTAACTCTGGCTTCTCTAAAACAAATGACGAGAACTTAAGAAAGGAAAACAAATCAGTTCAAAAAAAAAAAAAAGGAAAAATTGTGAAAAAGAACACGCATGCGATCGAGTATGAACTTGAAGAAATAGCAAACATTTACTGCGAAACGTAAAGGAAAATTCGGTGGGCATTTGCTACTGTTTGGTCTAGTAGGATCGAAATGGAGAACTCCCTTCCCCTTCAAGCCCACGCTACTGTCATAAAAACTTGCGATCTACATATCCAGCGGCGGCCTACAGGCGCAAATAACACACAGTCACACACCTCAGCTCACACCAAATGCAAAAACGAATAAGAGTGCGATGGTGCTGTCCAATTTCGGAGAGAAGAAAAAAGGGGACGTACATATAGGTTAGGGCGTGAATTTTATTTTATTAGAAAGATTCCTCGATCAACAAAGATAGATGATGTGCCGTCGTCCCAAAAAAAAAAAATGGAAAAGAAAAAAGAGCAGCTATGTTGGGACTGCCGATCCAGCAGGTAGCTATAGGCGTGCTTAGTATAGAAATTGTTATTACCAATTAAAAACCCAAGAACAAACGAAAAGCCAGCTGGTTATGGAACCGAAGAAGAAATTAAGGACAGCCATTAGCTAGCACAGATCGATCGATCGATCTGCGAGAATTGCATGAGCATACATACCCTGCGCTGCCGAACTCGTAGAGCTTGCCACGGCTGGAGAAGACGATGAGCGCCACCTCGGCGTCGCAGAGCACGGAGAGCTCGTAGGCCTTCTTGAGGAGGCCATTGCGACGCTTGGAGAAGGTCACCTGGCGGTTGATCTTGTTCTCGATCCGCTTCAGCTCCACCCTGCCCCTCCCCATCTCGCTCGCGCGCCTCTCTTGTCTCAAGCACCCTGCACCCCAGCACAAAGGGTACCTGGCTACCTGCAGCTCTGTGTTTAATTGGCTTCTGGTTTAAAGGTCCGTCTCGCCTGAATCTGATCGTCTCTCCAGCTGCCAGCCAGCTTTATTGCCGGGGGTTGGGTAACCTGGGACGTTCCATGAGCAATTACTACGGGTTTGCCCTAACTGGGAAGCTCGAGCCCGAACGGGGTCGGTCCAACGCCACACCCCATCCTGCCATGCAGGCCAAATGCGCGCGTACCCGGCCAGATGGCTAGATCCAGGCAAGGCACATGCTTTGCCATGGTCCACAGGCGCGTAGTACGTTCGTGTGCACACACGCACATATGGGCATCAGAGTGGATACAAACTTGGCAGCGAGCGTTCTGCAAAGCTCGTCTGGTCGTGTATACGCGCGCCATTATATTCCACCACCTGGAGGCTGGAGCTAACCCGAACCGTGTGCGAGTGCTTGTTTGCTGGCCACTGTACCTACTGGTCAAGCTAGGGTCACCCGGCCTCACCCGAGCTAACACGAACCGTACGTGTGCGGTGCGAGTGCTCGTTTGCTGGCCACTCTGTACCTACTGGTCAAACTAGGTTCACCCTCACCGGCCCCGGCCTCACCCATGCGCGCAGCCATGCTTTGCCAGGTAGCTATTAAGGTGACCGGCACGGCCAGGAGTATAAGGTGTTCCTGTGTAAGTAGCGTTTGGGGCAGGGGAGCGTTTGTGGTCACCGTTAATAAGCCACATGAGACCAGTTACCCCTGCAGTTTTGCAGTCTTTTCCCCTCGACGAATCAATGGGAGCTAAGTAAGCCCACCTGAAGATTTTTTTTTTATAACAGCCCACCTGAAGATTTCATTCCACAGGGGCTTCTGCTATGGGCCAGGCCCATCATCACATCAGTTAGGCGCTTAAGAAGACGCCTTAGTCAGTGAGCCCAGCAAGCACCAGTCGCCAAGCGCAGCAGTCCCCTCCCCACATTCGGCTCTGCCTCTGTAGTTGGGGGCTTTTTTTTTGTGATTGCCTAATTAGGGAATTTTCGGTCATTGGTAGTTGGTGTTTTGTGTGATTTTTTTTTGGTGGTAGCAAAAAAAAAAAAACTCTATTTCAGAGCTCGATCGATGCGCCTGATCCAAGCAAAATTTTATGCAGGAGGATTGCATTTTACCCATGCGTTAATGCCTTACGAGTGACGACCGTTGTAGCACTGTTGTGACGCACTGCTCGTTTGGGCCCTCAATAATAACGCCCAATGGATCGAGGAGACAATTCGTGGGCAAGCCTAATGGTGCCGCGAGCACGCCGATGCCCGCGCAATCATTTCATCCAGATCAAATCGCGCAGCAGAGGAGAGGGAGTTGCTGCTGCCTCCGTCCGTCCAGTTGCACACACTCCCAATCATTCCGCCAAGTCACTGAAAACTGACGGCAGACCTACTGACTGCTGTAGATTTTCAGATTCAGACCAACACTTCTGCAAAAGTGCAAACAGCAAAGCATGACAGAGAAGCAGCAAGTGAATCAATATATCCCAAATGGTTACTCGTAAGTAACAATGAAGATCAGAAGCTATTGGTAGCGAAGTTTTGTGGATAATAGTTTCATCAGTACTCCATCTTTCCACTTTGTATAGTAGCCTGGGGTGTGTAGTAAACTGTACTGTCATGCTTCTGAATTCCCGCAAACCGTATAGGTACGTCTTACATAAATGTACAGTACTAGGCAACGGAATAACTCATAGACAACAGTGCATTGAGTAACCAATCTTTTTGAGATCAGATCACTACTCTACTCACAAATCAGACGCCGCCTTCCCCTCCTACTGAAAGAGCAGAATGTTCTGAAATCTTGGACGAAGAAAAGTGTGCTCTTTTCATGTTTCATTGTTCAGACTTCAGAGTTCAGACACACACACACACACACACACGCACACACACACCTTGTTGCAGAGTAGCTAGCTAGGAATAGCTTCCTTCCATGGAACGTTCGATTTCAGGAGCAGGAGCTGCTTCTTTTCTCCCCCAAAAAAGAGGCCTCCTTCCTTTTGACAATTCCCCTGCTGCCACCCAAGAGTTCGAGGGACATGATTATAGCTGGACTGATGAAGAACCTTCGTCCCCAATCCATGTCTCGCAAGTGGCGAGCTTTTACTACTGCCTCCTCACCAGTCGGTCACCACCGGGGCTAATCAACAGCTCTACGAGGAACCTAATCCCGTCCTGTCCCTGCAAACCACACCCCTACGTACACTTTGGCCCGGTAATAAATCACACGCCATCCTGCCATCACGCTCCCTCCCGTACAATGGCACATACATTATTCTCCTGCAGTTAACCCAGATCGAAACCGAACCATCCTCACAGTGCCATATGCATCTTCTTTCTCGAGAACGTGCTATTGCACGTATTTCATTAAGCAGAGGTTTAGAGTTTTGTTACAACAACAACACAGTAATCCAACACAAGAGTACAAGACTCACGGTGCCATATGCTTCCATCACAAGTCACAGCCGTAACAGTGCGTCTCCGGCTGATGCTACGCCATTACAAAGAAGCTTTTCGCGTCGCCATCATGCTCGCTTTCACTCGTCCAACTAAAATGTCCCCATGCTGTCCCTGTATTACGCCACCGCTTCTATTTCCAGCTGCCATGACGACAGGTGTTCTGCTCCTTCTCCTGCTGCTCCTCTCGGCGACCGTTGCGCTTGCCGTTCCGCAGCAGCAGGAGCTGCAGCTGCAGGACACGGTCCTTCTCGACGACGTCGTGCAAGAGGCCGCCGAGGAGTGGTACCACGGGCGGCACCGGAGGACGGGCGTCGCGTACCCACTCGCTACCGGGGAGCCTGTCGGGCGTCGACGCCACCGTGGCGCGGTTCCGCGCGGGGGAGCCTCCGGAGGTACGGCGTCCGGAGGTTCGGCGAGTTCTCCGTGCCGCCGGGCCTCGCCGTGCGCGGCCGCGCCATCGCGCACCTCATCGCGGTGCGCGTCAACCTCGGGAACCTCTCCTCCGTGTACGACGAGTACGCGGTGGGCGCCAGGGTACCGCCTCGCGTCGCCGGTGTTCGGCCTCATGTTCTACGGCCTGGCGCGACGCAACGGCACGGCGGCGCTGGAGATCGACCTCACGCGCGACGCCATCCGCGTCAACTTCTCCGTCGCCATCCCGGCGCTCCAGCCGGGCGCCGCGGCGCTCTGCATGGCCGTGGGGCTCAACGGCAGCGTCACCGTCACGGACGTGGAGGACGGGACCAACACCTGCCACGCGTCGGACCAGGGCCATTTCGCGCTCGTCGTGGGGAGCCGGCGACGGTGGCGGCGGCGGCGGCGCCGGGGAGGCGGATATCGGGGAGGTCAGCAAGTGGAAGCTGGCGCTGTTCGGCGCGGCGCTGGGCGCGGGCGGCACCGTGCTTCTGGGGATGGTCGCCGTGGCCGTGGTCAGCATCCAGCGGCGCAAGTCGGAAATGGCGGAGATGGAGCGGCGGGCCTATGAGGAGGAGGCGCTGCGCGTGTCCATGGTCGGGCACGTGCGCGCGCCGTCAGCGGCCGGTTCGCGCACCACGCCGGACGAGCTCGAGAGCGAGTACTGTGCCACATTGTGACACGGTGCAGAGACTGGAAACCTTGTAAGGAAAAGAATTGTTTGTAATTTCAATTTTCTCTTCTTTAGGAACTTCGATTAACATTCTTTATGTAATTTTTCCTGCGGTAATACCTTGGTTGAAATAATGGAGGACGTAAACACGGGAGGGAGGTACTAGTTGTACTTGTATACGGCCGTAAGTTCTTTGTAGTTAAACTGTAAACACTGTAACTCGCTGTATGTCTTTAACATGCTGTCTATTCTTTCATGGATCACGCAGTCTAGTTCAATTTCTTGTGTGGAGCAAAAAGGTGTTACGTCCTCCACGCAACTGACCAAAGGATTCCAGGTAGAACACCAATTCAAGAACTTGGAACCAAGGGATTCAGGAAGAATTCGCGATGTTTGTGGTAAACCGATGGCGACGCGGAGACGTTGACGCGGATGGCGACGCCGATGGTTTCACGCTTGTGGTAAACCGTCGGCGGAGACGTCGTCGGCTCCAGCGCCCCCTCGTCGGCGGCGGCCGGTACCGAGCTTCGCTTCGTCGGTCTCTCGCTTCAACTGCTGGCGGAGGGGCACATCGCCGCCCAATGCACCTCCCAGTCACGTTGCCTCGTGCGCCTCGCACGACGCGGCACGGGCCGCGACTGCAACCCAGCACCACCGCCGTCCACTTCAACACCCTTTCGGCGAGGCGTGCGCCGCGTGCATCTGCGCCTTGGCGTCGGCGATCGTGCTGATGGCCAGGGGATCCTGGTGCGCCCGCGGCGCCCGTGGCCGATCCGTGTGGGGAGACATTCTTTGCCCGCCTCCCTCGTCACCAGGTAGCGGGCGCTGCGGGGCATCTCGACATCGGCGGCGCGAGCGGCTGCGGGGCACCTCCATCAGCGGTGGGGCGATACGTGTCGGAGAGGGCACACAGCCCGTCGCCCGGGCGGCGGCCGACGGCGTCGGCGGTGTCGGGCCGCAGCGGCCAGCGGGCCTCGCGTTGTGTCCCTCGCCCCAGGCCATTTGCTCTCGGCGTGCGAGAGAGAGGCCTCGGGTTTGGGTCGACCCAATGCTTGATGAGCTCGTTGCCTCCCTCGTCACGCGCTTGCCCACTCCGGCCACGCCTCGTCGACGACTCGGCCGTCTTTGTCGGAACATTTGTCGCCGCCCTGAATGATCCAACTGCGCCCGTGGGGAGCCGTCGGAAGCGGCGGCGATGTCATGGCCACCTGCTCCCCAATGGTCATCCAGTTCTTTGAGGCACCGGTGGCGGAGGACAGGGCACGCTACGGCACAGCTCGTGGTGGGTGGACCCCCTCACCACCGGTCCACGGCCCGCGATGGGCGCTACCCTCCCTTGGCGGCCAAGTTTGCGACCGCCCGGCGGCGTCGCGGCGGTCATGGGGGCCCCCTCGTCGCTCCTTTCTCGGGTTGGCCCTTTGCGCCGCCTGCGGCGGCGGCTTCCAATCGCTCCTCCACGTCACGGACATCGGCGGCCAGTGCCCCGCATGCCCTCCTCCAGCGGCGTTGTCGGACCTGGCGTCTTGTCGGTCGGGAGGGGGAGGCGGTGATTTGCCTCCCTCTCGACACTCCTCTTGCTCCAAGGATGGGCCCGATCGCGCGCCGCTCCCGCCTGGCCGGTGCGGTCCATTCTCTGGAGTGGGCGTGTGCGGCTAAGCCGCGCGCCCCCCAATACAACCGTTCAAGAAGGTGCTGCCGTAGTTCAGCGGAGGTCGAGGATGAGGCCGTGGATTCGAGATTGAGCGAAGTTCGTGGTTTGCCTTTGGGGGGCAAGATGACCTAAAAAAAGAGGAGTTGTTTCGAGGCCCTGCTAGGAGGTGGGATCGATCTCTCCGCCATGGAGCTCGACATGGCAGGGATCGCGGATGAGGAGGTTGGCTAGCTAGGCCTTGATCTCTATATTCCTTTCTTGTCGCAAATTTGTTCCAATGTAATCACTCGTGTAGGATCCAAGGTAGAAGTAGGGGTGGTGATCCGGGTAATGCTCGTGTTACGGATCGACCAAAGTTTGTAACACTCTTTCTACTTAATGAAAAACGCCTTAGCCGTGCTCTTGAAAAAAAAAAAATTCAGAATTTCACGATGGATCATTCCGGTATTTAGGATACACTTTTGTTTATTTACTAGGCATGTGCCCGTGCGTTGCAACGGGTATGATGTAAGGAGAAAGTGAAGGCACCAGAACAATACCTGATTTAGTTTAGATGTCTTTGAGTAAACGGTGTAACTCAGTCTTGATTTTGTTACAAACTGGTACTCGTGAACATAAAGGAGTTCAGCAGTGCGGTATGTTCAGATGGAGTGGATACATTCAGAACTGTCCATGAAAAGGTAAGGAACCTGGGAGGGCTCTAACCACGATTTTAGGCTACCGGATTCCTATATTCCTCCACAGTGCAGTTAATACAACAGCTCTATCCTGCAATCAGGATAAACATGCCCATCTTCAGCATATGTAAGAGTATTTATGAGTAATCCAGAATGGAGACACCTTTAATATAGCCACGCAGTAGCCCATGAGATAGACTACTTCGTTCTTGCCATGAGATAGACTACTTCGTTCTTCCGGCTTTGACTCGACTCAAAGAAAGTGAAAGCAACAGAGCTGTGTATTAGGTTCTCTGCCAATAAATTTCATTTCCAAAAGTTGGTGCTCAGCTTCCAAGCCACAACAAGCACAAGTATGCAATGGCAATCAGCCTCTCCGAGTGTCTCCGTCTGAAGTCCATGCCCTCTTGTACTACCTAGTTCAATAAAAGAACACCATAACTTAACAAATCTAATCGACACTTTTCAGTACTGTGCATGTTCTCAACATGATGAATTCAACTTTTGTAGAACATTTGAGAATTCAACAGTCTCCTTGAAGTTTCAGCAGTCTCCTCGAATGACCAACTTGATAGCATTCCTATAATTTTCGTCCATCTGCGGGAAGAAACAACACAAAAGTCGGTAATGGATTTTAAAAGTGACATTAATAGCACGGGATGCCTTTTATAAGAAGACTGATTATATTGTACATACTTGATTTAACAGGTGAAAGACAGAACATATGGTAAATTATGCATCATCCTTTTAACCAATGTCAAGATACATTGCAGATCATATTCTATTGAATATTATCAAAACAAATCACTGAAATACTCTATCTTCTTGCCGTAAGTTGAGTAAAGCCAGGGACCACTAATAATCACATGCAGAATTTCCTTGTAATCGCTCAATCAAGCAGATAACTGCCGATTGTTGATTTGCTACTCCCACTATACCCAAGCAGTGCGACAGTTGTGCCACCGAGTAGGCAAGCTGTCAGCATGTTGTGTTGTATGTGTCAATCTCAGTATTCTTTGAATGTCAACCAGTTTCCTGCCTGTCGTGCTGAAGGAGCTAGCCAAGGAGGAACTACAGGAAAAAATACTCTGAACACTACCAAATGAGTACAGTTAAGGTAGCAGAGTTTGGTGCAGCTTGTTCTGTTCGATGTTTTTAGTGGTTGGGTGCTCCAGTGAAGTTCTAATTGTTGATTGTAAACAAAAATAAATTAAGTGGTAATTACTCATTTAGTGCACTACCAATATTCATCAGCTTACCACGTAGTCTAATTTGCTTACAATTCACTAATTCAGCATGGAATGTTTTGTACACCTTAGTCAGCTTATAGAAGAACATAACATAGTGCACTACCAATGCTGAGTGAATGTTGCAGCAAAAGTTTAAACTACCCCAGCCTACACACCATCTAGTTCAGTTCAGTAGTCATTATCTAGTAATCAGTGTGGTTTCGATAACACAGCGTGCTGCGTACCAGAGTTTGCCGGTTTGGGTCTACTTTCTGCACGTCCTCTTCTCTCCCATTTTCTTGTGGGCAATAGCAGATTCATCTACGGTTAGCTTCGTGGCCGGCACCCTGTTACATCTGTTCTCACCATCCGCAACAGCCCATACTCGATTTGATTCCCTCGGCTTGCCTTGCACCTGAATCAAAACTCATTGTTGTTGGAGGCTCGGATCGAAGAGCCACAACCCTATCCAAAGTTGAGCTCGCCGAAGACCTTCCTCCCCTGGTCATCCACCTGGCAGACTTGCCGCGATGGCCCAGGCCCTTCCCCAGCACAGCACGCCGACGAGCTTGGGGGAGGGGGAGGGGGTGTGCCCCCCATGGCAGCTGTGCACGGATCGAATCGGGTGGAGGAAACATCGACCTCCAGGAGGCTCTCCTTCGACGGCGAGCCACGCACACCGTCTGCTGCGTGCCGCCCATGACTGCTAGATCAGGTGAAGCAACCGGCGACTGGGATGCGGTGGGCGGGGGAGCGTGCATCACAGAGGAGAAGAAGAGAAGAGGCAGCAACCGGCGACTGGGATGCGGTGGGCGGGGGAGCGTGCATCACAGAGGAGAAGAAGAGGCAGCACCCGCCGGCCGGTCGGTGGCCTTGCCGCGTCGGGGAGGAGCCGAGCAGGGGCGGTTGTTGCGGCGGCGGCGGCGCGGCGCTGTTGCTGGGGCTGGGGCAAGGTCCCGAGAGGGTGGTTGTTGCGGCGGGGGCGAGGGCGGCGGTGTGGCTGGACGGCGGAGTCCGCGACGGCGGTTTCTGGAGTTACTGGGACACGTGCGAGAGAAGTGGGAGGTCGGGGGCCTCGGGGCCAGCCAGGTTTATTTCGCTGGGTTACGCGAGGTGAAGCCGGGCGCACTTTGCGAGAGGAGCGGGGTGAATTCGCCGGGTGAACGATTCCCTTTCGTCCTTTTTGAGTAGTAGATCTGTTGATAGATTTCTCCGTGCCTATATCGATGGCTAAACAAGACGTTGAGAAAAGGTTATTTGCAGTTTGCATAGCGCGTTTCATGATGACTATGGCCTGCAAGGATTATTTTGGTCTGCATCCTCCGTTTCATATTTGGTCCAATTTCATACCTCAGGAGATCACATAAGCTTCAGATAATTCTAAGCAAGGAACAAAAAATGTAGAGCGTGATTTTAGGGGGGGACTAGTCTCGTATCTCCTTTTAAGACGATTCCTTTTTTAAGACGATTTACGCACCAAAAGCTAGCCAATCAGCATGGCCACGTCGCGGGCCATTCCCGGCCGTCGGATCGGCCGGCTAGACGGCCCAGATCGAGCTGCCCGCCACCAAATATATAACCATCCCCCTGTGCCAAAAAAAAAAAAAAAAAAAAAAAAAAAACGCTCGCTTCCTCTGTACCGTCTCTCCCGAAGCTCCCAAAGCGGCAGCACCCGGGGCGACGCCGACGGCGCCATGCGCGGGCGCCCTTCCCTCTCTCCCTCCCGCTCTTCCAGCAGCGCGGCGGCTAAGACGGGTCCTAGCGCGGCCTTCTCAACGTGTGGCGCGCTCCGGGGGCGACGGCGCCTCGGTCTGATGCGCGTGCGTCCCGGCGGCGGCCGTCCCCGGCCACGGCGTGGCGGCCGGCACAGGCGCAGCCCTAGGTGCCCTGGCCCTCTCCCTCCCTCCCGGCGTAGCGGCATGCCTGCCTGGCCCAGCACGGCCGGCTCACCGCTGCTCACCAAACCCTAGATGCATGTTCTCATCGCTTCCCCATAGTTCCTGAGGATGGAGGTGCGTACAGCAGCTCTGGCAATTGAGTGCCCTTCCTCTTCCGCTCTGCCGGCAACGTGGCCCTGCCTACTTCGTGTTCTTCCTCCTTCCTATGCACGGTAAACTCTTCTAATCCTATTTTCTTGGCCCTTCATGTGTTGTGCATCAGATGTTCGATAGAATGCCAGGAAAAAAAAATCTTCCCACACTGAACCGGTGTTAATCTAATCTTCCTTATATTAAGAAAAATCTCTCTTTGAGTCAATACATCACAGTTTTCATTCTGTCAATGAAGTGCAGCTTTCATGCCTTTTTAGTAGTACGACAAGTCAAACGTGAATCCAATGAAGCAACTGCTTCACACCATCGTAGTCACCAGGTGCCTGCTTACTAAATAAAAGTGTTTTATATATGAAAGGAATCAAGTTCCATGTGTTCCTCATTTGCAGATTGTGCATTTGCAGAGGCAGAAGTAGTGGAGAAACTTGAGAAAGTTATAATAGATTCTATGTTGAGTTACAAAGAAAATATTGACCAAGACATTCTGAAAAAAAGTGATTCTGAATATCCCATGTTTCTTCTAATGTACTGTACTGTCCTTGTAAGGTGCTGGACTAAAGCATGGCATGGATTTGAATTGAACTTGCTCTTGGATTTTCAAGAGCATAGTGGTCTGGTAAACCTGATATATAGTCCAAGAGGCATAGCTTTCATGTTTCATCATACATCTGGTCATAAAAAAAAACTTAGGATACTTTCACCAAATATGAAACTTCCAAAGCATATACTAATATACGATACATATACATAATTGTCAACTGTAACTATGCAAGTCACCATGTGCAGTACATGAATGCAAAGTAGCTTGGTTCTGACATCTGGAATCTATAGGAGGATAGCTATCTCTTGAGATGTTCAATTTCCTTCATAGAGATTCTAGAATGATTCCCAAAATTTTTAGTAGGATTCAGTGGTCCTCCTGTCCATATGTAAATTAGCGAACTGACAATTGCCTTTGCTAACTACATGTGATTATGCATGTAATCTTAGAGTTAAATAGCACATCCATACCACTACAAGTAAATTATTATTGATACCTCTGTGTTTCATCGGCTCTGTTACATTTATTCTTTAGGATGATGCTGAGACGGGTGAGGTTTATGCACATATGACACTGCAGCCACAAAGCCTAGTAACAAACTTTGTTTTGTTTTCCCATCTGTTTGTATATTTCCGTTTTGTTTAATCAAAGGAGCTTTTGCTTGGTTTACTATTCAATAAGACCATTATTGCTTCTAAATATTCCACATATTCCTATCAGATTTCAACCAGGAGCCCCACCCCACCACAGAAGTTGATTGCAAAAGACCATGCCACCAAGAAAGCTGAGTAATGTTGTTCTTAAAGACAGAGTAAAAAGACCATTTTGATTTGTTTTTTATCTTTGGTTTTACAGTTACATATTCATGTGTTTTGCTATCTTGGGACTGCACGATTCATTCTGAAAAAAACGTCCATAGGACCTGTGTACCCTCTTCCAAGTTTATGGTGTCTTCTTTTTTTCAACATACAGTTTGGATATAGTTACTAACATAGTAACATGTCACATCTGGTTCCTTGAAGCACTAATACCGAGGTTCAACAAAAAAAAAAAGGTACCTTCTTCTTTAACTCGGTTATCATGGATCATGAGCATTGAATTAAATAGTCCAATTATTTTTAAAGTTCAATCATGCCCTAATATAAAAAAGAGGCTTTGTTAATTTATCATACACTTCATCAAAGGTTTAAGCTTCTTAATTAACAATTTCATTTGGGTAACAAAAAAAACAATACAAGGGATATCGTGCTACCATAAGCAGGCCTTTTCATACACATTTCGCGTCCTAATTGTTGCAACCCAAAGTTCAAGAATATCTTTGTTCATACCTCATATTATCTTGATGAATGATATTTATGTGACACAAATTCCCTTGGAATGATCAGCTATTCCATTACAGACATCACTACATTGACAGCTCAATCCTCATTTGGGATGGAAAGGTACATATTTTTAAAAAAAACTCTTCATATGTTTCAAATGGAGCTCTATTCAAACACATTTACCTTTCATTATTCTCATTAAACTGATGCTTCATGCTTTCCTTAATTTCAGGAATTAAATGCCCTAAAGAGCATCTAATTTTGCACTTGCCCTTTCAAAGTGCAGAGTACAACATTCATTTCTATTACAACAAATGCAGCTACAAGTTGCACATATGTGTATCATGGAGATAGGTAAACGCCAGCCAGAGTCAGACAACCTGAACATCACTTTAGGAGTGACTCTATGTCTCTATTACAGCTGCCAACATTGATACATCAGCTTGCAAATATTTAGTTATTTCCCCTATATGTTAAAAATTTTAGAGCTCATGTCCTCACGTCTGGATCGATCTCCAAGCCACATTAAAGGAACTACAAAGGAAAAAAAGGCTAAGGGTGGCCATGCGCTCCAAATAGAAGAATTGCTAGACAAACTTAATGTCTCATTAACGGTGAGGAGCTTGAGATTACTGGCAAGCTCTACCAGCAAGCTATGAAACTGGAAGCAGTTCTTTACTGCCAGCTTGTAGACCAACCTGTTATAGCTCCACTTTTCATGATTATTTAATGCTTGTAGACCAGCAAGCCTACTTCCTCTAAAAGAATGTATGTGAATCATGGCCTCTGCCTTTCCTTTTCTTTGATTGGTTTCTGATTTTGCAGCAGCAGATAAGCCATGCTTGAATGATTTAATGATTGTTAAACTTCTCTCTCTCTCTCTCTTTTTGTTTTGCAGCTAGCTATTTTGAGAAGCTTGCAAATTCTCGGGTTGTCAAATCTGGTGTATTGAAAGGAATAAATGTAGAAGACATCAGGAATGCAAGGGAGCGGCTTATTCTCCAATCTATCTTATAATCTTTCTCCAATCTATCGTATAAACTTGAATCTCATATCTTCTTTCTTGATTAATCTAGCTAGGCCTGGCTGTCGATACCTTTTCAACTTTTGCTATCTTTTTTGTACTTGCAAACTGAAATCAGTGTTGTCTAATGTGTGGGTTTTATACATTAATGATTAATGCAGTAAGAAGATTATCAGCTCTGATATAAAAAGTCACTATTAGATTTGGAATCATGTATATGTAGATTTCAAGTTCCAAAAACCGTGCCAAGCTTACTTTTGGATTAATTTGTATATATAAATTTTCTCTTAGCTATCAGTGAGTGAACTGGTAATTTTATAAATTGATATTTTGCTATATATATATATATATATATATATATAGCCCACACACTGGCCACGTGCGGCAACGCCGCAGACATTTCTAGTTTTCTCTAAGTTAAAACCAAAATTTCCCTCATAGATGACACGTTATGTAGGGCGTCGACGTGGTACCACGTCAAAAAAACATTTAAAGAGGCAAGTTAGACGGTTTAAAGATATTTGTATCGTAATATCGCTTGATCCAGTCTGGTTAAACCTTGTTTTTTTTTTTTTTTTTTTTTTGGGTACCGCACCGTTCCCAAAAGTAATAACATTGGGCTGTTTATTTAGACCCACCCCACTGGGCCGAGAATTCATATGGAATGGGCCGGTAAGTAGTTGTAAAAGACATGGGGAGAAGACGCTGAGTTATTGCTCAGAGTTCCCTCAAAAAAAAAAAAAAAAAAGTTATTGCTCAGAGAGAGAGAGAGAGAGAGTCAAGTCATGCTCCTCTCTTCCTCTTGGACAGAAAAGATTATTATCCTATCCAAAGAGTGTTTTTTAAAAGGCATGTTTAGATCCCAATATCCCAAGAATTGAAACAAATATCTAGAATGTACTTCCCATCTCGTTGTTAAATTGCTTACTAAATCCTTGCAATTATTGAAAATAAACATTGCCTAATAAAACTACATAATATTTGATAATAATAGTAACCGCAAAAGGAAAGAGGAGAAGAAGCGGCAGGGCCGCCGCCGCCGACGGGGATAAAAGCCTCGGTAACCGACGAGTCGGTTGGCACTCCACCACCACCCGCGGGCCGCGTGCCGGTATAACTCCCTCGACCCCTCCTATTTATCGCAACCCACCAGGCGACTCAGGCGTCGTCTTTCGTCGCGCTGCAGCCGCTGCTCTCCTTGGTCGATTCGGCTGGTATGGCTTCCGGAGGCGTCGCCAGCGGCCGCCTCGCCGAGGAGCGCAAGTCGTGGCGCAGGAGCCATCCCCACGTGCGTGCGCGCCATCCTCCTCTTCCTCCTGTAGCAAGCTGATCTACGTTCCGTCGCAGATTCAATGCTGGAGCGTTGATGGCCATGCTTGTTTATCTTCTTTGCAGGGCTTCGTGGCCAAGCCGGCGACGCTGCCGGATGGCTCCGTCAACCTCATGCTCTGGAACTGCGTCGTCCCCGGCAAGAAAGGAGTAAGCAATACTCACCCCGAGCACGTATCCTTCTCTCTGTTCCGCAGCGCTGTGCTGTGCACGGCAGCAATCTTTGCAGGCGTGACGCACGGAAACTCAATTCTGTCCTCAATATCATGGCCACCTGTCGACTTTCATGCGAAGAAGCACCACGCGAAGAGCGCGTCGCAGGATAGGTGTTCTCGCTAGCGGCTAGCCTCGATCGACTCGCGAGGGTTTTGGAGACCATGCAACTAGCTTTGGAACGAAATCGAATTACACATTAATTTCCATATTTCAAGTGTTGAATTGTATTGACACATAGAAAATGCTTGCAAGCTACTTCAACAATGTATCTCTTTTTAGGCCAAGGTCTTGAGTCTCGACTCCTCCCCTTTATAAAATTATAATATAGAACAGCAGTTCTTTAATTTGCCATTTTAAGTTTTAAGGCATAGTGGATTTGTTGACCTTTTCCTTATTATCTTGTCCAATAACGTTTCATAATTATGTCTCTATATATATGCAGACTGATTGGGAGGGGGACATTTCCCAGTGACTCTGCATTTTACTGAAGACTACCCAAGCAGGCCTCCCGACTGCAAGTTTCCGGAAAATTTCTTCCATATGAATATCTACAAGACTGGTTCAGTATGCTTGTCGATCCTTGGCGGCGTAAGCTTCGACTGTGCACTTTATTTGCAGCATGATATCAGTTGTTTCACACACACAAAAAAAGGACGATATCACTTTTACATGCCATACACGAAACATCACAGGGCCATCATATCTATTCCTTTCAGGCATGGAAGGCTTCTATAACTGTGCGGCAAATTCTAATCGGCATTCAGGACCTTCTCGATAATCCAAATCCGGACTCTCCAGCGCAGCGCTCAATCTACGAGCTTTTTACAAAGGTTATTTTTATATATAATTTAATACTTAAAAATACTATTGTATGAATTTTTCATCCTTACAATTCAGTCAGACGCTTACCATTGCGTTTTCCTGTGTGCCGTTCATTGTCATTTGCAGGATATGCCGGAGTATCAGAAGCGTGTTCGTCAACAGGCCAAGCGTTACCCTTCACTGGTGTAACTTTGGACCATCTGCCACCAAACCATTGGATATTGTCACGACTGTGCTTATTTTATTCATCACTTCAATAGGCTTGTTCGAACCATTAAAATGCATTTCAGTGGCTTGTCCTACATAAAACAAGCTTTTAGTGTTTGCGAATATGAGTTCACATTTCCCATTTTCGTAACTGGCTGTTCCGGATTCCATTACCAGCGTAACATGGTTATTAGGCCAGTCTCATAGCCGGTTTAAGTAGGGTGTCATACACATTTAATATGATCTTGTATCGGCAAATCTCTCCTTTTGCATGAAACGGCGGGAGAGAGAAGGAGAAAAGTTTCATCTAGGTGAAACGACCTGGGCGACGTTTCCAACGCTATGAAACCCGGATGAAATCCCCACTGAGCAACTCGATTCGTTTCATCCCGTCGCAGAGGCTGATGCGAAGGCTTCCCTTGACGGCCGACGGCGTAGAGTGGAGCCGTGTTCGACGCGGGTAGCTCCGCCGCACGCGCAGGCATCGCCGGATACGGGCGGATGCGAAGGCTTCCCCTTGACGGCCGACGGCGTAGAGTGGAGCCGTGTTCGACGCGGGTAGCTCCGCCGCACGCGCAGGCATCGCCGGATACGGGCGGAAGCTCCGTCGCTCGCGGGGCCGCTGCTCGACACGGCCGCCCTGGCGCTAGCTACTGAGGCGCCGCCCCGACTCGAGCGTGTGCTACGCTGCCGCGCGCCGCTCCTCCGACCGCGGGCATGAGCTGCGTCCATGCGGAAGCTGCCCCGACGCACGCCGCTCCTCCGCAGGAGCCGCCCCGACGCGAGCGCGGGCTAAGTCGCTGCGACGCGCGTAGCTCCTCTGGCGGGTCATTCCTCCGCGGGCGCAAGCTGCGTCCATGGTGGTGCAGGCGGATGCCTCTGTCGTCGCGCCGTCGTGTATGGGCGCGAGCTCAGCGACGCCGCCGCACACGCGCTACGCCAGGCCGCGGGCGCGAGCTCGCCGATTTCGCGGATTCCGTTGGGATTTGGCTATGGCATCTGCGGTTGGAGGCTGCATGCGCCGAGAACGGCGGCGCGCGGCATGTGCGAGGACAGCGCTCGGCCTCAAGCGGAACAGGGAAGAATAGACTGTGGGACCCATGAGTCTAAAAAATAGTATATGAAACTGTGCATGAAACAAACCATTGAGAGAGGGGCTATTTCATACGAAAGTTTAATGTTTTTTGGAAATCGTGAGATGAAACCTACCGTTGAGACTGGCCTTATTATTATTATTATTATTGCTGGAATTGAAGCTGAACAGGAAGGTTAAAAATGGTCACAGCAGAGAAGACAAAAGCAACAGCATGCTGCAGGTAGATAATAGAGAGCACTTAGTTGCTCCATCATTAAAAAAAAATCCATCCAATATACTATATCCATTTCAAATTATAGTTCATTTTACTTTTTAATCCAAGGTTGATCACTTGTCTTATTCACAAATTTATGCAAAATATCACTTATTGTGGCATGCTTTATTAACAAAAAGTCTTTAAAAATAAATTAAATTATGACTATGTTTGTATAATTTTTTTTAATAAGACGAAATGGTCAAATTAAGGGTTGAAAAAGTCAAACGGACTTATCAACCGACATGACCTTGATTGTAGATTGGGCATCTATCAGCAACTGGAGGGCCGACAGGGAGGACAGTATAGGTACCAGTGTACCCTTTTCAGGCCGGTAGGCCAAGCCGTTCGGTGTCCGATATAGTAGGCCATATAGCGCGTAAAATATGAGCCCGATCAGGCCCGTTGCCGAGTCCAAGTCAATTATTGGTACATGAAAACCATTTTAATTTGTTAGAAACGAATAAAGGTTATTAGATCAGAAAATTGGTCTCCAAGTCTATAACTTATGAGAAAAACATAGAGATAGACCAAAGAAACTAAACAAATATTTATAACCATGAAATATATCTCAAAATAGATTTAGCCCTAGGAAAATGGAAAAAAATATCTAGATTTTTCTTAAAAAAAGTAGCAAAACTTTCCAATCACTATAAATGTCTTGCTATAAACTTGATGACAAAAAAACAGATTCAACCAACATGAATGCATTATCCATGCTAGTTACATATCATGTTTTTATTATGGAGAATTTTTTAAATGCGTTTAGACATCGATTAAAACATTCTAAAATTTTTTTAGATATTATTTCCATTTCCCTAGAGCCAAATTGGGTCTCTAGAAGTTTCTAGATTTGTTTTAGCAATCTCCAAATTTTTTATTTGGATGTCCCAATAAGTTTTTATCAAAATCTTAATAGCCTTATAGATACATTTTGTAGTTTAAGAACCTTATATTCAAGTGTTTACTAGATTTTTTTTTACAAATGACAAACCACCTTGAAACCACCTGTAACAAGCATAGGGGATTAATTTAAATAGTCTTTTAAAAGTTAAGAGAGGCAGCTTACTTGGTTTTGAAGTTTGAGAAAATAACGGTACTATGTGTCGGGTATCTATATTCGGGCTACCCAAATAAAACCCAACAACTCGGCCCAAGATGGTTACATTCTCCGCTCGGCCCACTGCAACCTCGTGGTCGGCCAAACGACCCATCATCTCCGAAACGGACCCTCGTCCCGTGTGTGTAGGAGCTCTCGCCGCTCCATCCCGTGCGGTAGGAGGGAGACTCTCGCTCACTCCGCCCCCGCGGTAGGAGTCGTGTCCGCCCTAGCCCGCACGACTTCTAGTCGCAAACTCACGCTTCGCTCCGTCCGGTGCGGTAGGAGCGCGTGGCCCGCGGGAGCCGGGCGCGACTTCTAGTCGCAAGGGACGCCACACCCTTGTCTCCGTCCATGCGAGTGCGAACAACGGGTCTCCCGCGTCCTCACTACTCATAGCAATGTCGGGCGCGACTAACGGGACCGCGTTAATGCACCGCCATATCTCGAGAAAAGGCGGAGGGCTCGTCGGTCGATGGGCCCGGTCGATCCGCCAACCATCCTTGACCACTACCATGGCCGTCACCGACTAAACGCAATCGAGTGCAATGCGGCTACGCGCCACGACTTCATGCTGACAACGGTCGTCATAACCTCTGACGGACGCGACCCATCCATCGACTCCACCACTCGCCAGCCATTGCGGACAAAAGTCATTACCTTCTGCCGGAGGCAAGCACCCATCAAATCAATCCACAGTGCCTCGTCAAGCTCACTGCTTCCCTCCGGTCAGCGATGCATCAGTACGTGATGGCAGAAGGAAATCATGCCTGACCACGGAGGAGACGCATTCCTGCCGTAGCACCTGATGGAGGTGTAAACGATGCACACCAGCTATCAAGTCTGCAAGCCCAAGACGACTCGAGTGACTCGCCCAACTTTGTGTACTTGTCCGTCGGCGGGATTCCCGTCCCCGCCTCAGCAAGCCGGACGGAAGACAAGGGCGGTCAGCGATGCACGACGACAACAACGCGCACCTCGGCACGATGGCCTTTGCATTCACACAGCGGACGCTTTTTACCTCTTCTTTTCACCATGGTCCTTCCCACGACGCCCGTGAATCCTTGCGACTATAAAAGGACCCGGATGGCGTTGGGAAGGGCAAGCGGCTCAACTCGCACAATGAGCACAACTCAAGCTCAACTCACATAGAGCTTCACGACATCGGCATTCGCACACATCACTCGCAGAGACTTGGGAGCCGGCCTCCCTCTCTCGACCAGCTTGTATTCTCCCCGATACGAGCGTTTGAGCTCGGCCACATAGTGACTCCGACTGGAGACTGGACTAGGGTGCCCTATTGCCCTGAATCAGTATAAATCTTGTGTCCCTTGAGCTAGGTCATCGAAGTCCCACACAAGCCATACGATTTTACTGTGTCCGTGGTATATCCGCCATATTCAACCACGACACTATGATAATAAAAATTCAGAAGATAAAAATAAGAGTCATTTTCTTTTGTTTACTACCAAAAAACGTCAAGAGAGAGCATGGGCTGGTAGTGGTAAGAGCATCTCCAACAGTTATGCAAATGAGTTTGGCATTTGTATTTTTTGTCAAAAAACTCTAAAATGATGCTCCAAAAATTTGGCAAATCGGTTTGGCAATTTAGTGAGTTTGGCAATTACAGGCGCTTCTGGCGCATATTTGCGCGTGTTGGGAGCTTTGGCAATTGGCATGCATGGCGCTTGTATGTCCCTTGTTGAATACTATATTTAGCCAGAGTCTCACCAGTGGTGTCCGCGCACAGAACCCAACTACCAACCAAAATTGTCAAACTATTGAAAAGACCTTCTTTTTTACTTGGCATCTAGAGTTACGAGTTGACAAACAAGGACAATTGTCAAACTAATAGTAGCAAGCTGTTGGAGTTGCTGAGAGAGAAGACCCAAGCCCACGCCAAGACCCAAGAGGAGAAAAGCCTCGGTCCGCCAACTGCATTCCAACACCGGGAGCCGAACCGAGCGGCGGGCAAACATCAACTTGCATCCCATTCCCACCACTGCTCTCGCGCGATTTCCCCAAAAGGACAGGCACAGCGCGCCAAAGCGGAGCTCGTCGGATGGCGTACGGAGGCGCCGCCCGCGGTCGCCTCGCCGAGGAGCGCAAGGCGTGGCGCAAGAGCCACCCCCACGTGCGTGCGCGCGCGCCCATCATCCTCGCCGCACCTTCTTACTGCTAGTGTAGTAGATCCACGCTCCGTTGCTGTTTTAAGATTGGGGAGTTGATGCGATGCTTGCTTGTTCTTCCTTTCAGGGGTTCGTGGCCAAGCCGGCGACGCTGCCGGATGGCTCTGTGAACCTAATGCTCTGGAACTGCGTCGTCCCCGGCAAGGAAGGCGTAAGCTTCATCTCACTCCCCAGACCTCCCCCCCCCACCCACACCCCCCACCCCCCCAAAAAAAAAAAAAAAAAAAATCTTCTGCAATGCCGCATGTGCTGCAGTGTGTTTGGCAGTTGTCACGTGTTCCGTCGAATGTGTCTGACTTTTTGTTCAACCTGAAAAAATATAAAACCGATTTATTCTAAGAAAGGGTAACTGGAGAAGAATATATCCTGCTTTTGTACTAGCTAAGATGCTAGATCTGATCATCATTGTGTGATGCCAAAGGGCTAAATAAGGGGACTAGGCTATTTCACTAGGGGTTTGCAGTACTTGATCCTGAGCACTTGCTTCTGGGCTGCGAAAAACCTTCCAACTACTGCATCTGGAACATTTTTGTACTGCTAAAGGTTGGGAAATGAATACAATGAGCCTAATCTTGCAACATTGTTCATAGATGGTAGCCCTGTCATTGTTCATAGATGTTCATCTATTATGTTTGGAAACCAAATGAAGCTTTTCCAATTGGTTGCCAGTGCCACATTATTCTGATGACACGTGAAACTTTCTAACGACTTAGCAATCTCTGACACTCCACTATTAACTGTCCGATTATGTATTGGTAGGGAGGGGTGAAACCATTTTAGTCTATTGTCCCAAAACAGAAACATGCAAAGCAAATCTGACAAGATTTTCAGAATCTAGGAGTGCTGGTGGTAGAGGGATTGTAAGTGTCTTTTGCATCTCCTTTTATTTTTACTCCTTGCTAATAACATAAGACAGTAAAATTTTGCCATCTTTTTAGGTGTAAGAATGAAAAGCCATAGGAGCTTATCAACCCTTTCGTGTATGCTGGTACTCTGGTTGACACCTGACAATCTTAGCAAGTGTGGGATCATTGTTCAGTTTTGCCGTGTGCGCATATGGTCTGATCCTGTCTCACCTGGAAATTAGCATAGAATATATGACTAAAAGGTAAAGTTTGGAAAGAACCCATGTATCTACTCTTGCGTAAATGAGCTGTTCCACTAAGAAATCAGGATTTCTGCTTTCATAGAAAAAACACAGTTCCATTCTACTATAATATATTCAGGGTTTTCTCTTGTATAGAAGAGTTTATGGTCCTATTCCACCATAACAAATTTTTGGTGTTCCCTCTGGTGTGCAAGAGTTTAAGTTTTGCTAAGATCGTGAAGGCTTAAATGAAACCTATGATTTTTTTCCCCATGTGTTGTTCTGCTTTACTTGTAAATGTTCTCCATTTTTTACTGGTTCACGATTCAATATTTTTTTGTTATACACACACTCGCAAATCTGTTTTCATAATACCACTATTTTTCTATTGGTGGATAGTTTTCCTCTCATCCTGTTACAACAAATTGTGATTCCACTCACCGCATCCCAAACTGTCTTAGCATATACTAAGACCGTGTGTTTGATTCATCTTTATGCAGACTGATTGGGAAGGTGGATATTTCCCGGTTACGCTCCATTTCTCTGAAAATTACCCAAGTAACCCTCCAACCTGCAAGTTTCCACGAAGGTTTTTCCATGTCAATGTCTATGATTCCGGGGATGTATGCCTGTCAATACTTGGTGATGTAAGCTTCAACTGAGCAGACACTTTCTTCTTTTTCGGCGTCACTACAATTTTATATCATGCAAATAACATCACATGGCCTTCATGACTAATTTCTTAGGCTTGGGCGCCTTCTATCAAAGTGCCGCAAATTCTTATAGGTATCCAGGAGCTGCTGGATAACCCAAATCCAGCCTCTCCTGCACAGGATCTTGCTTATGATGTCTTTGCAAAGGTCTTAAAATAACTTACCTGAAAATTCTTTATTTTTTATATGATTATGTGCTTATCATTGCGTTATTCTATGCGATTCACTGTCATTTGCAGAATATGCCAGAATACAAGAGACGTGTCCGTGAGCAAGCCAAGAGGTATCCTTCGCTCGTGTAGCCGTGGACTTCTATAGCACGCTTGCTGCTAACCAAGTAGTTATTTTGGTATAGTGGAACTTGTCATGATTGTATTTAACTATGTTGTCTAGTTAGCCGTACGCTTATTGGAACTGCTAAAATGTACCTTTTATTATTATGGCCTATCAACAGAGTGTTGGTGTACGATCGATATTAACAAATTGTTTTGCCCCTATAAAGTGGTAACCCCTAACTCCCAAGTGTCACAAATCACAAAGGAGAAAGCTGGACTGCCTGGACAGTCGAGTAGTGGACACCAGAAATACCTTTTATTAGAAAGATATGGGGTATTTGCTTCTTTTTTGAACCTGAAGGTCATTTTAGCATTTCTTGGAGACATGGCAATTTGAGCCTAGTGTTGCAATTGAGATGCCATCGATATCGTTGTTTGTTGATAATTGATATATTGTGTTTGTCTCGGTCATAGTGCCTCACTGATAGTTTATAGGCCTTATTAAGAGCAAGTAGAACATTTTCCCCTTAAACAACATATGCACAAACCAAGATCCAGTCGAACTTTTAAAGATCTTTGATCAGCAATTTTCAAATATAGGCTCAATACAAGAAGAGGTTTACTTTCATGATTCGTACTTTCATTGCACACACCAAGTTTGTAACCATATCCTTATAAAAGGAGCGGTAAAAGTTGTTTCTAAACACCATTAGAAATAGGTCTGTTTTTACTGAAAGGTTGCAACCATAACGTTGCTTCTAAATAACAATAAGATCATTTTAAAACAGAAACAATAGAGTTGCTAAAGAAGAATTATGAATGCAAGGATGCCCTCTGTCAAATCAAATTGTTTCCCCATTTCCTATATCGGCCGTTTCAATATCCGCCGAGATTCAGTGAACTCTGTAGCAGCACTAGTTCTATTTGAATTAAAAAAACTCTGAATTCACTTGATTTCACTCCCTTGAACCTTGTGGTTGGAAGCATCTGAAATCTACTTCGCAAAGCAATTTTATGCACTGACCTTGGATTGACATTTGTGATTTGAAACTGGAGCAAATGAAGGGGTTTGTATTGCCCATGAGATGCAGTCACAAGTATAGTTACATTTGCATAATATTACAACAGCATTGCTCCCTTACCCTCACGACTTCCTTGTTAACTACGCATCAACCTGCCAAGAAAATCAGCCCCTGCTGCCCTATTCATACACTTGAAGAAAATCTGGATACAAAAGAAACAAATGTATGCTTGTTTAGAGTCATAAGAATCAAATACATTAGTAGTACTAATATCACGGAACAAGTTCATAAGAATTATTCATATACCAGAGTAGTGTAGAGTCAGCCATCAATTCAATACCGAAAAATCATTCATGTGATATATCATGGGTGGCAGAACTTGAAACTCAAATACCTACAGATTTCATCATGCTACCTAGGAAACTATGAAGAAGGACCATAAACATGATCAGTGCCCAGCTAGAGTTGGTAGATCAGACAAGTCCTTACACCATTTGGCATGGCGGAACAAACTAACACCCTTCCTCTATGACTTATGTGCTATATGCACAGCCGACCCTATCAACTAAAATACCTGCAACAACCTGTTACACCACAACCAGATCATTCCCGTGGTGGTTTGATGCTTCGATGCGCAGCAACTCAGGAGGCAACGATGCAGGATCAAGTTCCCAGCAATCCCCGGGAGGTAGAGCTGATCCCTCGCCCTTGGGCACCTTCCTGGCTGGTATCTGATGCGAAAACACCCCAAGATCGTCCTTCTGAAGGAAGTGGACAGCATGGCTTCCGACGTCCCGGCGCGTGAAGATGCTCCTGAAACCTTCCACCTTCTCCAGGTACCCGAAGCTGGCACCATACCGCTCATCGTAACCACTGAGCATCACCACAATGTCATACTTTGTCCTCGCCGCATCGCCCTCCTTGCCACCATGGAGCGCCCAAACCGAGGCCTTCCTGGGATAGACCTGGTAAACCTCCCTCGTCGCCCTCTCGCAGGCCTGAAGGTGGGAGAAGACGTTCACTGAATCCACAGTCTCTGCTCTTCCAACCTTGAACTGCCCACATGGCTTCCCCTCCTCGCCATCCAGCCACCGTATCTGCACTCTGAATTGGGTGCCGCGCTGCATGCCATCCACCAGCGCATATTGGCGTGGCATGCCATCGGCGTCGGCGTACAAAGCCCAGATTTGGCCTCTCTTGAAGCACCTCTCGCCGCGGTCGGCGTCGAAGTTGTAGAAGTCAGAGTCCTCCACGGCCATCAGGTCCGAATGGTTGTTCTCCGCCTCAGCCTCCTCGCCGTCCTCCTCTTCCTCCTCCTCCTCCTCATCCACCGCCACCAAGTCTCGGGAAGAGCTCTCCGGAGCCTTTGCGCCCCTCTTCTTCTTGGCGAGCTTGAGCTGCATCTCGGCGAGCGTCATTTCCGGCTTCTCCGTATTGGGCTTCTTGGCCGGCGGCGGTCGCCGAGGCGCAGGCGCAGGCGCAGGGGGTTCGGCCTCCGGCGGAGGTGGGACCTCGACGGCGAGGAAGGTACGGCGGCAGGAGGGGCAGATGAGGCGGTATCCCACATACTTGCGCTCGAACTCGTGGAGGAGGCGGCATCCGGCGCAGGCGGTCCAGAAGGTCCCGGAGGGCGGAGCGGTGAGCGCATCGTAGGCCTCAGTGGCGCGGCCGAGCGCCTCCTCGGCGGCGGCGGCGGAGGAGGGGTAGGCGACGGCGTAGTCCGACCGACGCGGAGGGACTTGACGAGCGACTTGAAGTGTCGGCGGAGCTCGGAGGCGGAGAGCGGCGAGGCGTCGGGGTCGTCGGGGTCGGGCAGCAGGAGCGCTGCGTGGTGGGAGGAGGCGTCGGCGAGGAGCACGTTGGCGGCGGTGGCCACCACCGCGGCGCGCGGGCAGGACGGGTACAGGCGGGAGGCGCGGAGGGCGTGCCTGCGCGCGGCCCGGAGCCGGCCCGCCGAGAGCTCCGACTCAGCCAGCGAAAGGAGGTGCTCGGCTTCGGCTGCGGATTCGGGCCCCGGCGCCGCGGCGCCGCGATGCGCGGTAGGTTTGCCGGCGGCCATCGGTGGGGAGGGTCGCCGGCCGGGGGTTTTGGTTGGGTGAGTTTTGTTCAGTGAGAGGAATGGGCTTTTCTGTGCTTAGGGTTTTGGGCCTTGATTAAAACAGTGAGTTTGTTGCCTCCTGCCTGTTAACATGGGCCTAGGAGCTTTTAAAGCAAAGAAAATGTGTGGAAATAAAATAATTTATTTCCCTCATCGTATTTTCCTCCCTGATGTACCAAACCAGTGTTTTTGCACCCGGAATGGTTTTGAGTGGTGCTTTTTTTCTGATGTGGCGCTCCATCAGAAATAAATCGCACTAAGTTGAAAATTCAAGGAGATAAATCAAATAGGAAACATTTTCTTAAACCAAAAAATCATTTTTAAAAAATAAAATTTATGCATATATATTTTTACTTGCAAAAATATAATTAAAAATCCTAAAATAAACTAGACTAAAATGTTTAGCACAGTGACACATCTCTAAAACACTACTTTTATTTTTTTTAAAAATATTTATTAAATATATATATATATATAAATTATTTTTAAGACAAATTTTTTACATGATTTTTAATATTTCCAAACTCAACAACTTAAAAGCTATTCATGATTTATATCCACTCAAACCTTTTTCAAAACATCTTCTATTTTAATACGGAGGGATAGTTTATAAATTCATAGAATACTTGTTTTAGCTTGAATTTGAAAAGTTATGAAATTTTGTGTAGTTTAAACGAGTAGTTCTAGTTTGAACAAATTCCTGAAACCTTAGACTTCGGAAAATAAGCGACTTTGTCAGCCTGACATTGTAAGGCATATTTTGTTGAACACCGAACTCATGAGGTAACTTCAAAGTGGTAGATTATTGCGTATGATAAAGGGACATTGGAGATATACGTATAGTCCGGGAGCCGAACCGAAGCCGCCGCAAACCGTCCCCAAAATTTCCGGAGAGCGCAAGCGCAAGCAAAGCTAGGGTCTGGGGATGGCATCTGGTGCATCTAGTGGATCTGGTGGCATCGCCCGCGGCCGACTGGCCGAGGAGCGCAAATCGTGGCGCAAGAGCCACCCCCATGTGCGCGCCACTACGATCTGTGCATCTCTCTGCTTCATCCCTCCTGTCCTAGTTCCGTTGCCGTTATTAATCTTCTGGGGGCGTTTCGTCTTTGTTTGATTTCATTCCTTCAGGGGTTCGTGGCAAAGCCGGAGACGCTGCCGGATGGGACCGTGAATCTGATGGTCTGGAAGTGCGTCATCCCCGGCAAACAGGGCGTAAGCCAAAACTCACTCCCCAGTCCCCACCCCTAGATCTTCTCTACTGCTTTTGTGTTTGGCAATATCAGGACACACACGAGGTTTGTTCGATTTTGTCGACTTGTCGCGTTGCATATGCTTCCTATTTTCTCCTACCTGAAAAGAGGACAACGATCCGTCTAGTAAAGGTAGAATGCTTTTGGACGGAGTATTCCTGAGCAAAAGCCTTTGTTTTTCTAGTTGTTTTTTCATAGATAGATTGTTAATTGTTGGCAGATGAACGTGAAGAGCATAATCTTGCAAGCATATTCATGCTGCATGCTGCATTGTCCTATTAATGTTCTGGAGTAACTAGAAGTTCTTGCTGCAGTTAGTGTTCTGGAGTAACTAGATGTTGTGTTTCATTATATGGTACCAAATGTCTTCTTTCCAGTTAGATACAAGTGCCACTGTATTCTGATTGTGCAATGTGGGCCCTCTTTGGAGGACTCGTCCTAGGTTTAGCTTCCACATTGTTGGGCTACTGTGTGTACTGTGTGCTGTAGCAGGAGCCGGATGAAATTTCAAACCACTAGCTTCTCCGGCTTCACCTGCTTTGTGCTACAGTACATTTATCAGAGAAGCAATGTCTTTTGGGTCTGCTTCCTAATTGATTTGCTATGTCTTCATAGAAAAAGAACTATTTCAACATGTTCATCAAAAACAGAAACCTGCAAAGGGTAAATATTACAAAATTTCCACAATTCAAGTTTTTCCAATTCCTAGGTTTACTCTATTAAATAAACCTCACTAGATTCTGGCTTGCATATATGATATCGTATCTCTGTATCTTTTATTCAAATAAACTCTTTTGTCTGGAACAGTAGGTTATCAAGTCACTCTTTGATTATGTTTTATTTTTAGAAAAGGTGGATTGTGTTATGGACAGGAAGTTCAGATATAAGTGTCATTGGCACTGGAATAGAAAGGAGTTGGATTTTCCTAGTTCAGCAGCCAAAATTAGATTCATCTAGAACAATGACTCACTAATATAGGCATATGGCTATTCTTAGTATGTTTGGGTTGGTGTCTCTATTTCCAAATTTGTCTTCTTTTCCAGATTTATCTAGTCATCCTTTTATATAAATATAGTGATAGTACTCCATCCAACCACAAAAGGATGCAACTATAGGATTTTGTGCAAGTCAAATCAAACTAGCTTAATTTTGATCAAATTATAGTAAATAGTATTAGCATTTATATCTTCAAGTATTCGAGAAAAGCATTTATATCTTCAACTAGATTTACTATGAAAAATATTTCTTAATTAATTTAGTGTATTTATCATGTATCATAAAGGTTAATACTTTTTTATATAAAACATTGGTCAAACTCTAAATCATTTGACTCCTTGAAAAGTGATAATTGCATCTTTTGTGAACGGAGGGAGTATTGTTCAAGGTTACCAGCAAACAAGTAAGTAATACAGTGGCCACCAAACATGAGTTTTATCAGAGCCTTGTAGTGCCCACTTGTGATCAGGCCAGCAGGACAATCTAGCATCTATTGGTTTCCTATGTATTCACATGAAAAATCGGGTTTGAATTGCTGATGCAATGCAGACCCTGGTTCAGAGATGGACGCGCCCCTTTGCAAGCTTGTTGGCAGAGAGCTGCGTGACGGTGGTCAAGGCGTCCATGATGTCCTCTTGGCAAGGATGGTCTAGAAACACAGGTACCATGGGCCATGGACCATCAGTCGGGCAGGTGCTTCAGGAGGCTGCAGATCAGGCACACCACTGGTGTTTGGACGACCAAGGGAAGTAGACAGGGTAGATTTGGTTGTTCCTGGGCTCCTGGCCGTGGATTCGGCTTGTGCTTGGTCTGTTTTTGTTAGAGTATGTCAGGGGCCTATTGGGCCTGGGCTGGCGATATAGCCCGTTAGGGTTAATTAGAGATACACAATTCTCCTGCATGCGAGAAAAAAATCAGAGCCTCCTAGTTATTTGAGACAAGCCCCGCTCTCAATAGCAGTGTGTTTCTCTCCTCAGCAATATCTCCTTCTCTGCCTCCCACACTATAGGATAGATGATATACTAAATTCTCAGTTACTCAGAATTCAGAAAGTCAGGTATTGCAGTTATTTTTTAATAAAAAAACATATTGTAAGGTGGAATCATGTTTTTTTAAAAAAGTGAATAATGAATATTCAGGATATCACTGAAGTAAGAAAGCAATTGAACCATCCTTATGATAAGGAGGTACTTGTGAAGACATACTTATTAGATACAAACCACTTTATCGTATATGTACCAGGCTCACACGTGCTCATGTGGAATTGCTTAGTTAATCTGAGCACTATCTGGTTGGCATAGTATTTTTAATTTAACTTTTTAGCATAACGACATTTGAAATGAGTTGATCTGGCGGTAATGACTAATGAGGATCCCTTATGGGACAGAAGCATGAGTGAATCAACTGATATTCTGACACACCATAGTATTGCAGCCTGGTTTCGCTCCCTAGAACCAAATGAGATGCTTTGGCAGTCCTATTCAAGATTGGTTAGCAAAAATATGCTCTTTTGAAACTATTTACTACTTCGTTGATAACTCTGTAAAGCAGTAATTGTGTATGGTAATTTGACAGCAGTCAATGGGAATGTTTCTTAAATTATAGTTTAGTTTGTTATGATCCTCGGTTTGTGGTGCAGATTCATATTTTAATTCGCATTTCAATAGTTCTGTGGTGCACATGCTGACCTATTTTATGTTATTGACTAGTTGCATAATGTTCTCTTGTCTTATCCTCCAACAAATTGTCACACTCCACTCGTTCTTGATAGCCCTCCATCCCAATCATGGAACATAAGTGAAATTATGTGTTTGATTCATCTTTGTGCAGACTGACTGGGAGGGTGGATATTTCCCTTGACTCTTCATTTCACTGAAGAATACCCAAGTAGGCCTCCCGTCTGCAAATTTCCAGAAGGATTCTTTCACGTCAATGTCTACCCTTCCGGAGCAGTGTGCCTATCAATACTTAGCAGTGTAAGATTTTTTTTTTCATCCACATATCTGTTGATTGTAACCATGCAGTTATGATCACGTGGCCTTCATGAGTCATAACTTAAATGTTCTTTCAGGCATGGAAGGCTTCCATCACGGTGAGGCAAATTCTCATAGGCATTCAAGACCTACTTGATAACCCCAACCCAGCCTCTGCTGCACAAGATATATGTTATCGGCTCTACAAGAAGGTGTTTATGTACCTTATTGTCTGAACTGAGATAAAGGCTGGGGCTTTTTAAATTTAGTTTTGGACATGCCCTATCACTTGGCTCATTTGTGCTGGCATTTGCAGGATATGCCGAAGTACAAGGATCGTGTTCGTCAGCAGGCGAAGCGCTATCCTTCAGTTGTGTAGCCAGGGGCTTACTGCGTGAAAGATTGAAGCAGCTAACCATTAGAGTACTCATTTTGGTGGAAACTGTCGCAGTTATGACTATGTTAAACATTACTAGAAAGACTTTTGCTCTGATGTGCCTCGACTGTTACACGATATTTCAGTCGGCACAGATCCAGCCCAAATTGGTGAAAGATGGGCTCGAGTCAGTGTACCTGGTGCTGCTTCCAATTATCTAACTCACAATCTAGGAGACCCACCATTCCTGATTCCAAGTCAACAGAGCTTCCATTATTGTTAATTCTGCTTCTGTACTTGCACCGGCTCTTGAAAATGCCCTGTTTGGCTATCCCTCCCTGCTGGATCCAGCCTGCTAATCATACCAATTAACAAGAGCCTGAGCCAGTCCGTGAGGACAGTGACAAATGGGTGCCATTTCGTGAGGAAGGCAACAACAGGAAGCGATCAAACACACGTACAAAAATGCCTTGCTCCATTTGGATCGCATAGACTTGCCTATCTACGGAGTATATGCGTTATGTTATTGCAGGTGGGGATCCGGTTCGGTGTATGTGGGTGAATTCTGTTGCTGTGCAGGACTCTGAGCGCATGAGGGCATGATGACGAGGCGGTCGTTGTAGCCACTCGATAGGTGAATCGATGGTCATCAGGACAATGTGTTCTCAAGGACTTGTAGAGAGGTCGTTGGCAACACAAAACCAGGTTCAATGTTTAAGAGGAAGACTGAAGGCATCTGGACAGTCGGATCGGATCGCAGTACAATGTTCTTAGGTTACCTTTTCTGCAGATCTTCTCATGATTTTCATCTAGTTTAAGTACATGATTCCGTTATGGTTTGATGGAAGCCTATATTCGTGAACAACTAGCGAACCAAACAACGAGCCCAAGATTTTATCGGATACAATACAACTCGTGTGAAAATGAGCAGTGGCTAACCCAGGAATCATTATCAAATCAAACAAGATACGGCCGATCAGGAAATGTCCGTGTTTTTTTTTCCTGTCTTCTGAAGAGGAAATGCGAGTGGGAAAGGGATGCTTCATTCTCTGGAGAACTGGAGAAAATTTCTTCAGGATATTATATATTTTAGGCGGCCGATTCTGCCCACTTTGAGCTCACAACCCAGGCCAAACAAGTGTACACTCAGCACCCGAAATAAACTAAATCCTTGCCGCTGTTTCAGACAGAACTTTGTCAGGTAGCGTGCTGGAGCTGGAATAAAAAGCACATGTAACTCGATGGCGACTTTTCCAAATGGTCTTGGATCTCTTGAGACTCACTCTTATGCGTTTTTTTTTTAAATTGCCGAACGTGCACAGCTCGTCGCAGAGATACTACTCCTACTCCGGCTGTCAAATAAATCTGAGTTAGGCTGGAGCTGTGTGCCTCCATCATTGGCAGGTGACTTTCTGGAAGCCAAAACGCGGCTCCAAACATGTCCTAAAACGCACAGAATAGGATCTTGACAGGCTCTTTCATCCTGCACTTCATCTCGCAATAGTTGGGGGGCCGAAAGGACGGGATAAAGGGTACAATTCGGCGAGATTACTAGCGCGGAAAGCGAGAGCGATATGGTCCTGCTCCTGTCCTTCCTACCGGGAAGATATTTTTTATTGCGTTCATCCGCGGAGGTGCGTGGGTGGGCTGTTAAATAACTGGCACGCGAATTCTTCAGCGACTTTTTGTGCTCTAGCTCTACCACTACTACTGATGGTACTTAACCTGAATGCCGATCTACCCTCAGTTAAGCCCGTCGTCCGTGCAATTTCTCTTGTTACTGCCGTACTCTAGTACGTACCAGCCGTGGTTAGATTTTTAATAACTGTTCCAACCACCAGTAGATCCTGCTTCATTTCTCTGGCTCGTCCTGGATCATCAATCGTCATCAGAGCATGCGTACAAATTTTCCAGGGGAGAAACAAGGCATTCAGATTCAAAGTTCAGTGTTTTTTTTTATGCAATTCAGAGTTCAGTGTTGAAAGGGTGAGAATGCGCGGAGAAAAGCTGTAAGAGAAGTCATAGAACGGGAGGAGGGTTTGTGATTGTGATGCTGTGTGGGGGAGCACGCGCTTCGCAAGTTGCGTGGGCATGCGACTATTTCTTTCCAACAAAGCACCGGCGGCTCCTATAGAAATATAGCGGTGGATGGCGGTGGGTAGACGCCGTCGACGATGAAGCTAGGGAATATTTGAGGCGTCGGGAGAATCTCTCCCCTCACTATCGGTGGACTGGTTCCTGCTTCTAGGCGAATGCCAGCGACGAATCAATCGACCTGGAGTCCTGGGCACGTCCAAACCCCTCGCGCCAACCCTGAACTGAACTGAATCTTCCTCCTCGCCGGCCGGCTTCTCTTTCAAGGACCAGAACAGAACCACAGCCGGAGAAGTAGAGTATACAGTACCTGCCTCACTAATACAGTAGCAACGGCTGGCTGCCAAGACGGTTTGGTCGTTGGAGAAACAATTCCACTCCACGACGCGGCGCTGCTGCACTGACTGCACGCACTCGTTTACTATTGGAGACGGCCGGCAGCACAGAATCGTCCGGGCACGCGCTGGAAAACGTACGAGACGGGTAGTTACGCACGCGACGGCATACTCTACGTACAGTATGACTGGCCCAGCGGGCGGGAAGGCCCCTGTCCCTGTAGCAGGCGAGCGCGGCCGGCTGCAGTTGGTTCCTTTTCGTTTCGGTTCGTCTCGCCACCATGAAATGAATGCTCCGGTCCGTACGCGATGGGGACTGCTCGGCGGCAGGCCGACTACACCTACACGACGGCGGCGGCGGGCGTCGCGTCGGTCGACTACACCTACACGAGTCGATCGCCCGCAGGCCGCAGCAGCTCGCGCTCGCCCCGGACCCCCCGCGCCGGGCCAAGTTGATTATTGGGTGGGCAATGCAAGTGGGGGCACCGTACATGATCCCTCCGTCCGTCCGGCTCGTTTTCAATAAAGCTTCCCGCCATCGCCTGGGCTGGCCCTGTCAAGCGCACAGTTCCGTGATGGGTCATGGGTGGTGGCTTCCGTGGCCCGGGTGCCGACCACTTCTTCTCAAGCTCCCCTCTCTGGGATGTGGAGCAAAATATGCGCGATGGACGGCGTCGTCGATGTCGCTATGATGCATGGTGTATGTATTGCTTTCGTTCAAATTCGGAAGCTCTTGGACGGCCAGGCTCCAAACGAGAGGTGTTCACGTGACTGCGAGCACGATGTCGTCAGTGTCTCAGTGAGCCCTGCCCTGCCCTGTCTGTCCGCCGGGGAGAACTTTCAAGGGTTTATCACGCCTGTACTAGGGGCCTAGTAGGGGCCAGACGGGCAGTAGTGGTTGCGATACGACACGGGTTTGAATGTTTCAGCCCTTCATGAAGGACAGCAGGCAGGGGTGATGATGCCGGGGAGGGACGGAGGAGGGAGGGAAAGAGATGAGATCGACGGCGGCCGCGAGCGGAACGGCGGCGTCGTAGCGTCAGTAGGACGGCATCACGGAAACCATCCAGAGATGTTGGAACGGGTCACGTCTGACGCGTGAGACCCCGACCCGACCCGACCTGGTCGCAACGCATGACAGTGCTGTGTCAAAAATTACCCTCCTCCGGTCCTCCCCCGTCGCTCTCGAGCAACCGCTTCATGCGTTTTCATTTCATTTACCTCGGATCCCGGTTACAAGTGGAGTATAAGCTGGTTTTGACGCGGGTGTTAAGTGCCATGATTAATTATTCTCTTGTATCTGTTGCTGCGGTGTGAGGTGCATGAATGCTCGATTTTTATACCGCCGCCGGTTACATCGTTGCGACAGCGAAATGAATGAGATCTCCAAAGATATACTATACACCACAGTGGCCTCCCGGTACAGTGTATACAGTACACGTACAGCAGCAACAACACCAGTACGCGTCCGTCACGTAGGAGTACATACCTTAAAAACGGCACCCGTATTCTACATTCTCTGTTGCAGATTCCAGCGTACACGCGCCTCTGCCCTCCCTACGATAACGAAAAGGAATCATTAGCGCATGAACAGGGCCACACCACAGAAGCCTGGGCTGCCGTACTCCTAGGCCGCGGTCCCACCAGACGAGGCTCGCGGTCGCAGCCACTGACAGCAACAGTGTGAGGGTGAGGGTGTCCGGCGTTCAGAAAAATCCGCGCAGAGATTCCTCAGTCAATTCGTCAGTCGAACTGCCGAACGCACGCCGTGGACAGCAGCAGCAATCTCCCGTCCTCTCCTCCGTTAGGTTTGGTCACCAAACAGCAAATAAATGGAGAGAACCGAACCGAAGCAAGGAGGATGTGATGAATGGGGCCCCGGCTCCTGTATCGGCTTTCTGCCGATGAAACCTGCCACCAATCGACCAAAAGGGAGGGTGGCCGCACTGCCGCTACCACTAGTGTCATGATGCCCTTTTCCATGCACCTCTGTTTTCGCAGCTGACGTGCTCATCTTTCAGCTTCATCATGGGACTGATTAATTAGTCGACACTAGTTACTGTTGTTACTGTACAAATGTGGTGTTAGTGAAAGGGATCTTTTGCAGGATACTTTTTCCTGCTGGTGGTAGGCTGGTAACAAACCAGGCGCCGGGATCAACGGGTGGAAGATCTCCGACTCCAAGCCGTCCCGGTGAAGCCAAGCGCCGTCGCTGGCTTTTTACCGGATCGATGGCAGAGGGGGAAAAGGAAAGCACTTGCGAGTTGCGACGAGGACATCGACTCATCATGGGAAAAACACTGCGGCCACGCACTACTCACTCGCCCTCCCATGCTTTTGATGTGACTACAGATCATAGATGGGCTAGTACTGTTGATGATGCCATCTCACGGCTTCAAAATCGATCGGTGAGAAACTGGTGATCTCTGGACTTCACAATCAACTTGTGAGTGAGAAATTGAACCGAAGTATGGTCCGCCGTCTTGTTTGTGATTATGTGTAGTATAGCACGCAAGAAATGCAGCGTTTACTTTCTTCGCTCAAAATCACGTGCTTGGATAAGTCGTCTTCCACAGCTTATGAAAAGAATTCAAGTGGGTAGCACACAATTACTTAATTCGTGACCTCCCTGAAACATTCTTCCAGTTTCTCTTCACATACTACATCCTGCAAAGATTGTCACTCTAGTTTTAGTAAAACAATTCTTAAAGTTTTGACTAGATTTATACAAAAGAACACAAATTTGAATAATACCAAATAAACGTCACTAGCTTCATCGCTGGATATATTGACAATCTTTTCTTTACAATTGGTTAAACATAAAACCTTGACTTCGGGGAAAAAAAAAATAAAACGTTACCATTTGCGGAACATAGGTAATAGTACATGTTAAATCTTGTGTTTATGCTATTACTATACCATGCCGTTTCTAGATTCAATATATAGACTTTTAGTTCCCAATCCTTTATAGTTCCCAATCCTTTATAGTGCTCTTACTTTGCGCATGTCAATAAATGACACTAAACTAGGTATATTCCTCTTATTCAACTCTTGCTCCATGCGTTTGATTTTAATGAACTTTACCTTTGTCCTAAATCATGGTACAACAATTGCGGCCAGGTATTTTAGAAACAAAACAAACTCCCTTCATCCTAAAATAAATTAGTTCTAGAGTTATCCAAAATTAAACCATCTCACCTCTCAAAAAAAAATAAAAATTGAACCATCTTATGTTTGACTAGTTTTGTAGAAAAGAGCGCCAATATTTATGGTACAAATCAATGTCATTAGAAACATAATGAAATACATTTTCATAATTTACTTATTTGGTCTCATAGATGTTACAAAGTTTGTCAAACTTTTTTTCTTTACAAAGTTGGTCAAAATTTAATTCTTTTCAAAGTTTAGTAGTTTATTTTGGAACGGAGTGAGTATGTACTTTTAAGGCCCATTTGGAACAAAGGATTTACTAAACATAAAGACAGGACAAACATAACAACGAAATGTCTAATACTTCATATATACAAGATTTCAGAAGAAAGGAAAGTTTAGTCAGATACCCATTGGAAGTAATGTAGTGAAAACATAGGAACCAAAATAATGAGGTACAATTCACTTATTTCACAGGGTATTATAAGGAATTTGGTACATTTCATTTCATTCCTATCTTTAGATTCCTATATTTTTCCTCCATTCCAAAGAAGGCCTAAATAAATACACTATCAAGGCATGTTTTATAAAGAATTTGGTACAGTTCATTTGATACTGTAGATGTTAATGCATTTACCTATGTGCACACCTGATCAAAGTTAGCCAAATTTTAGCATAAAAGTGATAATTTGGAATCGAGCATGTATGCTTTTGCCGTGCTATGTCCCTGCAATCATTCTTCCAAAGTCTTCTTGTATCTACGTCTACATTCATGCTAAACCCTTGTAGTTAGACTATTCCTGTCCCATACCATTTCTAGCTTCCAAACAGTCTTCCAGTTCCTATTTCTTTAGGACCGTTTTTGCCATCCTCGTGCCAATGAATGACCAAAAATTGATGTGCCAAGGCACTTTGTAGGTAGGTAGACCAGGTGCGCGTAGCATTTTGCCGCCATGCAGCCAGCAGCAGCCCAGGTCATGACTTTGGAACGTGAACCAGGTGGGGGCACCGGGACCTCCTCCGCCGGTGCTACAGAACACAAGCGGGGATGTTGACCTCTCCCGTTTAACACAGACGGGAAATGGAAACACACCACAGGTGTTGCAGGGCTGGAGCCACCCTTCGGCCCCACATGTCATTGGACTTTCCCTTGGAGGGTTAGCTCGTTAGGTGCTTTTGGAGCAATTTGGCCCGGAACATTCGGAATCGTTGGCTCACACGTGTCGCACGGGGTCCACCGTATGTTTGTGCAGGGATTTTCTGTGTCCGCTCATTGTGGGGTGGACAACAATAGCTGGTGGGTTAAGAGTGTGTACAACTAAGCGAGTATGAACAAAGAAAACACAAGCGTTGAGGATACGCACTGGCTTTCCCACTCTATCAGGACAGGTCAATGCGTAAGTATTTTTTTAGTGTGGAGTATTCTGTACTGTCTGCGCATACGAATATGCTGATATGGAGTGGTATGAACATAGAGTACTCAAGGCTAGTATGGGAAAAAAAAAAACAGAGGAATCAGGGTTCTAGACACAGAAAGGTGGGTACGTGGTTGTTGGGTGGATATTTCGGTTTCCTAACTAATTCCCAACCGCAAGCAAGCAACCTCCTACACACAAACGCACCGCTTGCTCCAAAAGAAAAACCATATCCTCGATGTACCGAGACTGCCCTCCCCCCAGCTGGACAGATCACGTAGTACATCCTTCAGGGGCATCTTGGTCGTTTAACGCTGGCCAGGAGTAATCGTGTGGCCCGGTGACTGGCCGTGGTCTACTACCAAAGTTCCGAAAGCGACTTTTGCGGAATCCAACGCCAGGTTTTACGAAATCGCAGGCGGCCTAGCGTGTCGAGATCGGATTCCCTGGCCCACTGTCTGTGAGCGTTCGCGGCCTCGCTTGTGATTCCGTGCAAAGTACGCGCGCGGTGCGGACCAGCGCGGCTCGAAATGCGTCGAAACTGTGGGGCGGTTCCCGCAAAACCGGTCGTGGCGGCCACCGTCAGGCCGTCGCGTTCGCGTCGGTGGTGAGGGGCTACGCCACCCGGTGCGTCCCAGGTCGTCCCGACGCGCGGCAAGGAGCGCGACGGCGTCATCGCGGGCGAAAGTTGCGTGACGCGATCACGCGACGGCACCCGGCCGGTCTCAGTCTCAGCTGGTAACCCGCGCTGGCCGTTTCCATTCCTTCACACTGCCCTGCCTGCCCATCACGGATTCACCCTGCGTCCCCGGCGCTCGCATTAAATCCAGCACCAAAGCGAGGCAGGGCCCCGCCATAACGCCTCCCGATGAACACCAGCAGCGCACCCACCACCAATTCCCCGCCCCCGGCCGACTGGCCCACGCCGTCAGCGGGAGTGCCGCCGAATCGGTGTCGGATCCCAAACGCCGGGCTCACTTTTATAAAAAAACGTAACCGCAGCAGAGATGGGGAGGGGTGGCGGTTTTATTATCGGAGAAGCAAATTGAATTGAATGGCACCGGCTCCCATTAGCTGGACCCGTAGCTGTTGTTGTAGCCATAGTAGCATTTGGAGGTAGCCATAGCATTCCATTCCTCCCCTCCTCCCTCCTCGGTAGATTCGTCTCGTCGCCTTCCTCCTCCCTCCTCTCTTTCTGCTCTCCCTGCCCTGCCCTGCATGGACCCAGGCGCGCCGTGGCGCGATCCGCGCCAGGGGTACGCCTACGGGGTCGGATCGGCGATGCAGATGCAGCTGCAGCAGCGGGCCGACGCGGCCGCCGGTGGAGGAGTGCTCAAGAGGAGCCTCGGCGAGCTGGAGGGTGGCAGCACCACCAGCAGCAGCAGGTGGCGGCGCAGCAGGCGCTGTACCTGCGCACCGTGAGGCAGCGCACGGCTGCGGCGGTGGATATCGCCGCCTTGCTGGGAGGGACCCCGGGGGCTCAGCCTCTGGTTCTTCCCGGGTCCAGCTTCGGAGGGGGCCTGACGTCGCCTTCGTCGACGCTGTCGTCGCTCACCACCGCGTCCAAGGCGGCGGTGCCGCTCATGCAGCCGCAGCTGCAGCGGCAGGTCCCGCTCATGACGTCCTCACCGCAGACGCAGGCCTTCGGCTTGTCGAGGGCAGCGCCGCTTCCTCAGTCGGCGGCCTCGAGCGACCTGTTCCTTTGCAGGAGCTGGAGAAGCAGCTGCTGGACGACGACGACGACGACGACGAGCCGGTGGCGGCGATGAGCGGCACCGGTTCCGCGGTCACCAACTCCGAGTGGGACATACAGCAGCTCAGCTCCATCGCGGCCGCTCCGTCGCCCCCGGGCTCGCTGCAGCGGCGACCCCAAACAACAACAACAACAACGTGGGGATGACGAGGTCGCCTTCAAACTCTTCCTCCTCCACGGCGTCTTCATCCGCGTCCTGCTCGCCGCCGACCCAGGCGGCGTCGAGGCAGCTATTGTCTGAAGCCGTGGTCGCTATCGCGGAGGGCAACCATGACACGGCGGCCAACAATCTGGCCGCCCTGAAGCGCGCGGCCAACCAGCACGGCGAAGCCGGAGAGCGCCTGATTGCCATGATGGTGGTCGCGCTGTCCTCCCGCATTGGTCCGGCCGCCTCCGCCCCAGCTCAACAACACCTCGCCGACCTCTGCAGCGGCGACCAGTGCGCCGGGTCCCAACTCCTCCAGGACATCTCACCGTGCTTCCGCGTCGCCCTCCACGCCGCCAGCGTCGCCATCGTCGAAGCCGTGGGCGACCACCGCGCCATCCACGTCGTCGACTTCGACGTCAGCCTCTCGCAGCACGCGGCTGTCATCCAGTACCTTGCTGAACGACGTGTGCAGGGCAGGTCCCTGAAGGTCACCGCCGTCACCGACCCGAGCTCACCGTTCTCGCAGGCTCAAACTAAATCGCTAGCCGGCATCGCGGAGCGGCTGAAGAAGATCGCGGAACAAGCTGGCGTGGAGTATCGCTTTAAAACTGTCAGCTGCAGAGCAGCAGAGCTGGACGCGTCCAGGCTCTGCTGCGAGCCCGGGGAGGCTGTGGCAGTCAACCTCGCCTTCGCACTCTCCCACGTGCCCGACGAGAGCGTCTCTCCGGCCAACCCCCGCGACGAGCTGCTCCGCCGCGTGCGCGCGCTGGGCCCCCAGGTGGTGACCCTCGTCGAGCAGGAGCTCAACACCAACACGGCCCTGCTGGCGGCGCGCTTCACGGACGCGTGCGCGCACTACGGCGCCATCCTGGAGTCGCTGGACGCGATGACAGGGCTGGAGCCTGCGCAGAAGGCCAGGGCCGAGGCGGCCCTGACGAAGAAGGCGGCGAACGCGGTCGGCCGGGATGGCCCCGACCGGCTGGTGCGGTGCGAGGTCTTCGGCAAGTGGCGCGCCAGGTTCGGCATGGCGGGCTTCCGCCCGGTGTCGCTCGGCTCGGGCATTGCGGAACAGCTGGTCGGCGCCCGCGTCGGCCCGATGCCGGCCGGGTTCACAGTCAAGGCGGAGAACGGCGTGCTCCGCCACTGTTGGAACGGGCGCGTGGTGACCGTCGCGTCGGCGTGGCGCTAGGCCACCCACCGGGACGGACGGCGGACGGGTTGACGGCGGACCGCCCGGGCGCGCCATTATTGCCGTCACTAAATCGTCAGTTACATAATTCGCGCGCTATTGCTTTCCTCGTTCTCTTTTTTACCTTGAAGAATTGGGTGAGGAGTGATGAGTTTGTCATTGATCTGGTAAAATCCTTCCTAGTTGTAGCGACTCATAATTCTTATAACTGCTCATAGTAGTATATGGAAAAGAGTAAGTTATATGATCGTGATCTCCTGCTAATTTTGTGTGGCATGTTTGCTAGAAGAAGATAACATTCTCTCTGAGTCATTCATGGCGATCCTGTTGCTAATAATAGGAGTATATGGAAAGAGGGCTGCCTAACTCAGTGGGCGCGAAATGTGCAGCTGGGCCCCACTCTTGTCGATTAATGTTTGGTTGCCACGTAGGTAGACGAGGGTTTCTCTTATTGTTTTGGCGAGCAAGATGAGGGTTTCTTTGTGGCGTACAAGTGTAGCCTAGGTTAAGGTGGAGTGCAGTCATGGTAAGGAAATTGCCACTTGGAAGGAGTAGTAGTTTGTGGTTTGGTGAGTTCTTTCTTTGCAGCCTCCCCAGCTCAGCTCAGCTCAGCCCGATCCATGGAATTGATCAGTTAAATAACAGTTGCTTTTGGGATTAAGCTAATCAAAGCTTGTGGAATTAGAGGATCACTACAAGTGAGGGAGAGACAGAGGTGCACGAAACGAAATGCCAGTGCATTGCACTACGAGGCGTAGCAGTACAGTCACCAACGTGGTCTCGATTGTTGTCGCCGCCGATGCTTGCTGTCAAGATGCCGGGGTTGCGTTCGTGGGGACGGAAGAGGGGGCCCCGGGCGCTTGTGGGTGGTGGAAGAAGGAATTGTCTGTGTTGTTGTGCGCTTCAAGCTACGGCGAAAGCGTACGTGGAATCCGCGCCCGCGCGTGCCCGAATTGGCTTCCGTCTCAAGAATTCCCCAATTCCAATCAAACTCCTCTGGGTGGTGGAATGCGGATTGGCAGCAGTTCGTTCCATTCTCAACAAGATTTGTTAGGCTGGAGTTACTCTCTCCCACGGCTTACGTCAAATTTGACAAGCATTTGGAATTTTTTTTTCTTTCGATTGAAAGGAGATTAAACTCTGCTTTTAGGAAAGCGACAAGCATTTTGGATTGCTATCGAACTTTTAGTAAAGGTGTCAAATTTTGGTAAGGGTTAGGATTGGAAGTGTATTTTTAGTAAGATGCGTCCTAGACGATGCAATCCACCCTATACCTATAATAAGAGAAGAGAATGGGTTTGGAAAGATCATTGTGTAAACTAAAGTTACAAGTAATAATACTACATTATTACTTGCCGCCTGCTGAAATTGAAGTAGTGAAAGTCAATAAACGTGTTGGACTTTTGCGTCCAAAAAAAAAAAAAAAAAACCGTGTAGGACCTTGCCACCAATTAAATAAATTGTACAGTACTGATGTCAACTATAAAGATATTTCATCTATCCTAAAATACAAGATCACGAGCCAAAAATCATAATCCGACCCAACGCACTAGCGGATCGGGTTGGGTTGGTCGGATCAGTGGCGATTATCAGGTATAAGCTCACCCTCAACGACCAAGATGGTGCTACACCTCCACAATTCTACATACATACACATGGGCTTAATTCAAACAAGGCTATGTCAAAGATAATGGAAGAAATTGAAGACAGAAAGGTATGTATGTGAGTGTTGTGTTAAGAACAATTGAGGAAGATAAAAAATACTTTGCGTTTGGATTTTCTTGGTACATCCAATTTTCTCAAATATAAGTTGATTGGATATTTATCGATGAATTTCTATATGCTTGTGTAACTTAACATTATTGGCCTCCACCATTACTAAAAATGACCTAAAATGACCCCCTAAGTATGTATCTAAATCACCTATGTATGTGATTATAAAGCTATCCTAAAGTATATATATGCTTCCATATTGCCCTTTTGTAAAATTTAGTATAATATAAGTAAAACTAACTCAATGCAACATGCAAAATGTGTATCATGTGGATCACGTGTTTATGATTTGCAGAAAGCAATACTCACTTCCATAGTTCCATGTCAAGCATATAGCTAGCGCAGGTTAATAGGTTTTCTACTAAACTAATGTTAAATACACACGATGTACATCACCATGTAGAGGGCGTGTATATAAATACATGAAGCAATGAACATATCAATTTTCATGTCAGATATATAGGCGGAGATAAGATTCCAATTAAACACGTGGTTACACATGGAGTTGCGATTCAAAGGGGAAAATGTCTCCCATTAGGATGTTATTATACTTTACAGAAAGCTTATCAAATCTATTTTTCACTGAATGCAAATTCATATCCATATCTCATTTAGATTCGTGTGCAGTCTTCATTTTAACGCTGAGACCTTTCTTTTGCCTTATGTGTTGCACTACCTTCTGTATGGCCGTGTATGAAGTTTATCTCCATCAAGCACGCACCCTAGGGTTGGAGAATGACCCCAACACTCATTTGGTCATCCCTTTGTCTACTTATATGCATCTAGAGCCACGAAAAAATACATCAGGTTTTGTTTGATGTAATTTTAGTTTCCATTATTTTGTTTAGACCTCTAGGTGGAAGCCTAAACTAATTTGGACATCCATGATTTTTGACAAATAACTTAGAAATTCAAATTTTGGTGGGGGGGGCCATCTCTTTCTAGTTCATTTTTTTTTGAACTAGAGGGTATCCATCGGACATCCAACTTCCACCTAGATTTAGACCCGTGTGTTGGCTAGACCATTTGTTGGACTAGAAGCCGATGTCAAAATGCAACAGCTAGGCGAGAACTTAGATATTTTCAATTTCAACTTGAAATCAAGTGCTAGTTTTTTTTAATCCATAACCTAGAACTTTGACATTTTCACTTGAACCAGCAATAGTACTTATAGTTTATGGCTTGTTAAGCGTCAGGCAAGTTCACACACGGGGATTCAAGAGAATGATTATTCTTTGTAGTGCCGTGTCATTGTGAAGATATTTACTCGTGCAATTGTACATACAGTTAGATCCTCTCAGGATTCGCGGGCCTTTCACAAGCCGGTACCGCTTCACGAATGCACGTTACCTCTTTGTTTTGTATAAAGCTCTTGAGTGATTCGTACTGATTAATTTGAAATGGATGGGGGACGTACCGCGACGCCACCTGTAAGGTTGTAGCAATCATTTAGCACATCCGTTTGATGCTGTAATCATGAACACGTCGCATTTGTTTGCCTTGCACCAACACATTACACATTCATGCACAATGCCATGAAGAGAAACTGCATGCTATCGCTTGGCCGCCGATCCGGACACGTTTGCTGGAAGGTTTATTCAGCTGATAAGCCGGCTGATACAGATTTGTTGTGGGGAAAATTTTACCATGGCTAATAAGAGGGCGATGCCTGCCGCAAGTGTTGTGTATTGTGCCGTGGTTGTGGCGCTTGAATTCAAGCCGATGCCGTAATGGCGGACAGACGGACAGGGCAAAGCGTCAGTACACATCTTGACTTGGCATCCTTGCTTCAGTTTTGGCTCGAACCGTCCCAGGTCTCGGTTGGTCTCTCATCCGCAAATGTCCTGCCCTGCGCTGATCCTGCCGTGTCCTTCCAGAAAACTCGTAAGTGTCAACTACTATGCCTGTAGGGTCACATGCTTTGTGTTGTGCCTTAACACGACGCCGTCCTCCAGATGCGTTCTGAAGTACTGCCACAGGAGGCGTTTGGAGTAGAGACAGGGCCAGCCTCACCAGCATTCTGTTGGCGAGAGCGAAAACTAGCGAAACAGAGAGAGAGAAACCTAAGCAGGGAGGTACTAGCACTGCCCGCGCACCTCCGATCGATCCTGTGATCCGCTACTGGTCCTGACGAGATACGTGCGTGCACCAACCGATCGAGCCTTGATCTGGCCCGTGCCGCGCCCGTGCTCGATCGCCTTCACGAAAGCCACTGGGCACAAACAAACAACCCAGCTGGCTGCTGCTTCGATCCCCCAAGGCTTTGACGCTTTGCCGCCAACTCGCCAAGCCAACAACTGCACTGCACCGAATCTCTCTCTCGTGATCTCATCCCCTTCACACAGAAAAGATAGCTTCTTTTCGTTCGTAGTCGTAGCCTGCCTGCCCAACTGAAGCGATCAGCGTCGGGCCCCCGGGCGGCAGGCGCAGTCTGCAGCTATTTTTGTGGAAGACACATGAGCAGCACGAATCTTGAGGCAATCTGCCATGATGTGCATGCATCCATTATGATATCTTGAGGATTTGCTTTGCTAACGCGTTCCCCTCATAATGTCAGCTGGAGGAGTGCAAGTTACCGGTCGATGGAATTGACGTGTCAACAATCATCAAATCAAGCAACTGATGTGAAAACAAGCGACACGACCGGAGAAATAAATACCGTGACCGCCTGCGTTGTCGTTCCGAGCGGACGACGCAGGCGCAGCAAAACTCATTGCTCACGAAACCCGCACGTACCAGGCGGGGCCGCCCGGCCGGCCCCCGTTCTCCTGCGTTTTCACTGTCACGCTACATGCGACTTGCGACGGAACACGATGTATGGTAGGCTACTACACAGTCGCCGTCTCGTCGTCGGCGATACTACGGAGTACTCCGTAGGAGTACGTATGTATAGACAGCCTCTAGGAGTCAAGGCCAAGTACGCATACAGTTAATCTGTCCTGTTCTTAACCGGTTTGCTGTCAAACACTCGTAGCTCGGCAAGTACATACCTCCATACAGTACGCATATATATCGTGTTCATGCCGGCCGCCGGTCCAAGACGACTATGAGGTATGAACCACTCCCGTTGCTTCTCAAATATCTTCCTCCCTTTTGCTCTCTGCGGCATGCAATTAACCCTGATGATCTCTGAATCCGAAGCGCATGAAACGCGCGTTGTGGCGGTGGAAACGGAAGGTGTCACCGTGCAGTGCATGAGCAAACAAGACATGTCTGGTGAGGTTGAGGCGATCCGATCCGATCCGAGGCCAGCGCCACGACTACGGGCCAATTTTATTTTTTGATGATTGATACAACGTCACGGGCCAAATTAAAGGGATGTCCCAGCTCGTTCCACGTTACGGCCTGCCGGTTTTCACGCGCGGGCGCCCACGTTTTCGCTTCTTCCCGGCACCGTACCGTGCGCCACGGGATAGGAACACGGGAGGGGATGGGAGAGCGAGACGACGCAGCGCGCAGCGCCAACTCGGTCGAACGCCGAGTGGACCTGGCGCGGACACGGGCTCGCTTTCGTAGTTCGTTGCGGCTGCAAAGGTGGCATGCAATCGAGTTGCCTGCGCGGCAGCATGCATCGATGCTTCGTGGCGTGCGGCGGGCAGGCGTGCGAGTGCCAGTCAACACCACGTCGCGCAGCCTTATGCTTGGCTTTGCGCCCAGCGACGTCACGGTGGAGTGCCCAACAGTTGTTCTCTTCTCCCGGCCGCCTGACAGTCTGAACTTGGCGCTGAGCTAGCCGGTGCAGAGTAGTATCATTGACCTTCTGCTGCACAGGTAAAAAGCAGCGCGCAAGTCGTCTTTTAGGCGCCTCATTAGTTCCCCTCCTGGCAAGTTTCACACGACCTTTTTCCTGTTGAATGACTCGGTTGTCAGGTAATATACTATCGTTCAAGGGACTTTCTGCCAAATCGGGGATTTGACAAATGAAGAAATGAGACAATATGCCAACGGAGGTGAAACACAAACTAAAACAAACCTAACAAGAGAAGCTGCATCAGTCTCTCTCTCTCGGCGCGAGCCTATATGCAGGGCCCATGTTGGTAGGCGGGCATCTTGTGAGGTTTGGTTCTGTAGTCAGGCAATCAATCGGTGCTGTGACTAGCTATGATACACTGTTCTCCATTCATAACAAATCAGCATCACAGCTTATCAGACAACCACTAGTCCAACAGCCTGATCACAAAGTAGGAGCCGTAAAAGTTTGGACAGAGAAATTTCAGGGTGCACATAATCATGAGCAAACAAACCAGGATAGGTAGCTGAAGCCAAAAGCCGAATTAGCTTTGTATTTAATGATTGTTGGGGAAAACAGATAAACAGGAATGAAAAGACCAAACTATATGGAGCAAAACGGTTTAGCTAGCATATCAACATTTTTAAAAAACGGAGACTGCAATTATTTATTTTGCTTCAGCACTAGCCCAAAAAGATAAGCCGGTAAGCCAGCCTGCAAGTATTATTCGAAGCATAAATTGAAGCCCGCTGGTACTCAGATCAATTGTAAATTTCCTACCAACAGATCAGCATTTTTTTCAGGTTGCATGGCCATTAAACATGGCATAACCTCAGTGCCAACGACACCAAAGAAAGAAAGAATAAGAAACAACTATGCACAAAATAATCTCGGATATAAAGCAAAAAATATTATTGTTGTTGAATTTCACCATCTGAGTTATGTAAAGAGTAGGGGGAAGCATCATATGTGTAGAACAGTAGTAGATGCCTCGAAGCCTCACCTCCTCGACAATCTGGTTTCGCAGCCCACAGGTTTTGCAATCTATCCTCAGCACGCAGCTCATACAGTCACACCAAGGTCGGGCAGAAAGTTTCAGAGATCAACCTGAGGGTCTCTGATACAATCATCAATCATAAGTATCATACATCACGCAGGTCACGGGTACTACCCGTTGGCGAAAAAAAAGGACAGACTTCAGAGGAACGTTGGCGCTGAGGTGGTATTGGTATAAGAAAGCAAGAATGTAATAACCAATCAGCTACGAACACGACGCCATTCTCGGCTGCAATTTGTTTTCATGTGTTTCTGATCCAAGTCGCTGCCGTTGTCAGGTTCGTCCGACAACTTGTTCTGAGCTGAATTTGTATTTCTGTTTACAATAGTACAATGCCAACCATTGGGAGGCTCAACCAGAGAAGCAGGCAAGCGGCGGTTCAGAGTGTCATCTTTGATACATTAGATTTGGAAATGTATGCACTGGAAATGAGGCTGTCTTCTTTTCTTTCTATACTAGGAACTGAATGAAGAAACGACTCGACAGATTACTCTAGAATTGACCATGTCAAAAGGACAACGCTTAGAAGCAGCTATGGTTGTTCCATTACGTGGATGATCCACTTCTAATCCAGTATACAAAAAAAAAAAAACAAGCCCTACTTCCACACAAAATTGAAGCAAGAACCATTGGTTTTGCGGACAAATAGCAAAACACACAGCAGATCCTTTTATTTTGTTCCAGTTAATACGAGATAAGAGAACAAGTTTTCGTTACACGAACTTGCACATTGTGGAACGCTCTCCCTAGACCATAGCTACAAGTCGTGATGCAGGTGAAACTGGATGCCCAAAGCTCCTACAGTAACTCAAATGCATCAGATGGAGCGTTTCTTGAGGGCCAAATCGCCTTTCACCCATCTTCTTTTTCTCAAGATTTCGCTTGCACTGTAAAGAAAGGCACACCCAACTGAGGCAATAGAATTCACAGGCTTGCTGCTAGAAACATTGAAAGCTGCTATCCACAAATTCAGGTTAGCCTAAGTGAACCAGTTAAGACTGCATCAGATGGAGCATTTCTTGAGGGCCAAATCGCCTTTCACCCATCTGCTTTTTTTTCTCTCGGTATTTCGCTTGCACTGTAAAGAAAGGCACACCCAACTCAGATAATAGAATTCGCAGGGTTGCTGCTAGAAACATTGAAAGCTGCTATCAGAAATTCAGGTTAGCCAAAGAGAACCTAAGTATAAGACTGCTGTTTGTTTTCCCCACACGGGACTCGTTTTTTTTTTCTTCATAAAGCTATGTTTCCATTTTGATTGTTCAATGGCTTCAATCTGGTGCCCGGTCACTGAAATATGCAAGCTCTGCTGCTTCTTTTCCAGACTCTAAAAACCACAGGCCGTGTTTTTGGCCTACATTGAAATTCAAAACAAAGTAAAATGTGTTTTGTATTGGAACCCTAGTTACTCCAACTCTGAGTATATGACACAGGCAATGGAATTATTATATGTACAGCACTTCAGAAAGCAAGCCTGCCTTTCTGCCAGAGAAGGTAGAGGTACCTTCAAGCTGCTAAGCGATTTAACTCCCGGCAAGAGAACCAGCAAAGATATAGTACGTACAGTAGCAGTTATGGCTGATGGTACAACATCAAAGCCGATTGCAGGGATGCACCTGAACAAAATGCTACGGGCATAGAGTAGAGTAGTTGACAACAAGTAGAGCAGAGTAGTTGACAACAACTTCAGCTATACGTATTAGTAGCTGATGGTTAACCTTCTGATGTCCTTTTCTCCTAAAGAACAATAGGGATAATGGCTCCAGGAATATATTTATCAGTTCGATTCTAGTGGGAAAAAGGTGACTGAAATCTTAAGAATACTCAACAATGGATTGATCCACAGCAAAGTACTGAAATTTTTATTGAAAGGAAAATACTGAAAGAGTGGAACACAAAGAACCAAAGAGGTTTGATTGCTAATGACTTCAACAGCAACATGTTATAAAAACAGTTATATTCGATTGGTTTGGCAGAAAGGCATTATAGTAAGCTCAAGAGCACCTACAGGTCAGCAAACAATTAACAATATCATCTGCTTCTTTCGCGTGGATGCAGAAAGGCGTAGCGGCTCAACCACCGGTCTACCACCAACTTGACAAGTACAACAAATCAAGCTAATTGGCACAGAATATACTCTTATAATGCGCCGAAGCAAACATCCATCCAATCCAATTTGGGATTTGGCACAGCAACATTCTCACATGATATGCCAGCTTGGTTAGTGATTAGATAAGAAGGCAGTGAAAAGGCCAAAAGGGCATGAGTGAAACATGGCCCCTGGAACAATTAAATAAACATGGCCCCTGGAGCAATTAAACAAAACGAGCAGAAAGGCTTAAATGGTCTAGAAGAAAATCAAACTCATCCTTTTTCAGAGAACCATTTCCACGCCCCAGAAGTGTTTCATTCCTTCCATTGTTTGCTTTTGGAATATTTCAAACCACAAATAGTCACTCTCACTTCGAATCAAAATGGTTGCGGCATAGTAGTACACTGGATCTGGTATACAATGCGTTAAAAGTATCATGTGTAATTGGCTAACTGCCTAATCAAACATAACAAAATAACAACAATGAGAAACAGTTAGAAACTACGAGATATCACAGAAAATCAACATTTATATCACAACATCCACCACATTCCATGAATCATCATCATCAAGAGTTCTCACAAATTGCAGTAATCCTCAAACGGGATGGTTGCTCTGGTTCAGAGTTCCTTTTCCAGAACGCACGCCGCCACCACACCTCAAACCCTCTCTGAATGTTTGGGCAATCCTCCCCAGAGTTGAGGAAGCGATTAAACCATGCCAGAAGAATCTCCTGCTGCGTTGCAAGAGGCAGCGTCAGGATTGTGTTTGCCAGCCCATCCTCGATCAAATGCCGATCAAGCCCCTTGCATGCTCGCCGCATCCATCCAAAGTCCTCATAGAAGGGCTCTAGCCAGGTGCTCAAAAGCTGGCAACGGGCCTCCTTGGACACCAAGATCTGCCCCTTGCCAATCCCGACAAAGAGTCTAGCCGTCACTCGGCTCACTTCGTAGCGGTGTATCGCTGGCACTTTACGATGCATCACTGCTAACTCAGTCTGCGTTGCCCATGACCTCAAGAACTCCTCCGCGATCTGGCGCTCAACAAGGATGTCGAGCATCCAATGCAGGTTGTCAGCCTGCCTAGCAATCTGTGCCACCTCTGAGTGATCACCCTCTGAAGCCCTCACAAATTGCTCACACAGCAAGGACAAGCACCCATTGCATGCAGAATAGAGTGATTCCTTGCGAAGGTCGCCACCAATTGCTCCGCCACGCGATGTGCTGTTCTCCCTGAGCATTTTGGAGACTAGCCCCTTCATCTCCCCTCCTTGCCTTTTCGTCCTTCCCTTCCAGGACGACCTGCAGGAGCCTCAGTAACACCTCCTCGCCACCACCGGAATTGGCACCGTTGCAACTGCCTCCTGCCTCTGCCTCTTCAACCACTGCCAAAGGAGCCAGTTCCAGGGACACCCTCTTAAGCACCTCCCCAGCCCCTGAGTTCTCAAGGTGCAGCTGCGTCAACAATGCAGCCACCTTCTCATCATCATCCTCAGCCCAAGGCGCAGCCTCCAAGTACTCAAGCAAGACAGCACTCCGGCATCGAATACAATGGCTGCGGACACCTGGAGAAGGAACAGACAAATAAATCAGCGTGCCATCCCAAATGGAAAATCGTTTCGCATGAGAAGGCCGTCCCGTGATACCTTTAGAATGCCGAGGACCTTGTTGACATCCTCGCGCATGAGCCTGCGGCGGAGATCCTTGCAGTACATGAGGCGCAGCGTCTCGGCGTACACCTCGACGTCGTCGCAGTCGGAGATCTCGACGATGTGCGGCAGCGTGCGCTGCTGCTTGGACCAGCGGTCGGAGAGCTTGGCGGCGAAGAACCTGCTGTGCGCGACGAGTATGTGGCGGTGGACGCAGAGCGTGACGGAGAGCCCGTCCTTGGAGCTGAGGGTGAGGCGGACGTCGGAGGAGTCGGCGTCGTTGAACTGGTTCCCGGGGCTGCAGCTGCCGATGAGGTCGGCGATGCGGTCCTGGAGCAGCATCTGCCTGTCCATGGAGCGCGCGGGCTGGAGCTGGTGGTGCGGCGGCGGTGCGGGGATGGAGTGGACGCCCACGGCGGCGGAGCCTCGGGGGTGGTAGTCCTGCTCGTTGGCCATCATGTCGAAGAGGGTGGGGCTGGAGCGCGTCTTGTCGAGCGGCAGCGGCGGCGGGGACATGGGGTTGAGCAGCCCCGCGTTGAGCGCGGAGTTGAACTTGGTGTAGCTGGACGGGTAGGACGGCGCGTAGGAGGAGGGCTGCGGCGGGGAGTGGCGTAGGAGGAGGAGCTGGCGGGCGGCGGGTCCATGGGTTGCGCGGCGGCGCGGGCCGGGGAGGAGGGGGAAGGGGAAGACGGGGCGTGGCCGCCGAGACCGTGGGGCGTGCAGCACCAGGATGTGGAGAGGTCGAGGGGAACGAGGTGGGAAGGGGAGGAGAGCGACCTCGGCCTGGATCTGGATGAAGCGGCCATATTGGCTGGCCTTCTCTTCTCCCCTGTGGGGTGGGGCTGCTGGGGCTGTGTGGGGATTCTCGCCGCGCGGGGGCAGCCGGGCACGGGAAGCGGTTGTCGTCTTTTGAGGCCGGGTCGGGGGCACGGCAGGGGAGTAATGGAGGGGCCGCCACTGCGTGGACCACGGCCGCGGCCGGCTGTCCTCGGAACCGGCGGACGGACGGTGGAAAGGTTGGAGCTGGAAGGGCGCCCAATATCCCGCCGTGGTGGAGTCCGGAGCAGCGGTGAGCCCGGGTCAGCCGCGGCTGCACGCGCGAGCGTGCGATCGTCGGTTTCGGTTTTGACGTGGGAGAGCAACCGTTAGCTCTAGAGCCACGTAGGTACTAGAAAAGAAGCAGGACGTGGCAGCCATGCTTCATTCACAAGAAAACATGCAGTCAATATTTTTGCCTTAAACAAATGAAAGAGGAAACATTACGTGGTTGCCATCTTCCGGAGGTTGCGAGTGGGAGGCGATAAGGCTTGGTAGAGTGCGCGCTCAATGCTCCTTGGCCTACTACGGCCTACTAGCCGTATAGCAAGCGACCAGAAATTTTGAGACACGACCTGTAGCCGACGACAACAAAAACGGGACGAGAGGATGTCGGGGACCTAAATATTGGGCGGCGAGACATTCTCAAACTGCGTGAGAATCTGTAGGCTGCCAAGGCCCGGTAAAAACCTAGCCGCTATCATCCCCGCCGCGGAGGGCGGCCCGACGGACGATGGACCGAACCATGGAGCCACGGCGCTCACGACGACGGAATCGGCTGCGAGATGGCCTCACAGCGGCCCACAAAGCGGCCCAAATGGAATCACCACGACGCAAAGAGCTTTATTACGCTCACGAAGGACAAGGTCAAGGACCTGCGCAAAACAACGAACCATGACGTTCCACGCCGGCCGGCGAGCAAACCATGGCTCGGACCGACCACGTATCTCGTTTCGTCCGAGGCCGGCCTAGCTCACCGGCCCGGAGAAATCTCCGCCGTCCGAGGGTGGCCTAGCTCACCACCCTCGGGCGCAAAAACTCCGCCCCTCGCCCGAGGGAGACCAGCTCTCCATCCTCGGGTGAGGCGCCCAACTAGCCCCGTCTAGGGTCGCCGACCCTCGGGCGTGGGAGGTTCCGTCCGGAGGAAGGAAAACCGCCGCATTCAATGCGGTCGCCGCAGCGAGGCGCGCCGGTGCCATCGACACGCCTGATCAAATCAAGCGCCGAATCGTCTCCCAATCCGATGATGGGACGCAAAGGCGAACCCGGTGACATGTTACGCCACCCGGCACGGAAACCGGATGACACCGTGCATTTCCCGAGCACCGTCAAAACGCCCGCGATGGGCGGACCCTCGGGCACGACACGCATAGCCCGGCGACCTGCGGGACCGGCCCTCGCCATGCGGATTGTGAGGGACGCCTCACGGGACCCTCGGGCCGCGCCCGGAAGGACGGCACGTCCACCATCGGATCGGGGCGCGTGTTTCGTCAGCGACATCCAAGCCCTACCGACCCCTCGGCGGCGCACATGCAACCTGTCGGCGGCCTCGAATTAGCCACCTAGGTGTCCACCGGTGTAAACATTATCTCTCTCCTTCTCCTATAAAAGGGGGAGTAATGCCTCATTAGAGGGAATTCGATTCGATTCGAGCCCGCTCAACTCCGAGTTCACACGGAGGAAACGCACACCACCACCACCATAACCACGATCGTGGGGCTTGAGACCCGCGTCTCTCCCCCGCGGCCGCCTGAACCCCCTGCCGCAGGCTCACCTTTGAGCGCGAGGTAACACGAGCGGACACACCCCCCGCCGGGCGTAGGGCCCCGTTGGCCCGAACCGGGATAAACCGCCGCGTCCGCGTGTCCATCTTGCGCTACGCCATCGGGGGGAGGCACACGGCTTATAAATTCTTTATTGCCGCACGCGAGGCACCCACCGTTCCTCGAACGCCGACCGGTTGGCGCGCCCGGTAGGGGGCGCCGTGTGCAATCTGCATCTCCATCATCACCTCATGGCGTTTTCGCTTCGTTTCCACCCGCCGCCGCCGAGCACGAACTCCCGCGCGGAACACCACATTCTTGGGCCGCATTTGTGGCGCTCGGCCACAACTACGAGATGATCATACGCCCGACGTCTGCCGGTAGAAGGGAGGGCAACATCGCGCCGCCGCGGCGAGCCCATCATCACGGCCGCCGCGCGCAGCGGTCAAGGCGGACCCATCGGCGCAAGAAGGCGCGTCAAACGGATTTCGAATCCGTCGGCGTATCCCCGGCGCCGACTTCGCGAAGGGCTCCGGGAACCCTAGGCCCCGGGAAATACCTTACCCGCCACCCGTCGTGGTAGGGTACCCCGAAACCCTAATCGTCGGAAAACGCCTCCGCTCCGGTCATCCCCGGAGGGAGTCCCGTGAATCCTCGCCGGCTTGAAACCTCGGTCGAAGCCTTCGCCCGGGAGAGCACGAGCCGGACCACCCGTCGTTCCACGGGGCGTTATCCCATGGACATTCACTCGGAGGAGCGCATCCTCCAGGACGCGGGGGCGACCCCATCATGCCACCCTCCGGTTCAACCGGGGCTGGTCCCGGGAGGCGGGGACTCGCTCTCTGCGTCCGGAGAATCGAAACCTCCTCCGCACGTTCGGCGCACCGTGCACCGGCTTGATGAAGACGAGTACTATGACCCCACGCGGGAATGCTTCAATGTCGAGGTCCCGCCACGATGGCCGGTTCACCGACGTCTCCAATGAAGATGACGCGGACGCACGCCACGACGAGCTCCAGCGCCGGGCGGCCGCGCGCCCGGTCCATCCGGTAGCGGCGCCGGCACCGCCGGCCAAAACACCAACGGTGGGTAGGGCCACGCCGCCCAAGCGGGCCGATGAAGACATGGTGGCTGCGGTCGATCGCAAGGGGCCCCGACCCCGCCCACAAGAAACCTTCGATGACATGCTCAAGAAGCCATGCCGTAACCATAGCTACCCTGGTCAAGCATACCCTCGGGAGTGCAAGAGGGTACGCCAACATTTCGCCAAGCTCAAGGCCATCCCCGAGGGTGAAGAGGAAGAGGCTCCCGAGGATGGCGCCAAGGGCAACGAGGAGTTCCCGAAGGTGAATAATCGCTTCATGATCTTCGGCGGCAAAGACCAAAGAACATGTCCGTCTGGCGGCGCAAGAAGAAGGAGCGTCGGGAGGTCTATGCCACGGAGCCGGCAACCCCCGAAGCTGCGCAAGTGGTCGGACCGGGCCGCTACCTTTCGACCCGGTCGGATCACCCCCAAAGACATCCCGAACCCGGGCTTATCCACCGGTGGTGGATCCCATCATCGCCAACACTGCGGCTCACCAAAGTCCTTATGGACGGAGGGAGCGACCTCAACCTCATCTCACGAAGAAACCCTCGACCTCCTCGGGGTAGACAAGTCCCGATCCGCCCCGAGGGCCGGCATTCAATATGCGTCGTCCCCCGCAAGCGACTAAAGCCCCCGGGCGAGATCGACTTACGGTTTGCTTCGGTGACCCCTCGAACTTCGTGCAAGAGACTCTCACATTCGAGATCCTTGGGGTCCGCGGTACTTACCACGCACTCCTCGAAGGGCCCCCGCCTGCTACGCCAAGTTCATGGTCTGTCCCTAACTACACGCACCTCAAGCTCAAGATGCCGGGGGCCGAAGGGTGTCATCACGACCGCCCCCTCGCACCATCATGCATACGAGTGCGGCGTGGAGAGCGTGGAGTATGCCGAGGCACTCCGCTGTTGCCGAGGCACTCATCGCCGATGCGAAGAGAAGCTTTGACGAAATCACGATCGAGCATGAGGCCAAGCGCCGCGGGGGAGCTTCGAGCCCTCCTCGGGCACCAAGAAGATCCCACTCGATCCCAAGAACCCGAAGGAGAAACTATCGACCATCGGCTCGGACTGGATCCGAAATAGGAAGCCGTGCTCGTCGACTTCCTCCGCGCGAATGCCAAGACGTTTGCGTGGGGACCCTCGGACATGCCGGCATACCGGGGATGTCGCCGAGCACTCCCTAGACATCCGGCCAGGGCTCAAAGCCGATCATGCGGCGCTTGCGCCGTTTGATGACGCCAGCGGAAGATCATCGGCGAGGAGATCCACAAGCTCTTTGGAGGGCGATTCATAAAAGAAGTATTCCACCCCGAGTGGTTAGCTAATCTGTATTAGTAGAGAAAAAAGAATGGAAAATGGCGGATGTGTGTGGACTACACTAGTCTCAACAAAGCATGTCCGAAAAGTTCCCTTTCCTTTGTCTCGAATCGACCAAATTGTCGACTCCACTGCGGGATGTGAAACGTTGTCCTTTCTTGACGCGTATTAGGTTATCACGGATCAAAATGAAAGAGTCCGACCAGCTCGCGACCTCGTTCATAACACCCTTCCGGGATGCATTGCTACCTCACCATGCCCTTCGGGCCGAGGAACGCCAAGGCAACATACCAGCGGTGCATGCAAATCATCTTCGGGAACTCATTGGAAGGATCGTGGAGGCCTACGTCGACGACATAGTGGTCAAATCCAAGAAAACGTCGGACCTCGTGGGTGACCTCGGGAAACCTTCGAGTGCCTAAACAACAAGGGAGTCAAGCTCAACCCTCGAAAAATGCGTATTCGGGGTCCCCGAGGGATCTTCTTGCCGGTTTTATCGTCTCTCAACGAGGCATCGAAGCAAACCCAACCAAGGTTGACGCGATCACCAAGATGGGTCCGATCCAAGATCTCAAGGGAGTACGAAGGTCATGGGTCGCCTCGGCTTCATTAAGCGAGTTCATCTCACGCCTCGGGAGAAGGGCACGCTCCTCTATCGGCTCCCTTCGTAGAAGTCCGAGCGCTTTGCTGGACCCCGAGGCGAAGAGGCCCTCGGCAACCTCAAGAAGCTCCCGACAAACCCACCGGTCCCGGTACCGCCAAATCCGGAGAAACCACGCTCTTATACGTCCACCGCCACTACCCGGGTGGTGGTCGCGGTGGTCGTAGTGGAGCGTCGGGAAGAGGGGCACACGTTGCCGATACAACGCCATTTTACTTCATCGGTGAAGTGCTTTCCGACACCAAGGCGAGGTATTCACGGATGCACAAGCTGTTATGCGCCATCGTCGCGACACGAAGGAAACTTCGCCACTACTTCCTCGCGCACCCGGTTGCCGTGGTATCCTCGTTCCCCCTCGGGAGATCCTCCAAAACCGAGAGGCCCGCGGGAAGAGTGGCGAAAGTGGGCGGTGGAGCTCATCGGTGAAACTATATCATTCTGCCCGCAAAGCGATCAAATCCCGCGTCCTAGCCGACTTTGTGGCGAATGGACCGATACCACGGCTACCCCCTCACCCATCCAGGCCGAGTCTTTGGACCATGTATTTCGATGGATCCATGATGAAGGCGGCGCGGGAGGCTGGTTTGCTCTTCATCTCACCCTTCGGGGTTCACCCGCGAGGTATGCCATCCGCCGCATTTTCCTGCCTCCAACAACATCGCGAGAATCGAGGCGGGTCAACGGTCTCCGGATCGCGGCGGACCTCGGAATCCGGCGGTTGGAAACCGTGGGATTCGCAGTTGGTCATCGACCAAGTCATGAAGGCCTCGGCGTGCCACCTACCCGAAGATGGAGGCGTATTGTCGGAAGTGCGCAAATTGAAGGAAAAGTTCCATGGGCTTGAACACAAGCATACGCCGAGACGCTACAACGAGGCCGCGGATAAAGCGGCCAAGGTCGCGAAGAAACCGAGGTACCGTTCCCCCGAACGTCCTCACCCGAGACCTCAATAAACCCTCGGTCAAGTACACCCCTCGGAAGTACCCTCGGGGCTCACGAGGCCACACCAAGCCACACCCGAAGCTATGGCGGTCGACCAGTCCACGGCGAGAAAACGGCCGATGGAGTACCTCACCCGGGAGAGCTACCCGGGACAAGACCGAGGCTCGCCGGTTAGCCCGAAGGGCGAAGTCCTTCACACCGATTGGAGAGAAGGGGAACTCTACAAGAGAGGAGCCTCGGGAGTATAATGCGATGCATACCCTCGGTGAAGGCCAAGAATTGCTCGTTAACACCCACCGCGGGAATGTGGTCATCACGCCCCGAGGACTTTAGTCGGTAAAGTCTTGAGGCAAGGCTTCTCTCAGCCCTCGGCGGTGCGAGACCTTGAACCAAGTCCTGCGTGCACCGCAAGGAATGCCAATTCTTCGCGCGGGGACGCACCTCCCGGCTCAAGCACTTGCAAACCATACCTCTTACGTGGCCATTTGCGGTGTGGGGACTCGACATGATTGGGCCCCCGAAAAGGGCGCCGGAGGACACACTCACGTCCTAGTCGCCATTGACAAGTTCTCCAAATGGATCGAAGCCCGAGCCGTGGTGAACCCTCACCGGGGAAACGGTGAAATTCTTTACGATTATCATTTCCCGTTTTGGAGTCCCGAACTCCATCATCACGGACAACGGAACCAACCGTGGGGAAGAAGTTCCTCGACTTTTGCGACGACTATGGCATCCGAGTGGATACCTCGGCCGTAGCTCACCCGAAGACCAGCGGTCAAGTGGAGCGTGCCAGCGGCATGATCCTGCAAGGGCTCAAGCCGAGGATCTTCAATCACCGAACCAATACGGGAAAAGATAGTACCAAGAGTCGCCGTCGGTCCTATGGAGCCTTCGAACAACGAAAAGCCGAGCCACGGGGTTCAACCCTTTCTTTCTAGTCTATGGGGCGAGGCAATCTTGCCCACGGACATCGAATATGGGTCCCCGAGGCTGCGAGCCTACACCGAGCAAGGCAACCCGGCGGCGAGGCAAGACTCCATTGACCAAGTTGATGAAGCCCGAGACGTTGCGCTCCCGCACTCGGCGAGATACCAACAAGCTCTGGCGCAAGTATCACGCCAGCGGCCCGAAGCCTCGGGAGTTCCAAGTCAACGACCCCGTGCTCGGTGAAGACAGGACAACAAAGGGCGTCACAAACTCACGCCACCACAGGAAGGGCCTTATTTCATCGCCGAAATATTAAGGCCCTAACCTACAAGTTGAAGAACGAGAAGGGCGAAGTCTACTCCAACGCCCGGAACATAGAACGACTACGTCGCTTCTACCCTTAAATTCCGCACTAGAAGTCAAACATCGGTGTTTTTTTTTCACTCAATAAAAGATCTACATCTTTTTACGAAAAAAAGTGCTTCTTATGCAAACCTCAAGGGAGTCTTAGCCTCGTCCCGCAGACAAGACTAAAACTCCCTCGGGGCTACATGGGGGACCCCCTGGGGACCCTCTTTTTCAAAAACTTTTTTCGGGAAAAAAGTTTTCTCGCGATACCGAATTAATCGTTTAAGTTGCGAAGGTCGCGCACGCACAAATCCAAAGCAAGATAACCGAGGCAAGCGGATCGCCCCCTAGTGGCACCCGTATGGACTGCCCCGTGGCGTCCACGGTTACTATCTCGCGAAGGGAGAAAGCAAGCGACCCGGCCACACAATAAACGAGAGATTCGGGAACGCAACCTTAAAACATGAGTGCACCCGCCAAGGCCATAGACCTCGGGCGGCGCCATTGTTTATACACATCCATCTCACAAGCTCCAATCTTTTCATGCAAGGAAGGATCGGGGGGCAAGGGAGGCCTCATCTACTTGTGCCTCACGGCCGGCCGACGAGGAGGCTTCGGCACGAGCAACGCCCGGCGGCCGCTTCTCCCGAGGGTGGCGTCGGACCCCTCGGCGCATCCTCGGACATGGCGTCCACCATCTCCGTATCCGCCTCGTAGGTGGACTCTATGGGGAGTACGGGGGACACACCTCGTCCTCAAAACGCCGAGGACGCCAGTCGCGGCGCCATCCACAAAGTTATATAGACTTTGGGTCTTGGCGGCATCGGCGGCATCCTCTCGGCGGGGATCAACCTCCTCCTCGTCATTGGGCCGAGGAAGAAGCCCTTCGCGACACCGTCCGGCGTCTTGGACTCCATCGGGAAGTGGGAGCGGACCACCGCCGGGCATGTGCGAATGCCGTTCGGAAGGCGCTCGGGCTCGGACCGAAGATAGCCGCCCACGGCGCCGGGCGGCTGCGGCTGTGGGACCAACCTCTAGGTTGTCCGCCCCAAAGCGGCGGCGGACGAAAGTCGGCAGGGGCATCCTCCACTCGGTATGACTTACGCTCTTGCTCCCGCCCCTCGGGCAAGCGTGGCGGCATTGTCTCTGACCTCGGTCGGACCTTCTCCGCCTCGGCAACGCCCGGCAAAGATGGCATCGGCAAAATGAAGTAATCAAGAGCGGAAAAGCTTACCGAGGACAAGGGCGCACCACGGCGCCGGCCGCCCGGCCCGGATGGCGTTGTGCTCCTCGGCGATCGACTTGAAGCCGCTCTTTCTCCTTCACGAGGGTCGCCCTCGGACACCAACTCGCCGATCACGAGTGTTCAAGGCGTCGCACATCTCCGCTGCCGTCGCCTCCTCCGGGACCGGTCCCGCTTCGTCATGGGCCTCCTTGAACCCGAAGGGGACTGGGTCCGAGCCTCCTCAAAATCGTGGCTCATCCCGAGCCATGTCGTACCATCTTCTTTGGACTCGGACTGGCCTTGATCGGCTCGGCCTCCGGGGTCCCCGGCCCCGGGACTCCCTTTCCTCGGCGAGGGCGGCAAGCGGGAGGTCTCGCTGCGGGCCTCGATCAACATCACCCGAGTTTGACCAAGGGCATTCCGGTTCGGGGACGTTCGGCGAAGGAGCTCGGACTTCTCCCCCCGGCGAAGCGACGGAGAGTCACCCAGCGACAATGCTACTCATCAAGGCGCAAGCACAAAGGACATGCGGCGGGGATGGCCATCAAGATACTTACCGCGTCGACTTCAGCGAGGCGGCCGGTTATGGTCTCCCGATCCTCGCTAGGCCCTCGGCCCACCGGCGGATCGCTCATGGGTCCTCCACTCCAAGACCTCGGGGCGATCATCGCCGACAACCGCGGCGGCGGAGACCCCGGGCATTTTGCCCGGTCGTCGGGCGGACCGCCCCAGCGAGTCGGCTCGGAGGGATACATCTCCCCCAGGCGGCTCCGCGGCTCACGGGAACCCTGACGATAGAAGTCCGGGGGCCCTCGGGTGACCCGAGGCGCCCCTCGTCATGGCCGAAGACGGCGCCGCCAAGAGCCGCCTCGAACCGGACCGTGGGAGCGGCGGGAAGTCGGGGGTTGTACGGCTCGTGCGCCCGGGGTCGTGGCGCCCGGGCAAGCGGAGACTTGCGGCGTCTCAGCGTCGAAGAGCTCCTCTTGCGAAACTCCCGAACAAAGGGGACCGCCTCCTCGGGGTGGGCGGCGCACGACCTCCTTCGGGGCGGCGCCACTTGCTCGGCACCGAGCTGGTGTCCTGTGGCGCGACCGAGCTCTCGCGTGTCGATCACCATCGGGTGGGGCGGCCAACCCACCATCGCCACCATGGGCTGTGCCGCCTCGGGCGCGGCCTCGGCGGTCGGGTTTGGGACCAGGCCCCACTTGGGGCTCGGGGGCCGGCACAACGGGAGGACTTCGGCACGCGGCCACGAGGCATCTTGGCCGGACGACCCGGCTCTGGCCGGCGAAGGATTGTGCACTAGCCTTTAGGGCCTTCTTGGGGGTGCGAAGCAACGGCGGCCCCCGTTTCCTAAAGTCAAGCGCCGCGTCAAAACAAGGCAACCATACGCCGGAAGAAAATCAAGATTGCAAAGGCGAAAGGAAACTCACGAAGCCCGGGGATCGCCCTCGGCGGCGACGGGAGCTCGGGATGGCTGCGACCTCGGCGTCGCGACTTTCGGCCACCGCCGTATCCCCCACGGCGTTCGATGCGCCGCGAGTGGATCGGGACGGGGTCGCCGGCTCGTCCCCGACCGTGCCAGCGGCGCCGGGGGTACCGCGACGGGAGGCGTCGACTCCTCCCTTCGAGCCTCACCTGTGGCCCGAGGTGCCTACATGGCCAACGCCAATGGTCCCGAGGACTCGGCCGGAAGAGCCCTCGGGCGCCGCGGGTGTCGGCGTCCCGGCGCCTCGGGCTCGAGCTGGGCTCGGGCTCTAGCGAAGCCCCCGACTTCGGTCGGGAGCCCCATGGCTCTGGTCCATCCGAGCGCCATGTCGTCATCCGGCGAGTTCCGCGCGAAGCGGTCCTCCGGATCCTCGTCCTCTTCGGTGGTCGAGGTGTCGGTGACTTCGCCCGCCTCTCCACTCGGCCCGGCGCTTCGCGCGAGCCACGTTTCTCTTCTTCTTCTCCTCCTTCTTCAACGCCCGGCGCCGCTGGCTACGTTCGAAACACGGTTCGCCCGCCCGGCGATCCGCATCCAATGCCGGCACAGGGGGGGAGTCGCGGTAGTTGAGACGGCCTGCGAAGAAAGAGTGAGAACGCCATGGCGACAATGCACCGAAGCAATGCAAGGACACCGAAGCCAAGAAGCACTTACGGGGAGATATACCCTCGGTCGGGCGCATGGGGATCTCGGGGATATGTGTCGGGGTGTTGGACCCCAACGCATCCCTCACCCTCTTGGCCGGGCCATCGGTGGAAAGCGAGAAGGCGACATCCCAAACACGCACCAAGACCGGCGGCCTCGGGGTCATCTTGCACATGAGCAAAGGGCGAGCCATCAGCGGCAACACCCGACGCCGATGGAAGCGGCGACCACGGCGCACGACATTCACGTCCCTTCCCCTCGGGCCGCGGGGACCGCCCTGCCTTAGGCCCTCCAACCGATGATGATCCTCCGAGGGGGACCCCGGTTCCCACTTCGCGGGCGATGCTTGAGGACACGCCGGTGTACACGGGGAAGCGCGTTCTCGTCGTTGCGGAGGTAGAACCACCGATCTTGCCACCCCTTGTTGGAGGAGGTGAGCTTGGAGACGATGTACCCATCAGCCGGTTCGGCCGTGCGTACGCCCGGCGGACTGGGCGCCTGACCCTCCAACGCGGCGCCCCTCGTGGTTGGCCTGCTGCGCCGAGGGCGGTGGTAAGGTCCGCCTTGAAGAACCACAACCGGAGGTCCCAATGCGGCTCGATCCCCGGGAATCCCTCACAAAGGGTGACGAAGATGGCGGCTGGGAGATCGAGTTCGAGGGCGGATGATGAAGCTCGATTTCATAGTAGTGGAGGATCGCCGAATGAACCGGCCTGCCGGCATCTAAAAGCGCCCGGTGAAGATCCATCAAGCTCACCACGTAGCCATCGGGAGGGTTGGGCTCCTCCTCGGTCCAATCGGGCAATCCACTCGGCCGCGCTTCATCGGTCTTGGGGGACGAAGAAGCCCTTCATCGACGAGACGCTGGAGCTTCTCCTCCGTCGCCGTCGTCCTCGGCCACGGCTCGGCATCGAGCACCTCCCTCGCGCCGTCACCGCTACCCGATCGCGCCATGTGGATGAAAGGGAGGCGAAGGGTGGCAACCGCTAGCAACCCCGATCACACGGCGCAAGGCAAGTGAATCTCTCCCTTAATCTCTCCCACACTATCTCTCTATCTCCCCGATTTGCGGCAAGAAGAAGGCAAGAAGGCGATGGCAAAGAGCAAAGGAGCAACTATCACCCGCGCGCGCGGCCCCCCATATTTATAGGGAAGGGAAGGCAAACCGCCGGCACAGGCAACCAACCGACTCTGGAATGGGCGCCCACGATGGAGCGGAAACCGCTCATCCAACGGCCAAGCGCGCGGTGGAACCGTCGGCGCATTAATGCACCTTGGCGGAGCCCTCGATCTCGCCCACGACAAGAAGGCGTAAGGCGCGTCCCATTAGGCGCAACGATCGCGCCACCTTGGCGCGGCGACTAGACGCCTCGTCTTCCGGTCGAGGTAAAACCGTCCGGCCACCCATATCCAATGGGCGCCCGACCCCGAGGGCAAAAAAGTCGATCCGTTGACGGTTCCCCGCCCCGGCGGAAACCAAACGAGCCTCGGGCCGACACACCCCTCGTTCCGAGGTTGCCGGGGCTGGGCCCGCGAGGGGTTTCTATAGTCGCCTCGGGATAACCCGAGCCGGGGACGGGAGGGAAATGCACAACCGGCTATACCCGCCCCCCCCGGGCTCTGGATTTTCGAACGTGGTTAAGGCCCGCGGGTGCTTTGCTTATAGAGATGTCCCATCCGTGGGAGGCCCACGAGGCCCTCGGGGGGTTGGTCCGCCCAAACCCCGGGGATCTGCTAAGCGGTCCGCGAGGTTCTCATGGGGTGAATCACGGATCACATAGCCGACCCTTGCTCCGGCAAGGGCACGGGCACCAGCAAAACGGACCGCCACAACGCTCACGAGCACGACACATTCGGCTTTGGGGGCATTGTGACGTGTCTCCCCCTCCTCTCCCTTTCGGGAGGGCGACGAGGAGCGTATGATCAAAGTCGAGGAGGCCTGGGTCGACCTTGCGCACATAAGCGCGGGCCTCGGGCTGCCCACGCAAAAATGAATAGACTCCGTACAAATAAGGCGCAATTTAAGAGTCAAGTTTCGATCTTGCCGGCGTCGCGAGATATAAAAGACCTCGAAGGAATCCGCCATTCCATTCGAGGCCTCGGGGGCTACACCCAACGGGTGCGCTCGCGCGCACCCATTGTAGACAAACCACCCTGAGAAACAACAAGGCGACGGGAACGGCGGAACCCCCGGGCGAGTCCTCACTCGCTCGGGGGCTCGGGGGCTACTGTCGGGGACCTAAATATTGGGCCCCGAGACATTCTCCAAAGCTGTGAGAATCTGCCCGGCTGCCAAGGCCCAAAGAAAAACCTAGCCCGCTATCATCCCGCATGGAGCGACAACCCGACGGACGATGGACCGGGCCATGGAGCCACGACGCTCACACGGCGATGGAATCGGCTGCAGATGGCCTACGAGATGGCCCACAAAGTGGCCCAAATGGAATCACCACGACGCAAAGAGCTTATTACGCTCACGAAGGACAAGGTCAAGGACCTCTTCAAAACAACGAACCATGACGTTCCACGTCGGCGGCCCGCCCAAACCATGGCTCGGACTCGACCACGCATCTCCGTTTAAATCCGAGGCCGGCCCTAGCTCACCCGCCCGGGAGAAATCTCCGCTTCGTCCGAGGGTGGCCTAGCTCACCACCCTCGGGCGCAAAAACTCCGCCTCGCCCGAGGGAGACCCACTCTCCATCCTCGGGTGAGGCGATGCCGTCTAGGGTCGCCGACCCTCGGGCGTGGGAGGTTCCGTCCGGAGGAAGGGAAACCGCCGCATTCAATGCGGTCACACGGCGCGAGGCACCGGTGCCATCGATTACGCCAGATCAAATCGAATGCCCGAATCGTCTCCCCCAATCCGAGTGATGGGACGCAAAAGCCGAACCAGTGACATGTTACGCCACCCGGCACGGAAACCGGGATGACACCGTGCATTTCCCGAGCATCAAACGCCACGATGGGCCGGACCTGGGCACGACACGCATAGCCGGCGACCTCGGGACCGGCCCTCGCCATGCGGATTGTGAGGGCGCCTCCTCCGGGACCCTCGGGGCGCGCCAGAGGACGGCACGTCCACCATCGGATCGGGACGCGTGTCTTCGTCAAGCGACATCAAGCCCGGCCGACCCCTCGGCGGCGCACATGCAACCGTGCGGCCTCGGGGAATTAGCCACCTAGGTGTCCACCTGTGTAAACATTATCTCTCTCCTTCTCCTATAAAAGGGGGGAGTAATGCCTCATTAGAGGGGATTCGATTCGATTCGAGCCCGCTCAACTCCAGTTCACACGGAGGAAACTGCACACCACCACCACCATAACCACGATCGTGGGGCTTGAGACCCGCGTCTCTCCCCCGCGGCCGCCTGTAACCCCTACTGCAGGCTCACCTTTGAGCGCGAGGTAACACGAGCAGGACACACCCCCCGCTGGACGTAGGGCCCCGTTGGCCTGAACCAGGATAAACCGCTGCGTCCCGTGTCCATCTTGCGCTACGCCATCGAGGGAGGAGGCACATGGCTTATAAATTCTTTATTGCCGGCACCCGAGGCACCCACCGTTCCTCGAAACGCCGACAGAGGAAGTAGACATAAAAAGAACATTTTGTGCATGTTTTTCACTAGCTTTAGGTCTGTAGCTTTCTTCAAACAATGGCCAACACGAGATTCGAACAAGAGCCACGACTCCATCTCACTTCGTTGGACCCAAATATGACCATGATTAGATTTGCCCTAGGCGTGTTGGCGTGGGCATAGGTGGCGTAGGTAATAAGGCCAAGACAGGGAGAGCAGTGTTGTCTCAATGAGAACAGGAGAGCAGGAGACGGGGTGTGCCCGCGCAGGAGTTATGGATGCGTCCAGTAACGTGGGCAGCATGGTGGGTCGTGCATTAGCGCGAGGAGGGTGAAGACATGACAAATGAAGGAGGGGGGTGCATTGACGTGGGCGATAAAAGAAGGAAAATCATAACATAAAAATGGAGAGAGCAAGGAAATCAATACAAGAAAAAATGATAGAGAGAGAAGGGTTTTAGAGCAACTCTAACATGATTCCAAAACAAACCTCTAAAAAAAAATTATATGCCTTAAAGAAAATCACAACTCTAACAAAGTCACTATCGAACCCATAAATTAGGGAGCCTTCAAATCCGAGCCTCGGCCTCGATCCTCGATATAGTTTTACACGTCTCTAGTGTACTCCACTTTTTCCTTCGGCCGACACCTCTTAGTCCTCCCCGCCCACCATTTCCCTCGGGAATATGATGTAGGTTTTGTCCCTCCTTCTTCTTCTTTGTGCTCCTTTTCTCTCCCGTTTGCTACTTCTCGGTCTTGAATTCACGATAGCGGTGGTCATGCATCCCTACCTCCACCTTCTTCTTCTGTAGACATGTGCCACTGCATTACCAAGGGTCACCACTACTCTACAACTAGCCCTATGCATGCACACACCACTAAGCAACGAACAATCAAGTGCTACACTGCTCTATGGTGGTGTGGTGGCTAATATCATTGTCTTGTAGGCCAATGCTCGTAGCTTGATCCAATCTGTCAATGTCATGTACTTGAGCGGGTGCCCTCAAATCAAAAGTATATACCTTGATTTGAGAGCTCCTATTAAAGTTGCTCTTACAAACATCTCATCATTATTTATAATACCATGAGAAGTTGTTTAGCCGGATGTTTTACCAAACTATGTATGTGACCCGATATAGAAAGTTTGAACGGCAACTACAACCTAGGGTTATAGAGTAGGAGCATTTACTATCGTGTTGTTGGCTACTTTTGGTGAGTTTGGCTCAATGTCCTGTTACGCTATATAAAAAGTCGGACCATCGGCTAAAAGGATAGAGTAAGAGCGTTTTTTTTCACAAGCAACTTTCTATATTAGAATTTTCACAACATCATGAATTTTGCTTTTTAGCTTCCACCTTCTGGTTTTTCTAAGCGGATGAAATAGTATTTGAAGTAAGATGAAGAGAGTGTAGTTCTTAGCTCCAGAACTTCGCAATATTTTTTCTACACCTCACAACTAAGTATTGTAGCATTTGTGCTTAGAAAATCTCCAACAGGCTACCTACTTGACCCAAATTTGATGGCTACCTAAATCCTCCACCCCTCTCTACCTATTGATGTTGGGTCAACAAACCTGGGCAACTTTTTTTCTCTCTCCTTCCATGCGCCTCTCCCTCTCCTGGGCTCCCTCTCGACGCTGGCGCGGCTTGCCCCTAGTGGCGGCTTGACCCCGGCAGCATCCTGCCCCTTTCCTTTTTGTCTCCCGTCCTCTCACTGGACCGGCGGCTCTACCCGGCGTTGGAGGAGTGACGACTACGACAAGCGCGAGCGAGGTGGCCCTCCCCGACGCTGGAGGCGCCGGCGGCGGCGGCGGCCCTATGATGAATGGGCCCTCCCCGACACGGTCTTCTTTTTCCCAACGCGACAACCTTGCTCAAGCGCGCGGGGGCGCCTTGCTACGGTGGAGGCGTCACAACGGCCCTGCTGCGGTGGAGGCGGCACAACGACCATCTTCGGTCCTGCGCGGCACAACAACCATCTCCGGCGCGGCTGTCCTGCTGTGCCATGAAGACCATTCGAAGAGTATGACAAGCTTGATCCACGTGTCATTGACTGCTAAAATAAATTTAGGAACCATGTTTTGGTAATACTTTTGGAGTTGGAAGAAAAAAAATAGGTGGTATAGGAATAGCTGGCTACCTAGAGATTTAAGTAGTCTGCTTTAGATAGATGCTCCTAGAGTTGAAACGTAATCTTTAACCGCCGAGCAAGGTACTAACAGTAATGACGACGATAAATTCCATGTGCCAGCCGCGGCTACCACGTGTGATACCGCAGGCCGCAGCAGACCGATGGGCTCACGGACGCTGTGATCGATGCCTCGATGAGCAAAGGCATGTGCGTCCTTGTGGATAGCCCTTGGCTTTTCGTAACCTGCCACAACATAGATCAGCAGCTAAAGTGCATCCAAAGCCTGGTTCCGACACATGCAAAGAGTAGCCAGTTCATCCACAGAAATTTACTTCCCAAAAGCGAAGATGATAATACTGCGCCCGGCAATAACACACGTCAGCAAATGCATACGTGGATGTGAGAGAAAAGAGGTGAGAGACGCTGCTTGGCGACGCAGCCAGCGCCGGGCGCTTGCACAGTTCCCAGTGGTCATGGGACCCGCCACTACTCTTTTCTCCCGTGACCTGCACCCATCCCCCGCCACAGTGCCCAAGTTGGCAAGCTCTAGCACCTCGAAGTCTGGGAAGAATAATAGTTGGTGAGGTCCATATAAATAAATAAATCTTATTTGGAATAGAGAAGAGATTGTATGGTTGTACGGCTTGACTGTTATGTTTGGCTATTATTGACGTGGCTTGGCTTATAGCCAAACTTATTGAACCTGCTCTACTCTGCTCTGTCGTCTACACTCTAAGTACAGCATAAACAATTGGCCATGCGCAAGTTCCTATAAGGATATAATGCAGGCGACAAACAAGAGTTTTAGTATACTGTATGCGGTTAATGTGTGCTTGCTTTTGCAGAAGTTAGCTGTCCATTGTCCTCGTCCTGCAGGATCCAGCGTACTGTACTATGGTGGTGGTGGCACGAGAAGCAACACCAGCATACAACAGTATAGTTGCTCCTGTAGTCCTGTAGTATTTTGTTTCGATCAAGCCACAGCCAGGCGTCAGAGATCAACCGTCATACTGTTACTGCCGTCGATGCAAGATGCAACCTGAGAGAGGTAAGGTTGAGCCTCGTTGCAACCCTTAATGTTACGTAGTTAAACAACAATCGCCAAAGTTTCGAGGTCGAATATGTGGTGTCATAGTGGCAGTACTGAGGACTGACCGTACATAGTAGATGCGGAGTACTAGACGATTATGATGAATTGCACTGCATACAGAGATACTACAGCTTGACGCTTGAAATTCACACCGTACGTTGGCCGTTGCCCGAATGCCCGTTGGGGCGAATCCAAAGACGATCGAGAGTGCAGAGTACTGATAACACAGGCCCAGCTGTTTGCTAGCTTTGCACCCATTATTTCTCAAGTTCTCAGACGGACAGCAATTAACTGAGGCCAAGCACAAGCAGTACGTACTTGCTTTCGACGAGCCTTGATTATTTCCTACAGGAATGTCCTGCATTATTATTAGCGTCTTAATTACGTATGGACCGGTGGACGGTGGTCCGGTGCTTTCGTGGCTTAGCCGGCAGCCCGGCATTGGCACGGGCGGCGATTCTCTTGCGACCCCGCTGGAGGAATCCCACGTCGTCCGGCATGGTTTCTGTCGCCTACGTCGAGGCTGGAATGTACGTACACGCCGAACGTGGAAGTTTCACGGGCTGACGAAAGGTTCACAGCGGCATAACTTTGCGAGATTGCCGCTGCAATTTTCTGAACTAAAAACATACGTATAGTGGAACTTCAAGTTGCAGCGAACAGGTCATCTTATTGGACCATGCTTGTTATTTACGCGACTATGCTTGTCGGCTTTTCTGTGAGCTTGAACAGGGTCAATATATGCTGAGTGGCAGCATGCATAAGCCAAAGCACAATTATGTTAGTGCTAATGTCAGCGAGAGAAATTTGTTCTATCTAAAACACCTATATGTAGATCCCCCACTAGGGGCTAAATTAGGAGTTGGGTTCTCATTGGTCCAAGTCATTGGTAACGGCAGCCCCTCACTAAGCTAATTCTTTGATCTCTCTTTAAGCCATGTCACCAGAAACTCTCCTCAACCCCATTCCGACTGTGGCCCTCCATCTGCATCTCGAGGTCTCCTCATCTCCTGTAAACTGATTAGCCATAACTGCATGGAATCCACCACAACAATTAATCCACCAGAACGCAAACGCATGCAGAAGCTAGGAACTGAATCATCGTAGGTGCCCTGAGGTTTATATAATGACACCGATACCAGCACTACAACAGGGCCTTGCCAAGTGCTCTCCGCCTCTCCCCCCGAGCCAGCCGCATTGCACCGCGCCCCTCCCTTCCGGTGCCAGCTGACACCTCGATCAGCTCCCGAGCGCCGGTGCCCACAGCCCGCCGGTGCCGTGGCCCTTCCTCTCGAGCCGGCCGGTGAGCAGCCTTCGTCAGTGCGTGTCATGATAGCCAACATGGCGGGTGAGGAGATCCAATTGAGATAGCTGCTCTCTGGCTTATCCATCGATCAGGTTCTCTCTCCTCAATATCTATCTCCGTATATCTATCTATCATGGATTACTATAGAGTTGATCAATACACCATTGCAGGATCGCTTTAGCCTTGGTACGAACAGACATCCAGTCAACAATAACGCCTGTTTACAGGCTTTCAAGAAGTTTCGTCAAAAAAAACAAGCTTTCAAGAATCAAGAACCATCGGTCATCTAAGTAGAAGTCTTTAGTTTGTGCCATATACTGTGCTATATATATAGGTTTGCTTATCTGATCATGTAATTTTGTTATATCGTTTTTTTTCTTCTTTTCCACCAAAGCCACCTGTATTTCCAACCTTAAATTCCCGCGGCAATGCGTGGGGAATTCACCTAGTTTTCTCAACGACCATGACACTCGCAATTAATATTTGTTTTGAAATACATTTGCACAATTCTATTTTGTGTAATACAATGGAAGAAACTGTTTTGTGTAAAAGGCAACCTATGTTAGAAAAAAGTAGAGTAATGTCGCGTGATGCAGTAACTTATATGCACGCTTAAACCTTTAATAACTCTTGTAAAAAGTAGAAAACATCGGTATCAAGTATCTATTTATTCATATAGAATAACCTAATGCCAATTGCTATGTAGTTTACAAATTTTTTTGATCCTATGTAATTTACAACTCATGTAGAAAATATAACAATAATTTTATGTAAAAGTAGTCTCGTAAAAAAAAAACAATGGTCTAGGTCTATAGATTTCATCGTATGCAACACACGGTCTGATGGACTGTACGTGTTATCATATTTGAGGGGCAGCGATGCGCAATCTCAGATAGGCCGAGGAAACTAGCGCCTTTGGAAGCCTGCTGGGCTGAAGCCCACAAGCGAGAATTTCCCTTCTCCACTCTCTGGGCAACGGGCGACAGTGCTGATCACATAGCCCACACATGATCCGCCACAGGACTGGCACGGTCTCCAATACATGGCCTGCCTGTTACATGGTCGTAGGAAGAAAAAAAAAAGTCCACAACTTTTACGAAAGCCCGTTTTTCCTTCCTAAACTCCAAATACGAACATCTTTGAACTTTTCAAATCATGTGTTTTACCTCCCAGGTGGAGCTTTTAGGGCACTTTTGTCTTTTTTAAATGCATTTTGGTTGAATCTTTGAAAAATCGAGCATATCAAAGAAAAAAATCATAAAATGGAAAGTCCATTTCATTGAACTTCATATGAGTAGATCCACATAAAAATATATATAATATATATATACTTTAGAACAAAGTTTTTTTTATGTAGATTTAGATATATATTTTCTATGCTTTTCATAAATCTAAATTTATGAGTAGATTTAATATAAATAAATCTAAAAAAGGTAATACATCATCCAATGAGTATGAAATTCTTAGTACAGTTCAAGCATATACAATTATTAAGCCACCATAAAAAATTCATCACAATTGGGCCATACAAACTGCAATTATGAATTATATTCAAATTAATTACAATAAAGCATAGATCTAAATTTACAACAAAAAGTGTAGTCTAGCTACACATGTGAAGTCCAACAAAATTGGATTTTCTATTTTATGATTTTTCTATAATTTGCTATGACTTTTCAAAGATTTAACCAAAATAAACAAATATAAAAAAACGTCTTTAGAACCGCTCAAGGGAGGAGTTCACGGACTGACTCCGGTAAAAGTTGAGAGATGAAAACTTGACTTTTTCCTAGTAGGAATGGTTTGGCCCCAAAAGACAGTTAGCGGGCTGTTTTTTAGATACAGCAGGCCCAGTTAGGCAAGGAATACATAAGGTCCAAAGCAACTCTCAAGAAGTCTCCGAACAAACTTCATTTTGTAAAGTGTCCCATGGCGCATCCCCTCCCAGCACCTGACTTTTTAAACGTTGCCACGTCGTGGGAAAAAGCCCATGGAACAAGAACCTTCTTCTCTTGTGATTATCAGATTATCACCTTCTATGTGGAGCCGTGGAGGTAACCAAAATGCACACTGTCATGACACGACTGGATAAGTGCTGCCATGCCAGTTCCACACTATACTAGCGAGTTAATGGCAACTTCTTGTCCGCACGGCAATCCAACTGTTTGTTTGGGATGTTCGGCAGCCATGGCCCGTGGCTCATATGGCTAGTGTCTCGACAGAGTGCGCGTGAATCCAGAACCACCCGCCAGCTTTCTCTGATGAGGATGCATTCTTATTCTTCATGCATCGTAATCTATCCACATACTTACTAGTAATATGCCGTACTAAGTACCGGCCGTACACCGACTCATCATGTGCCATGTGATGTGAATACACACGGCGTCGCACCATGGGCCAAAGGAAATGTAAATTTAGCAGGCACGTAACCCGACTTGGAAGCAAATTAGCCTCTTCTGATAAGGACGTCGACTAGGCTAATAACACCATGTCAGGTCGTCATCTCTGGTTCCTGAATCATGCATGCATGTGGTGTGCTTGAATTGGAAGCAGATGAGGACGTCGTGTAGGCTAATAACAATGAGCGTACAGACAGCTCGGATACGTTGGGATCACGTATTTTTCACGGTCGTGGTCCGGTGTCCCAAACTTATCGGCACAGCGGCTAAGCCTTCCCGGCCACGCACTTGGCATGCACCAACTACTACCAACAAACATGGGTACAGAACGAACTGGACGACGTACGCTCGGGGCCCCGGCGGACGAAGTCACTTTCTCGCGGTGCATGAACTTGGCAGCACCGGTCCGGTGCAAGCTGTGACGCACCGGAAGGAGCAGCCGCGAGCGATGGTGACGTGGGAGCGAATCGAGGGCGGGCTGAGGACAGGACACACGTGGGTGGCGCGCGCGCTCGGCCTGGGCCACCCGGTCACGCCCGGCCGGCTACTGCTGTCCGCGCGCATCCTCGCCTCTTGTCCGCCCGTGCGGACGTGAGCCGGTGCGTGCGGGCGCGCGGCAGCCTGGCTGGCACAACGAGTGGATGCGCCGGCCCCGGCGCTGGATTTGGGCGGCTTGATCGGGATTCGGGCGCCAGATTCCACGGGGGCAAACTGGATTCGCGCGCGTCGCGTTGGTAGGGTGGTAGGGCACACCGGCACACCCTCTGATTTGTTTGGGTGCCTGGAGGCCGGCGGCCACATGCCCAGATAGTGGCGAATTGCGGCGGGCGTGGTAGTGGTGGTACTACCATCCATGGGGACGGCCTGGTGTGGCATCGTGGCGCTGCGTGACTGTCCATGTGCGCGTATCTCGATGGATGATCTGCCGGCCTGCGTCCTTTGGTCCAAGGGTGTGATGTGAGCAGAGCTGTATAAATCACAGTTTCGACGATTATTAAGGTTGTACAGTACAGACAGCCGTGCCGTAAGATTACCAGATGCTTAAAATCACTGTGGACTTGTGGAGAGCCGGCATATATAGGGACTACTCCCAACTTGCCGCCAGGCCACACACACACACCCTTTCGTCTTCTTCTCAATATAATTCAGATCGCTCACGTGTTTTTCATCTCTTTTGGACGATGCCGATCGAGCCAATGATTTTTTTTCAGGCCTCGTCATATGCATGCATGCAATGCATGGACCGTTCTTTTGTTGTACTACTACTACAGAACAGTAGTACACAATCCACGTCAACGTCTCAAGTCACATCGTGCATGGCTGCCTGCCTACCTCATCGCCGGCCGTGAACTGGTGCACGACAGGGAGAGCACGCACGCGCACGCACGCACGGGCACCACTATTAAACAATTAATTACCCGCACCCGTATGCTGATTGCTGACATCTTCAGTTGAAACGTCTTACCGGCCAGATCACTGTGGACAGGGAACCGAAGCTGCCATTGACAGCAGAGAGAAATATATAAATAATAAAGGCACAAGTTAGATTTACTACGTTGTTAATCAGCATGTAAACTTTTGTAGCTAGGAGGAGAGGGACGGCTTTATTACTTAAATCGCACGCACCGATTTCTTTATGCGAGCCGTGACAAGACGGTTCTTGCTTTCGCGGGTGAAGAGAAATGCGTTTCTGATCGTTTCAAACTCAATCATTCTAGGCTCTGATTGTTTCAAACTCAATCACCCTGCAGGCGCCGGACAAAAACTACTCTTCTGCATGATCGTTAGGAGAAAAAAAAACATATACATATCTCGAAGTTTATGTCAGGGAGTGGGGTGGTGGTGACCTTTGGATCCCCGAAACCTTATGGAATCAAGGTTGTTATATATAATATAATGCTGCCGTACATTCTAGTAGGAGGAATATTATTGTTGAGGTGGTTTGTTATTGATTTACTAACTATATATAATCTCTATACGTACAAGAAAAGATCTCCGAAATCTGGTTTCATGTGCTATTGGAAACAGTTTTTTGTCGGTTGCGCTTAAGGATCTAGGAGAATCTCGAACTCTGAATTCCACAAGCACCTTTTTTTTTTTTTTGATAATATTCCACAAGCACCTTGAGATCAGTTCATCAGGGCCCTAACTAAAACCGACAGCCAGATCACAATATACAGGGCGTGTTTGGAGAAATAACCAAGGGTTATTTTAAGGGCCAAATTAGTTTATCCTAAGAAAATAGCTCTCCAAAGAAATAGCTCTTGAGGTGTTTGAATCCAAGTGTTATTTTGGCCTTTAATGCACTTAAAAAAAGATGATCTACTCACCGAAGCCATTGAAAAGTTCAATCTTGCACAAGTAACACCGTGTTTTCAACCTTTTTCATGGGTGCCATTCCGTCCGCTTGGGGTTAGATTTTCGCCATTTGCTCACCTGACATGTGGGGCCGGCTACGGCGAATGACCGTGATTGCCCATCTGTTATTTCTCATCACCTCTTCCTCTCTCACCGATAAGTGGGCCCCGTCCATCAGCTCCACCTCCCACCTCCGGCTTCCTCTCCCTTGTCCTTTCCTCTGTCCTCTCCTTTTCTCAGAAGGCACGCGGCACGAAGGGGCTTCCGAGAGCTCGGCGGCGCGGGCGGGCGTGGCGTCGGGCGGGCGGCGCCAACGGGCGTGAGCACAGCGGCATGTCTTGGCTCGATTCACGGTCCACGACGGGCGAGGAGGACAGCCACGCCACGGCGGTCGTTAGAAAACTAAGAGTAGCGCATCAGTAAATAACTTGGGTGTTTAAAAAACTAAGAGTAGCTCATCAATAAATAACTTGGGTGGTTAGACAATTCCACGCAAAAGAAAACCTAAACATAACATCTTTGCTCAGTTTGAAAATGTCCAATCTCTTTGACCAATTGTAAATGTCGAATCTCCTTTTTTTTTTTTTGAGAATTTAAATGTCGAATCTCTTTGACCTATACAAAGAGGTTGTATTGTCTTTACATTTTATCTACTTTGCGGTCTGCGTTTACCCGACAATTTAAATGCCCCACGAAAAGACCATTTTTCTAAACTAAGTGATATATCTAAACTATAAGGGGTTGTTTGGATGCCGCCATAAATCGCCTTCACTAAAGTTCGGCAACCGAGTCCAAAAGCTGGTGTTTGGTTCCTTGCCTCGCCAAGCGGAGTTTTTTTGCCTACACTGTACCGTGGCGAGTGTGGCGGTATCGCTCGCCACGAAAGTGTGGCGAACACTCCGTGGCGGTGGCAGTCTACTGCGCTAACCAAACAAGCCCTAAGGCCTCTAAAGCCAAAAAAAGGCCCTGCCTATCATAGATTTTTTTAACTAGCTAACCGGCAGGAGCACTACTGTATCGTTTAAGTAAAAGAGTTTTTACAATAATATATTTGTATACGAACTCAGGTTGTTACCCTTACCCCCATCCTGGTTGAATGTTGGATCACTGTTCAGATCTGAGACCACATAATCGCCCTGAAAATCACCCTGAGAAGCGAGTGTGGTGCCTCGTGGACCTCGTGCATCGTTTACGTACCTTTTCGTTCAGGACTTTGATGCATGTCACCTACTCGTCCACCGTCTCGGATCCCTACTTCCATGAGATCGATTATTTAGCCCTTCAGCTTTTTCTGGGCAAAAATTCCTAAAAATACTTCATGATAGCCAGCTACATACATGTAATAGTCGTTACAATGAAAATATATTACATGATGAATCTAATAACACTTTTTAGTATCACAAATACTATTAAACTAAAAAAATAATTTGAATCCGCATTAGAACTTAGTTTTTTTAGGACTGAGTGAGTACTTGTTACTGATCTTGCCGTGGATTTCAGCTGCATATAAATCACGGAAAATTATTATTCTGGAGAAAAAAAAAGGCAATGGTCGAATTTAACCTTTGGCATAAATAATATTGTACATATATTGTTCGTGCCATAGAGATTGTACTAGCTACTCAAAGGGAGAAAAACTAGCCTACCAAATCAGCCACTAGCTGTCTGCACATTACAATACACGCGTCTATTCCAGATAGCGAGAGGAGGATCCTTGTCCTTGGTCATGTTTTGTCATGTTCGCTCAGCAAGCTACACAATAAAACATCTTTTTTCTTTCAAAGAGATTTCATGGGTAGGGGAGTCAAATTTTACCTCTCGTCGACTGACGCGACTATGAGACATGACACGAACGCTTCGTATTTTCTAGATTTGTTTTTGAAGGATTGTATTTTCTAGATTTGTTTAGTATTTATAGTTATTTTTTTTCTTCTGGTAGGTATGACGATTATGTGTATATACCGTCTTTTTTGCTTTTTGATCCTTTTTCCGAAAGAATCTCACAAAAACACCTTTTTCGTTTCCGTGCACAATATGGACCCTTTTCTTGGCGCCACGGGTCACGGCGCCGGGTATAACGTCTCGCGCCACCACCCATGGCGCCGAGGTTCACGGCGTGGGAACCAATTTTAAACGGCGTAACATCGAAAATTTTACATTTTCCCCTCGGCGCCATAGATCACGGCGCCAAGGGGGAAATGTAAAATTTGCATTTTTTTTTTCCTCTCTTCTGGCGTGTTTGAATGAACAAGTAGAACTGTTCCGAAAAGTGTAGACAAAAGAAGTGCGGTTCAGTTGGTTAGGCCGCATGGGTCTGAGCTGGGAGCCCTTGGTTCGATCCCTAGCAGAACACTTTTCTTTTTGTCTTTTTAGTTTTTAATAGGAAATCACCTTTTTCTTCTTTTTTTAATTTTTAATTTAACAATCATTGGTTTATATATTTCTTTATTTAAACATGTCACGTATAAGGGAGAAAATCATGGGTTTATGTATTCCTTTATTTAAACATGTCACGTGTAATGATTTCAAATCTAATAAAAAAATGAATGCTTGTTGATGTACAGTGTATGGTGTAATAATATTATCGTAATCAGCATAAAGTAACGTAAATTGCTAAATTTCTCGTGAAAAACAAAAAGCAAAGAGGAATAAAAAGCTGATATGGGGTTCGAACCCATACCTTCAGGCACAGACCCACACGCACTAACCAGATGAACCACAAGTTACTTTTGATACGATCTCAGAAGAGTACTATTTGTCTCTTCCAAAAGCGCTAGAAGAGAAAAAAAAAAAATGCAAATTTTACATTTTCCCCTCGGCGCCGTGGATCATGGCGCCAAGCTCGGCGCCGGCGCCGTGATCTGTGGCGCCAAGGGGAAAAATGTAAAATTTTTGATGTTACGCCGTTTAAAATTGGTTCCCACGCCAGAAACCTCCGGCCATGGGTGGTGGGCGCCGAGAGCGTTATACCTCGGCGCCGTGACCCGTGGCGCCGGTAAAAGGGTCCATATTGTGCACGAAAACAGAAAAAGGTGTTTTTGTGAGATTCTTTCGAAAAAAGGGTTTGTATTGTGCATATAAAAAGACGTTATATAACTGTCTGTATACGGGCAATCTAGAATAGCATCTTGTTGTTGAATGCCAGCGTGACTACGTACAATAGATGATACCTCTACTACAATAAGAAAACCCTGTTGTCTATGGGTTTTGGTGAGTTACTCCCAATTAACTATAAGCCCTTCATTTAGTTAGATTGGACGGCTAGAATCAACTATCACTTGGTAAGAGGTAATATGTTGAGTATATATTTATTTATTTTGAGAACATAAGTAAAAAAAGAATGGTTTAGATATAAAGATATTTTTTAATCAAACATACGAGATCTATTGAATATGTTTTTTTCTTGCAATTTTAGATAGAGTATATAAATGATTGTGCGGTACTAAAACGTATAAGGAGTACGTGCCTAAAATGGTCAAACGTACTAAAACGTATAAGGAGTACGTGCCTAAAAATGGTCAAACGTACTAAAACGTATACGTGTACGTGCCCACTATGCACTTTAATATGGGATATTCTTCATTTATGTAACTATTTTTTAACAGAATATGTAACATGATCGGTGTACAATTCTAACATGACACGACATTATGAAAAAATTGACCATTTTTAACATGATCCGTATTCATATAGTGTGTGCATATACATGTATATATTAGCAAGAAAATGAAAAAAAAACTAAAATACCAGGGCATGACTTTGAGCCCAAAAGGAAGGGCATGTAGTACGCATGGAATAGGATCGAAAGGGCCAGTCATGCGAAGGGCCTGCGGTGCATTCTCTCTTCCTTGAGATGAGGATTTGACTATTTCTGTTTTTCTTTTCTCAAGTTAATTAAGTAAATAGTTAATTTATCAAAGCTACAAAATTACTAGACAATATCTTTCTCTCCTACTCTTTTTTTTTTACGGAATCAGCAGGGGGAGTCCCCTTCCTATTTTTTTTGTATTTCAATTAAATGAAAGAATAAATATGTACAGATCTACAGAGCATCCACGCTCAAAACAAAAAGCAAAGCGAGAATTAAGTAAGGCTATCTCTCCAGATACTGATTTTGGCTTTTTTACTTTCCTTGGACTTGATATACACCAGTCCAATTTCATGAAGAAACCATCCCTTCCAGGTGCTCAGGTTCACTCTCCCATTATCAAAGATTATGCTATTCCTCATTTTCCGGATGATCCATGAGGCTATGATGACTATTTCTCTGAAGATGCTATTGTTGAACTGATCTCTTGCTTGCAGAACATCATGTCAAGGGGAGGGAGATTAAGATTCCAAGTTATTGACAACCATTGCCAACATACTTTGCTGAACCGACATCCAAAAAATAGGTGAATGGATGACTCCTCGATGCTTTGATTGCGAGAGGACACGGGAGTAGTCGGGGATGGATCTGTTTTTTCTTCTCAGCAGATTCCTTGTGTTAAGCCTATCTCTTAATAGTAACCAAAAGAAGAATTTGTGGTTACCCAAGACACTTGAACCCCATAGCCATTTAAATAGGGGGGAAGCAGGGCATGAATCTAGTAACATAGAGTAGGTCTTCTTGCTTTTATAAGTGTCTGAACCCCAGTTGTAAGACCAAAGATCATTTGCATTTTCATTCCATTCCACTTGCTGTAAAGTTTTCAATAACTCATTAAGTTGATTTGCTGCAACTTGAGGCAAAGGCATGGGGCTAAAGACTCTCTCCAGCTCATTGTTCAGGAGAAATTTTATTGAGCATTTGGATTTTCTAGCAAAGGAGAATAACTTAGGGTATTTTGTTACCAGTTTCTGGTCAACCCAGGTGTCAAACCAAAGAGCTATTGCATTTCCTTTCTTGGGCTTGCAGGTAGCAACTTGGTTGTAACAGTCAAACAGCTTGAGTACATCTTTCCACCAGAAAGAGCCTACAGGTGATCTTGAATGTGGTGGTACATTCTCATTTTGATAGAATGTATTCCCAGGTTAAAGAAACCCAAGGGAGATCTACATGTTTATAGAATTTATCAAGATGTTTCATCAAAAGAGCATCATTCTGTTTCTCTATGTCAATGATGCCAAAACCTCCATCTTCCTTTGGTTTACAGGCCTCTTCCCAAGCCACTAGGCATCCCCCTTTTCTATTTAGATCACCTTTGTCCCAAAGACCATGTTTTCTATATATATCCACTTGTTTCACCGCTTGAGGTGATAACTTCAGGCTGCACATGTAGAAGGTTGGAAGAGATGTGAGGACTGAGTTAACCAGAGTTAACCTTCCATTATTGGATAACAATTTACTGATCCCTGAGAGTCTTTTTTCTATTCTGCTCAGCATAGGAGTGAATTCAATTAATCCAGGTCTAGTAGTTCCCAGGGGAAGTCCTAGATAGGTAAAAGGAAGCTGTCCCAATTGGCAATTCAGACAACTAGCCAACTGAGTTGCTCTGGCTGTTGTCATGTTGATTGGAACCAGGTTGGATTTAGAGTAATTGACATTCAGTCCTGTGGATTCAGAGAATCTGGTTAGCAGATCCTTTAGATTGTTGAGAGTTGCTTCATCACCAGGAAAAATTAAGAGTGTGTCATCTGCATACTGAACTATAGGATAGTCATCATGAAAATTCTCTGAAATGGGGTGTTTAATTAATCCACTGCTCCAGGCTTTGTTGATTATACTTTGAAGAAGGTCAGCTGCCAACACAAAGAGCAAAGATGAGAGAGGGTCACCTTGTCTCACTCCTCTCTTGCAGAGGAAGGGTTTACCAGGGATACCATTAAGGAGTATAGAAGAAGAACCAGAGCTGAGTAGATTTTGAATCCACTGTAGCCACTTTGACACAAGACAAAATTACATGTGGCACCTCAGCACGATAGGCCTGGTTCTCGCGAATGTCGGCATAGCTAGCGGTGCTCAATTGAGGCGTGATGGGAATATGGAAGAAGAGAGGAGGAATAGAAGTATACCATTGGGGTATGCAGTTATTTTTGGTTTCTCGTTGAATCGCACGCCGTCCTCTAAAATGATAGTCTTTTTAGTACGGACCGACTAAGCAACTGAGCCCCTTTACCTAGGCAATTATATCAGCTTAGGTGTTGGAGCAATTTTACTTGGTATCTCTAGAGTCCCAGTAGAAACGGTGAGGGAAGATATACTCATACTCCCTCCGTAATGCAAATAGAAGTCCTTTTCCGTCCAAACGCCAGAAACCCTAACTTTCGAGCACAAAAAGAAGTCTTTAAAATTACGAGAATCGCATATCTTTTGTTCATCAAGAAAAGATCTACAAACTAAGCTTGGGCGTCGTTGCCCTAATAAATTGAATTTTGATCATTTCATACTACAAAGAACGGCAAAAAATTAAAGCTAAAATTTAAACTTATTTTAAATTGCTTTCGGGAGCGCTGATCATGTGACTGGCAAAATTTTAGTTGAGCCAATGGGCTGTGTATGCGTTGGTGTTTAGAAGAGAGGAGGAATAGAAATGCATCGAAACCTTATTTATTAAGGACAAACATGGAAAAATTACTCCTAATTAATGACTCTTTGGTATGCTTGTCATCGTATGCCCCAACTTGACTGCGAATATGGAGGGAGTACAGCCCCTTTTACCAGCGCACAAAGCGCATCGTCAGTACTACGATTACGCCACCCTGCCGGCGTCTTGTCTGGTAACGATGCAACGTTTCCTGCGCAAGTGTTTGAGATGCTTTGAATGAATGAGTTTAAGTAAGACTAAGTACACACCGACGCACCTACTCCACCGGAATATGAAGCGAGACTATAGATGCACAGTAAACTGACAAAGTGTAAAGGCTCTTGAAGGTTGGCCGTGTTGTCCAACGGAGAATCTGCGGCCGGCCCGTTGGTCCGTTGTGCTGACAGTGTCGGCGATCTGCGATCGAGACACGTACTCCTGCTGTACCGTACAGTACGTCTTGGATGACACCAGCAGCATATGCGGAGTGATTAGCCGCTGCCGCTGTGCAGAATCGCGGCATCTGGACAAAACACACAGATGTCGTTAGCTCGCAAACAAACACCAACAGTGAGTCAGACGGGGGCACGGGGCAAGGCATGCCATTTGCGTGGTGCGGACCGTGCGTCGCAGCGGGCAAAATGGGCAGAATTTTAAGGTCTCTCCAGGGTCATGGAACCGTCGAGTCAATCACCATTCATCATATCGTATAGTAGGAGTATGATAGAGAGTTCAGTACCACCGCCACTACTAGTACACCGATCGATTGGAGGCGAATGCTAATGCTTTGTGCAAGTGCAATGTTTCTCTGCCGTGTTAGCTTCCTTGTAGTCCCAGCAGGTACTAGTACAGTACCAGTCACTAATCATTGGAATCTTGAACATTCCCTTGCATTGCATTTGCATCGCAAGGCCAGGCCAGCCAGCAGGGTAAGCCAAGGTTCAATGCACCATGTGACGCGAGGCTTTCTTCGTCAGGAACAGAACAGACCAACCAAATCCACCAAACTGGCGTCGCTTTCCTGTCACATGTTTCGGGCCTGCAAATCCTGTGTGTGCGCTAACGACGAAGGGTCGTTGAAAACTTGCAATGCGATTAGTTTCGTGTCCTTGTTGTTTCTGGTGGTGCCATGGACGAATCCCTCTCTTCTCGGCCCTTGTTCTTGCAGGCGTTGCTTTCTGTACTACCGCTTATTAGTTCAATGCTTATGTGCTCTTCTCCGAAGAAATAGTCTGGAGGAGCGACGAAGTAGAGGTAGCTGGTAGTTTAGCTGTTAAATTGGCACGGTACCAGCTTTCTTAGTCCTCGTTAATTCCAGATTCTGACCTTGTATCCCGCTAATAGGGCAGGGGCTCTGTCTGTCTCATTCTCATGGCACTCTAGCTTGGAGTATTTGTATTTGTTTGCACGGGATCCAGATCCAACAGGTAGCGTCCGTCCTTGTTTCCTTGTGTAATGGAGTATCAGCTGGATGGCCTGGATTCAGTAAGAGAAATAAAGATTCCTGAATGAACTAATAATAATAAAAACGGCTGGTGAGGTGAGAGACTGAGAGGCCACATTGGACGTGCCGTCGTCCCGAGATGAATACATGGTCAGGTGACGATATACTCTCGATCGATCGTCATTGCATATCTATCCAGGGTGGCATGGCAGGGAGCTCCATGGCGTGTTAGCAAGCGTTTTAAAGTACAACGGACTGGCTGGCCCAATAATGATGCAGCTTATTGAGCTCCGAGATAGATAAGAGGGAATCCTCTTTGGCTGCAAGATGTACATGGAAAGGGTGCCATGGCAAGCACCAAGCGGGCAGCAATTGGGGGTGGTAGATAAGATAAACAAGCGTGCGTACGTGCACTTGGTCGTTGGATCGCTTGGCGCTTTGCCTCCTCTTGTCCTCTGCAACCAGCCAGCCAGGGAAGCCAACGCGATGATGATGGTCACCAGTTGGCTGTTCGTTGAGTTCAGCCGCCGGCTTGCAGCTTTGCAGTGCACTCTGTAGTCTACTCCACAGACTAGACTACAGCAGCTTGTTTGTTGAGTTGAGCCGCCTGACGTCAATTAGGCTGGCTGCCATTTTTCTCTAGAAAGCAGCGGCAGACTTTCAAAGTCCAAGTCGGACCTGTTGACTATGGAGAGACACACCGATGGATGTCTCTTTCGCTCCGTGCATGGCACCAGAAATTGAAACCACCTGCCTACTTTGAACTACTACTTGGAGTACTTTTTTCAAGCCAAACAATTTATTTCCTCTTGATTAATGATGCACTGCTGGACTTCGCCTATTTTTTTCCTCACTCAACAAGAAGGAAGTACAGCAAATACTGGTACAGAGACACTGATGATATTTGACCATGATCATCTGGCCGAGACTTTGCCTCACTCAACAACATTGATTATTGTATGGGCACGCTGCACACGGCTGCCTGCCTGCCGCCGATGCAAAAATCTTTTGGAGATCCAGCCGGTTACATCAGGGCGCGCGAGTTTTCTTTTCCAGCTTTAAAGCCAGTCGAGGTGGCGATAAGGATGGCCGGCCTGCTGCTGCCGCCTTTTGAACGGGGCTAAGTGGTGATCTGATCTCTACACGCTATCCCCTGCCATTGTTTAGTGGCTGAAAAAGGAGGATCGGGTCTCTGATCATTTGGAACGGGACACGGAATGATCGTCGATTCACCCGTTCTTGATCATCATCGTCTTTAGACCATGCTCTACTGTTGACCGGTACTGCGAGAGACAATTATTAACTACTATGCAGAACCGACGAGCGCTTTATTATTTTGTGAAAAAAATTGCACCGACGGGGACTGAGATTAAACAAACATTAGCCGAGCTTCACATCACCTGGGCGAGCACTGAAAAAAAAATGAAAAGACGATGATTAGATTAGCGCGTCCGCACTGCAGGTAGTTGGAGATGGACTGCAGGAAGGATGGAGCACTTTCTCTATAGGGGAGGGAGGGGCCCATCCATGCATAATCCAATATATTAAGCTACCCTAGAAATATTGCATAATCCATGAGCGCTTTGATTAGTTAACTATGCTACTGCAGTGCAGCTTTGTAGGAGTATCTAAACAGCAAGCTACTGAGGGATTATATATGTATGTAATTTTCAAGGTCTTTGAAAAGGACACAAGCCACACGTCTGAAACACACTGATGCCGCCGAAGTTGCTACAGTGGTAATTTTTCTGTTTTTCACTACACACTGCTTGGTAAATCAAAGTTAATCCATCCACCAATCCGTTATATTGTCAAACATATATAGCGACGTGGTGACTCTGTTTTCTACTCGTAATGTACTAATAACTTTGATTTTTCAAGAGATGATGTCGGGTGACATGAGCCTCAACGAAAATTCCACACCAAGAACGTACTGTAAGCGTAGTAAATAAAGCAGAAATAAACCAACGTGCCGGCCTTTTTGACTTGGTGGGCTTATTTATTTGATACGTGTAACATAAACTAAAAACCCGCACGTACACACAAGATTGGGCATGATGCAAGACGAAGTGTCCTGAAAGTAAAATATCAGGCAAAGCAACCTAAAAGAAACGGTGAACCCACGCCACGCCACGCAATGATGCCAGACGAGCATGAGCAGCCGGTAGCCCAGTAGCAGCAGCTAGCGCATGCGACTTCCCTGGGGCCAGGACCAGGGGTTTTTATACCGGTCGGTTTCCCGCGGTAAACCGCGGTTACGGACTTACCGGTCCGCCCGATCCCGACCGGCCGGTATAAAAGATTTGAAATTCAAAATCAAAAAATTGAAAAAATCACGGAAAAAATACTGTAAAATAGTTTGCGATTTATAGAAGCCAACGGTGCAATACTTTTTCAAATTTGAGTTCGTTTGGTATAAAAAAAATTTCAAATCTAAGTTTGAAAAAAAAAAAAAAAAAAAAACACAGCCGGCCCATTAAGGCCCATTAAATCATGAAGGTCGAAAAACATACTAAACACACTCAAATTTGAGTAATTTTGACATCATTGGATTCTACAAATCATGAAGTATTTTTTAGGAATTTTTTAGCATTTTATAAAAAAAATTAAATTTTGAATTTTGAAAAAACCGTTCAAACCTCTCAAACCGCTCGTAAACCGTTTATACCGCCGGTAAACCGCTCAAACCGACCGGTAAAAAGATTTTTACCGAACGCCTGAAAAATTTGAATTCATTTGAATTCAAAACCCAAACCGTCCGATGAATCGGCGGTTTACGGTGAATCGGGCGGTAAACGTTACCGGACCCCGGCGGTTTTAGGGTTCCTGGTCGGTAAAAAAACCCCGGCCAGGGCGAGACAAAAGCACTGGACCGAGTCACCACCGAGCAAGTTGCAAGTTGCGTCCTCCTCCTCGCCCATCCATCCCTTTCGCCTCATGGTCGAAAAGCAAAAGGATCCAAGAACCTTCGTGCAACCATCCCTATCGTTTCTTTTCACCGCGGGCAAGCCAAGCTCTCCCTGCCTGTCTGTCCCTCGTAAAGGGACGTTGGACGACCCACGGCGCCACACCCGCTCGAGTGTATAGACATGCTTAGCTTGATAATTGTTTTGTTGTTCATTGATACAAAGACATCACATGATTTCAATGATTTCTTTGTCTATTGCTTTCAAAATGCCACTAAAATTCTATCCAACTTATTGGGTTTGACATATCGGGTAAGAACCGAATCCGGATTATTGAATTTCAGCCAATGTTTTTCGGAGACGAAATTGGGTATCAATTTGTAATACGAAACACTAAGTATCCGAATTACCTGATCTGAGATTTTCAGGTTACGCCAATATCCACCCCTAGGCACGACAAAAGATTGCTGGTGATTATTGTCTCCACCTGCCGCGCACCGGACCGCTGCTGTCTCTGTTCTCGTCCTAGGGCCCTGTCCAGCTCTCCCCCGGCTCAGCTCTCCCCCGGTGGCCCTGAATTTTGAATAGCTGGAGCTCACTCCACGCAAATGGACAAGGCGTCGCTGACGCACGCATAGACCGCTGACAAGTTTTGACCCCTTCTGGCCGGCCGGCCCAGCAGTAATGGACTGTGTTACTGCTCGCGCGCGAATTTCACGTGATCATCTACAGCCTGCAGGTACGTACAGTACGTTCTGTGAACTGTGGAACCGTGCGTGGTCCGTCGTGGGAGGTGGAGGCGAGATGCACACAACAGGCTCTGCTTGTAGCGAACGGTGCATTGCACCGACGACCGACCCGGCAGCGGCAGGGCAGTAGTGTGTGGGTACGGTGGAAACGAGCGGACCACCCGGCGCGCCACACGCGCCCGCCGAGGTCCAGTCCAGCCACGCGAAATCCCTAGAGTATTCCTCTCGGCAACAGAGGAGCGAGCCGTTGAGAGCGATCCAATCCGGCGCGCGCGGTGAGGGCAGAGCAGAGCAGCAGCAGAGAGCACAAGACGCGATGGATCGATCCAGCAATTCCCACGGCCCCGCGGGTCCCGCAAGCTTTCCGCGTCACCCCTCCCTTGGCCTGGCGCTTTATATAGCCACGGCGCCTCCCGTCCACGCATCGCCACCGCGCCATATCTGCAGCCAAGAGAAGAGGAGAGGAAGCACATCCCCCACCTTCCCCTTTCACCACCACCACCGCAAGCCAAGAGGAACTCCGACCGAGGGGGGCAGGCACGCCAAGGGGGGAGGAAGCCAGCAGAATCCGGACAAGCGCGCGCGCTGCTCCCCCGGCAAGCATGGGTTTCCCGGTGGGCTACTCGGAGCTGGTGCTCCCGAAGCAGCTGCTCCACCTCCTCCTACTGCTGGGCTACATCCGCCGCTTCCTCCTCTGGGCGTTCGATGCCGTGGGGCTCGGCGACCTGCTGGATCTCGGGGACGACCACCAACACCAGGCGCTGCTGCAGGACCACCACCACCACCACCACGGCGACGCGCAGGGGTGGGACCACCACGGCGCGCATCAGGCGGCCGCGGCGATGCTGATGCACCGCCGGCCGGAGTTCCGGCGGTGCCGGCGATGGTCATCGAGGAGGTCCTCCCCGTGGTGCGGTTCGACGAGCTGGAGGCGTCGCCGTGCGTCGGCGGGGACTGCGCCGTGTGCCTCAGCGGCATCGGAGGCCGCGACGAGGTCCGGCGGCTCAGCAACTGCCGCCACGTCTTCCACCGGGCCTGCCTCGACCGCTGGATGGAGCACGACCAGCGCACCTGCCCGCTCTGCCGCGCGCCGCTCATCCCCGACGAGATGGCCGGCGCGCTCTGGACCGCCGCCGCGGGCGTCCCCGACGCCTCCGACTTCGACTTCTCCTACTTCGGCGCGACGCTGACGCCCGTGCCCTCCACCCCACCGACGCTGCTGCGGCCGCACGAGCTGCTGCTCACCGGCCTCGGCGGATACCAGTGAGCTGCTGCCACTTCTTCGTTCTTCCCCACGGTGCGGAGGGAATGCGCGGCCGCCGCGAACGTCTCAATCCAAGGACGGAGAGCTGCAGCCGCCGAGACAGCGAAACCAACCGGAGGAGGAGAGGCTTTCCTCCAATTGTACATAGGCAAAATGAGTAAAGCGGCCACCCCCCTAAAAAAAGGCTAGGAGATTAGATTCCTCTTGTGCATACGTAGATTCCGTCTTCCAAGTTTGTGGAGTTGTGAATCTTTCCGCGGATTGGATTAATTTTGTTCATGAGATGATGAGCTAGGCAGCGTGTCGATGCAAGATTTGGGCCCAGCTTTTTGTCCTGCCATGCCATGCCATGCCATGCTGGCATGCTGCTGGCTGGCTGGCTGGCTGCTCATGCTCAGGTCAGGTCAGGTCAGGTCAGGTCACCCCAGCTGCTCGCGTTTTTCGTTTTCTCATCTGGGATGGACGGGGAGAGGGTCGTGAGGGTCGTCGGGTCTGGTACATCCATCCGTGGACGGGTGGACGGCTCCGTTCCTCTGTACCTATCCCCGTTTTCCGTTTCGGCGGACGGACGGAAGGACCCAAGCGCGCGACGCGATTTTTTGCCCCAAAATATATTTGCTTCAACGGGAAAGCGCCAGGGCTCCAGATGTTCGGTGGATCCGGAGGCCACCCATTGCTTGCTGTAACAGCTGCTTACACACAGATTCAGTCCCGGAGAATCCCAGCGCCCTGGTGCGCTGTTGTCCAAGACAAAATCAGCAACCAATTTTCTGGAACCACCTGGCACCACCGATCCAGTTTGCAGTTTTAGAATAGTGAGTGGCAAACGCTAATCAGACAGCCGGGGATGCGAGCAAATCCGCCGAGCCTCTCTGTTCCGTTTGAAAATCCAATCGTCCGTGTCCACTCCGGGGTGCTCAGGTACGTGTGCACGGTGCACGGTCTTCAGAGTTCAGACTCAGGAAGTTTCAGATCCAGAGACACCGGCGGGTTGAGGCGGTACCGATAAGACGGGAAGGAAACTCTGAGGCCGTGCTCCTAGAGGCAAAGGCCACAGCGGCCTGCCTACGCCTAGCCTACTACAGGCAGCTCAGGTGTGGCCGCCGGCCGGCTGCCTCCGTACAGCGACCAAACGCCGAGGTAAAGTGCACCTCCCCAACCATAATCTGCGTGTGTGTTTGTTGTTGATAAAAAAAAGAAGAACCATCCATGATCGGTGACATACTAATCTGCAGCAGAAAGGAGGACAAATTATTCAGCCTCGCTCTGACGAAAGGCAGCAGGGCGCACCGAAAGAGAGGAGAGTATCAGCAAAAGAGTGTGTACGTTAAGCAACGGCGCTTTTTCTTGGTTAGGAACGCATTACTCCTTGAGCTTTCCCTGTACTACACGGACTACTTTGTGTTGTGATGCGAATCTAACCCGCTACTTTACTCCTAGCTAAGCCAGTAGTTTTGGTTCCAAGTAAAACAAGGCAACAACACAAGGAGCTAAAAAAAGGCAGCAGAAATCCTAACACTAAAAAAGCTTTGTTCAGAAAGACAAGAAAGTGAGAAATGTGGGGTCATCAGCGTCCAAAGCAAAGAAAAGCAGTGGGGTCATTTAGGCTCGATCGATCCATGCACTGAATGGAACCAAAACCGAACTCGACGCTTATAATCGATGGGGAATAATGACACATCAAGGGACCACGAGGGCTCACTCCATTATCGTAGTACAACACGCTGGGGGCCGGGGCCCGGACAGCCAGCTGCTCTCGACGTGCCGTCGCGTAACGGCTGGCCGCCAGCCGCCGCGACGCATCATCACGACGATTCAGGCACACCTAGCAGTGCACAGCAGCGGCTAACAGTGGCTCTCCAATCCGACCCCGTTTTGTTAAGCAAGTTGGATCGTACCCATTGTTGCCTGTCGATTTCGCAACTAAAGCCAAAACGATAACGACGTCGGCGAAAGCTAGTACACTATCTTGCAGCGTGGCAACTGGCTAGTTTGAGAGAAAAGGCAAGCACAATTCCGAGCTTTTTTTGGTGCTAATGATATGAACAAGGATCGTATTCTCGAAACACAGTAGGGGAAACAAAAAAGAGGCCTCATCAGTAACGCAATACGCAGCCTCCCGTACCGGTGGTTTCAATTCACTGGATGATGCGTCGTTTTCGCCCGTTGCCGGACGGCCCCGCGAAGCGACAACGCCAAAGGCCGTGCCATCACGCTCACGCTACAGCGGATAAGAATGAGCCCAGCCGCTGACGCCGATCCATGGATCCATCCATCGATCGAGCTCGCCGTCCCCTCGTCTCGTATTGGCCATGGCGTTGGCGTAACGCTCCACCAGAAGCGTCGCTGCTTGGAGACACGGAAGAAAATGCCAGAGCCCGTGAGATGCACGTGTGGGGAAAAACAACAACGCTGAAAGCCGGAAACGCGTGTCCAGACACACACATACACATCGTCTCAAATTTAATTTATCCGCCAAGAAGAGTGCACGCATTGTACTGATCATTTTTTTGAGAGGACATTGTATTGATCTTACCCACGCTGCTGCAGGTGCCGATATATTTTCGACTCGTTCCAAACTGTTCAGGTAGATTCGCAACAATAAAAAAAAAGGGGTTCAGGTATCAAGGAATTCCCTGCTTCTTCCACACTGTTTGAACTTTTGTAATAGAAACACGACGTCATCAATCAATCTTCTGAAGTGTAGCCTCAACAAATACATGTACCTTGGATCAGTTTCGTTTGGTCTAAGCAAGTCGCACAGCCCACAGTTGATTTGACACTTGGGGACTGACTATTCCATGATGAGGAAGCGAATCAGGTGCAACAGATTTGGGTTTCATTCATTCATTCATCCACAATCGTCTCGCGGGTCGCAGGTCCACTACCGTTTTGGCGGATCTTTGGGAAATGGAGGATTTCAACGATAATGGCCCGACAAATGAAAGATCTTGCCGGGCCCTCGCTATCCACCAGACGGCAGACTTGCCAGGGGGACCTGATGGTGGTGTGTTGCGGAGCGGCCTGGCCTGCAGTGCACCAGCACCACCTGCACGAGATACATGACTATGACACGATGGGCATTATATACGGTTCCGGGACGTGCAACCGCAATCTATAACTCTTATATAGGAGATCCCCACTAGCAATCCTTAGGGAGTTCTCAGCCCTGTGATTGGTCCATCCCAGTGGTAACTGAACCATAGCAGGGTGGCCTTCCAGCGCGTTGAGGGCTCCATCCACACCGTCGCCGGCTGAGCGGCCCCTTCGGCTTCGTCGGTTCCGCCTCTCCACCTCTCCGACTCCTGGGCTCCGGCTCTTTCCCTCCCATCTTGAAGTCGTCAGTGGAGGTCTTGGCCCGCCGTCTTTCATGATGCGGTCTTCTCAGCTACCTCCCCGTTCTCAAATCCTTTTTCAATCCGCTCTGCGTCCGCCTGCCGGCCGTCCCGCCAACCGAGATAAAAGGCAGCGCGACAGGCGTTTCTTGCCGACGCCATCAGCCCGTTGTGCGGCCCCTCAGCAGCGCTCCGCGTCCGCCTACCTCTCCGAGATCTCGCCGGCCAACGCTCGCAGATTCATCGCCACTTCGTCGACGGCCATCGGAGCCGGGAAGGAAAAAGTGTGCGCCGGCCCGGCCTCTGTGCCGCCCCACCATCGCCATCTGCACCGCCCCGGCCCTCGCCACGCTGACAACGACGGCGGCCACGATGCTCGCCACAACCTCGATCCCCACTGCCCCTGTGCCAACGCCATCGTGGTCCTGGAGACCGGCCGGTCCGCAGCGGAAGCCGGCAGGCCGCGTGCGTCCCTCTATCCTGCTCCTGCAACGGTGACGAGACCCGTGACAGTGGAAGCCGGCAAAAGGCGTGCGTCCCTCCCCTAGATCCGGCTTCCTCACCAGTGACGACGGCTGCCAGCCTCCCGGCCCCCTTCCCCACCAAAAACGGGCGGTGGAGAGGCGAGTGCCAGGCGCACCACAGGAAGTCGCTGCAGATCCACCAGCAACATATGTTGTACAGCCGAGCAGGGACCAAGCTGGAAGCGCCGCCGGCGGCCATGAGAGCGCCGATCTGCTCGGTTAGCTGCTACATCTTCCACTCACCTGATCCCCTCCTGCTGCCGGCCAGTTATATGTTTATTTTGATTTTCCTTGAAAAGACAACCTCATCCTTTCATTGGTATTTTTTTCTGTTTGTTTTCTACCTCCAGGCCATTATCCAATCCCTTTCAATGCACCAGATCATGAATTTCCATTGGAGCAAACGAACATACAGTATACGTTTTTAATTTCCTTCCCTTCTTCCGCTTATATATAAGCATGTTTTCTCATTCACTCAGGAGAACGTCGAATCGGCAAGATATAGATGCAGTTACTAACTTACTATACATGATTTTTTATTGGCACGACTTCAGTTCAATTGTGCCTCAGGCAATTTGAGTGCAGGCAACCCCACAGGATCCTTTGGTTCATGGCACTAAAACATTGCTGTCGTCCTCTCTCTTAGAGTTACCGGCTCAGTCCAGACGCAAATTCTATGATAAGTATAATGCTCCCTCAAATTCTATGATAATATGTTGGAGCGCATGCGACTACCGGCTCAGTCCAGACGCCGCCAACCCTACCACCGGCTCGCGCCATGCTTCCTGCGCAGATCCAGGTCAGTGCTTATCTTACTTAGAGTTACGGTCTACCAGTTCCCCTCTCTATATCATTTGGCGTTCAGCCGTTTGCACGCTGCAGAGATTGGATGGACTGCATCTCCGACATAAAAACTTTGGTGGCCCTGCATGGTATGGAGTGTACTCCTTCTCTGATTTGAACATGTTATTGCAAGTGATTTTTGGCAGGTTATCGGGGAGGGAATTTGTTGACATCGAAGCTGTTGGCTGATCCAGATACAGCAGTATTGCTTTCACCCACAACACTTAACCAACTATGTTACTCGGCTATGTTTTAAAAGTTCCTATGCTTGCTGCTTATTAGTTAGTTTTTTAAAAAATGGAATGGATTTTGTTGGTTCATTTGAACAATTGAACTAACGAGCCCTGTTATTGACTCTTTTCTAGGTGATATATATTATGCTCCATGTAGCCAGACCTTCTGCCATTGCATTAAAAAAAATTCTGCCAATGCTTCTTACAGTTTCGTATTTTGAAAAGGATGCAGTGTGCTTCTTTGCCACAGGCATCAATAATTTATGTATATCATGATACACATATCCTTCCATTTGACCTATTCACGTCTGAAATGCAGCCAATTCCACGCTCGAGAGAACGGATGGGTCTTATCTGCAACATAAAAACTTTGGTAAGCCATCATGGTATGGAACCCTGATTTGGGGTTGTTGCAACTGATTTTTGCAGAGGTGATTTATTCTCATTCTTCGATTTTTTGGTTTCTTTGATTTGTTGGTTGAATCTGCTGGCAAATATTGACACGATCTTCCTGTACTGCCTCAGCTTTGGATCATGTTATTGGGGCCTAAAATGCAGCTAGGCACGCAGACAATGTCTGAACTCTGCAATTATCATGTGATGTCAACAAAGGTTTGCTTCTTTGAATTTGACCATCTTCCATGCATGGTTGTTTATTTTTATTTTTGTTTTTATTTTCACACATGAGACCTGTGTTTACAGGACGTCTAACTTCCTGTCAACAGACATGTGTTTTCCTCCATATTTTAACACATGCAAGAACCTTTCCTGCTGACATATTCCTTTCAAATTGTCATCTCAAGGCTGCTATGTGCTTAGTGCAGACTATTCTGTTTTCTATACCTACACTTTTTATATTCAACATGGTAAATTGATTTGATAACATCTAGGCACCTGTTTAAAATTGGATATATGCTCTTAGTAATTAGTTTATTTATTTATTAATTTGTTCCACAGATTGTAAGCACTCTCCATGAGATGTCCAAGACGAGTCTGCTTGGTAGTTTTCTTTTTTATTTTTGGGGGTTCAGTAAGCATCCTCACGGTGCATCCATCATGCCTGACAACCTAATTTTCCCTCACCTCTATGCATGTTATTGTTCACTCATTTAGTCATTTGCAACCTTAATCCTGTCTACATCGAGCCCCTTATTGTTCACTCATTTAGTCATTTACAACCAACATCACTTACATTCCATAGTGATGATTACATGTACCTATAAATTTTAAAATTTATATACAGTAAATTATCGTTTAGTAATACGAAATGGATCAACCTAATCTAGAAATCTATAACATCTTTACATTTAATCTATTTTGCAGCAACTCACATGCAAAGCGAAGGTTAGACCTTAACAAAGAGGCTCCAGTTGATTCTCAAGGAAAACAACAAAAGACACATTGAGAGGTACTTCATAAGTTATTAGAATCAGCAAAGCACCAAATAATCAATCAATAAAAAAATCTAAAATCTATACTATACTGCGCTATACTAATACAATTAACCATTGCAGGTTGTTCTCAACATCAACCATGAAGAACGAAGCAGGAGGAATTATGTCACCTGCCAAGGACGGACTCAACTAAATAATTACGAGCCATTTTAAAATTACCGTAACATACATTGTGTGATCTTAATAATTTTTTGGTTATACTCAGTACATATAATTCAATTCAAATAGCTTGACACTTTGGTCTTAAAAAATAGCTGTGTCTACTCAATACACCGGTATTTCAACTTTCTATAATAAGCTCATATATCCCGGATGATGTCATGAAATTTCTCTTATAATCATTGCATTTTTTAATTCCCGCAAAGAACGCGCGGTGGGGTTCCCCTGGTATCATGAATGGATCTGTAGCGTCGCGAAAACATCAGCGGGTTTATATGGATGCGTCAGATGGCAACTGCCGGACAGCTACAGAACGTGTGTAGCTGTGACCACAAGACCACCAGATTGTCGGTTAGAAAATGATAAATGAATCAGATCTCAACCATTTCTCGAAAATACTACTGGTATTTGTGTACTGGAGGACGGAGCTTGCCGTAGAAATGGAATTTTGTGCTTTGTAGTCTATGTGTTCAGGATTATCAAAGCTATGTGTTCAGGAATGTGATCAAACCGTTTTGCATGTCGTATTGTATGTCTTGTCTTTGAATTTCATTTCTTGAGAATGCCCAGTCCCTTTTTTGATTGTAACATGTGAGTGTGCTATACAGATTTGCTAGTATGTATGTACATGTACTTGACAAGATTTTAAGTTTCTCTCTGTTCTGTTTTTTCTTTTTTGCGGGAAGAATATACGTAAGAATAAGTTTTGCTTAGCAAGCCCGTCGTTTCTTTGAGGCCGATACTTATTTGGGCCGAGTTTACCTATGGACCAAAATAGGAAAATGACGAGATTGACACAGCTGTGGCCCATCAAGGCCACTAAGCCGCAGATCGGCTTCAAACGGACTCTGACATATCCAGGCCCTTGAGAAGAAATGGGGTCCATCACGTAGCAGCTGGGCTCCAAACTTTATCGACAAGAAGCTACATCTCATGGGGCGCTGTGGGCTAAAATGAATGAGGCCGTCCGTGGATCCACATGGGCTCATAAGGGTTAGGGATTTTGGGGCTGCTTGCTTTGGTAGCTAGCTCTCCTTGTGGCACAAACAAGAAACCTGCCCATGTACTCAAAAAAAAAAAAAAAAAAAAAAAAAACCTTGCCCTTCAAAGAGTGCCAAATTGGCTGGTAAATTTAGCACATAAATTTTGATAGCAAAAAGAAAAAAAAAATTGATAGCACCTAAATTTAGGTGTGCTTTGTCAAACTAACCAAATAAACTATCTGTTCGAAATTTTTGATTGGCAAGGCGACGCATCAGTGAGCTAAGGTAGCAACCCCTTAGTTTCAATTGTTTTTTTTTGAAAAAATAAAGTTTCATTTTAGTCTTTGCATAAGTTAGGCGATCGACCAATCTTATTAAGGGTGTTTGGCAGGGCTCGGGGATTCACTAGAGGAGCCGGAACCATTTTAGAGAAGCTCGAAACTGGGGCTCCTCTAAAGCGACTCCGGCTCCTCCTTTCTCCACTGAAAAACGGCTCCAAACGGCTCCTTCTCTTAGACCGTTTGGCGGTGCTCCTTCCGGGAAGCGGGAGCGGGGAAGAAGTCCTACCAAACAAAGCCCTAACTTTAGCCTCCTGCTAGCTCTCAAAAGGCACAATACACGCTAGGGAAGAAGTCTAGGCGTTAAGCTATCATATTAGACAACCATTCATTTTTTTTTTGGTGAAGATATTCATAGTTGTTGTTTTCGTAATATGACATGTTCATTCCAACCTCGGCCTGGCGTAGCGTACTCTTCTCTAGGATGGATAAAAAAAAAGTTTGTCTACTGAGTGGCATTGAAAATGACCTGCGTGTAAGAATATAGAACTTTTTGTCAAAAGTCAAGTTATTTCTAGCTCAACGACCAAATGACTGCATTTACTCACCACGGATGATTAACATCACCAAGTGCACATTATAAGGTCTTGATTTAGGTCTGGTAAGGGCTCTTCAGTTTTCACTTCCTTGCCCTAGTACTATGTTTAGATCTAAGAGTATAGCTGAAGATAAAATGGATTGCATGCTGATGGATCTTGGTGCTACATTTAGATGAGGTAGGGGCTCTCAGTCACCTTCGTGTGCTAGTGTGTTTAGATCAATGAGCATGCCTGATAGAATGAATTGCAGGCTAATAGAGCTTGTAACATTTGGAGAATGGGGGAAAATGGCGCCCAGTTCAAATTTTAGGGCATCTTTGGTTGCCTTGCTGCGTGCGTGCATGGTTTGTGGGATGCAATTGAAGGTTGTTTGGTTCCCTAAGCCGTTCATGGGCCTGGCCGGAGGGATGTATCTGAAGCTCCAGAGCCAGGCTCCCTAAAAACAGATCGAGCTTCCGTTTTTGTCGAGCCTGGCGCGGGCGCCGCGTATCCGTGTGAGAGGGAGCATGGACGGGACGGGAGGAGAGTATAGGCCAACCAATCAAGTGACTAGTGTATGCGAGCATTTGCATTCAACGCAAACCAAACAAGCAAGGCTGCATGTAACCAGCCTAGTTCGCGGGCATGCAGGCCTGGATGCGTGAGATGAGAACCAAACACGCCCTTATGCTCCACGCAATTGGGCGCCAGAGGAGACTAGAAATTTTTGTAGTCGTCTTGGCCTTCTACTAGTACTCGTTGTATTGGTACTGTTTTTTCTTGTCATTTGTATGTGCTGATGAAATTGTGACCACATATTTGTATTGTGCCACTGCTGTTGGCTTCCTATACTATTGCGCTAGTGATGGCAATTAATTTGCTATCTAAAGTAATTGCCACATTCACTACAACAGAATTGAACTTGCATAGTGTTTAGAAATCATTTTCCGTGACGGGCTTTTAAAAAACCGCCACGGTTAATATGATGATTAACCGTGGCGGTCAATTAACCGTGACGGTTTTTTAAAAAAACCGCCATGGTAAATGTAGCCCAAATAGCCAGCCCAAAGAGCCCAGAAAAAAGCCCAAAACCAATCCGAAATCGGGCTCGTATATATAGAGAGTGGGGAGTCTTAGGGTTTCGGCCTCACGGACACACACTCGGTCTCTCCACTCGATTTCTCATCCGGACTCTCTCCTCTCTCCTTCTCTCCCCCATCTTCCTCCCGTCCCCTCCGTGGACTGGCGCCCTCCACGGGCAGCCGGGCTGGCGCCCTCCCACGGCGGGCGTGCCCTCCCCGACGGCGGCGGCCTCGCCCGGATCTCGGCCCTGGGCGGCGGCGGTCGCGGCCTTGGCGACCTCGTGTGGCGGCGGCGGCGGATCTCGCGAGGATGGCGGCCTCGGTGCGCGCCCGGCGGCGGCTCACGCTCAGCGCCCGGCCGCGGCCGGATCTCGCACGCGCGCCCGGCGGGCGGCTCTCACGCCCGCCCAGCGCGGGCGCGACGGATCTCGCGGCGCGCTGGGCGGGTCTGGGACAAATGGGCGGCGGCGGTTGGAGGCCCCCGGACGGCGGGAGGCGGCGTCGACCCGGCGTCGAGGGATCTTAATTCCGACGACGACGACGGCAACAGCGGGCGGCGCCGGCGACCTGAGCCCGTTTGGGCTGGATCAGGCATTTTCATTTTTTTTTTGTTTTTTAATTAATGGTGGCGGTTTTTAGGCTACGGGAAAACCGCCACGGAAAAATCGATGATTTACCGTGACCCTTCGTTCGTGGCGGTTATGAAAACCGCCACGGAAAATGAAATTTATCCGCCACCATTAATCAAATTGGTAGTAGTGATTTAAACCGTAGAAGTGAAGATATCATGAGATAGAGGGAGTGCAAATCTATTTGTTGAAGCCAAGGACCAAATCTTTGAACGGAGCTCGTTCCCTCTCTAACTTCGCTTTACTTGGTTTGATTTTCTCAGCGGCAACGAAAACGGCTGTGCCCTCGTGAGTCGTGATTAGCGTTTACGGGCCACTTTTTATCCGTGTCCATCATCCATCGTCTCGTCTGCTGGCCTCTCCTGTGGGATCCTACAAACTTGCATGTCGGAGGTGCGGCGTGGGCGCGTGGGAGAGCGGTGCGTAGCCATCGCGATTCGCAAGACGATAACATGACCCCGGGGCGGCGATAGCGATGGATAGGGCATCCTCGGCCGATTCCGTGCACGCCACAGCACGGCCACGGCTCGCGACAAGTAGCGTGACATGGGATGAGTCGAGTGGAACGCGCACGCGCGTGCTTTCGATCTGATGGTCTATTTCTGGTGGAATTCCACGGCTTCGGCTTGGATCGGATCGGAGGCAGCCAATGCCAAGCCCATCACCAACTCGCGTGTGACTCGGTTCACGTACGAGGGCCGCTTACTTCATTCGGCTCGGCGTATGAACTCGTTTCAGCGTTTTCTGTAGACTACGTACGGCACGGTGCTGATGAGTCATGCTTTCCGTCCTGGCTCGAGTGTCGTAAAGACTGCTTCCCGCAGCTCTCTAGCTCGTCGACTGGTGATTTGGCATTGCACTGGTACCCGGTCATCTGCGTTATTCCCTCGTCTGTTTCTGGACACTAGTTAGTGACTATGGAGTTTGACATTTCCCTACTGGCAGTAACCGTTCTCGGTTTTATGCCACTAAACAATAAAGTTTGACCTCATTGTCATTGGTGTTGTTGGACCTAAAGCTCATGGACTGAAGAGTGAGGACCTTTCTATATGGCGCACTGGCCTCCGGCGAGTACGAAGAAAGGGACAGGGCAGCACGCCTTCTTTGGGATATGGGCTATGCACCAACTAACATTCCCTGAGCTTCGGGATTTGACCAAACGAGAAGAGCGCGAAATGGTAGGCCACCGAAGGGGACATAGAGCTAGTGCGTAGTATAGCTCCGAACGGTGCAAAGGCAACTGATTGATCGCTTTTCTTGTTGCCCAAAGAAATGATTGCCCTTTGTTGCACAAGAAACTCGCTAGAGCCCAGAGGAAGCACCCACGCCAAATGAAAATCTCCGTCCGAATCCATCTTAGACCATGGGTTTCTTGGTGGCTTTCCACTGTGCTTGTGACTTCTGTCACTCTCAAGCTAGCGACGAGCAATGATTTAATTCCTTGTGCACTTGTGCCTTAATAATGCTTCGTTCTATTCTATGCAAATATGCAATGCAAAGTTGGTTTCGGTCGAGAGTAGGCTGCTCGATAACAAAAAAATGCAGCTAATCAAAACGGGTTAGGACTACAGTCATGTCACTGCATGCCAGGACCGGTGGCTAAGGCCCCTGTTTGGTTCCATAAGTCGGTGACTAAAAATTAGTGACTTATAAGTCATATCTACGTTTGGTTATGCGTGACTTATAAGTCGAGGAGTGGAAAAGACGAGAAAATGGGTGGTAACAAGTCGGGGGTAAAAGAAGAGAAAATAGTTGCAAGCTTATAAGTCCCATGACTTATAAGTCCCTCTTGTTTGGGCAAAATAAGTCACTTATTTTGAATTTTTGACTTATAAGTCACCCGACTTATGGAAAACCAAACAGATCCCTAAAATTTCGGCCAAGATCACACGGGTACTTGTCAAGTTTGCTAAGCTTTATTGTTGTGTGCCAAAAAAATTGGTTCTCTTGAGACTCTTGGTGGCAGCACAAGAACATAGATGACACTAACAACAACCATCAACAGATACAGAACAGATGTTGTCAAAAAAAAAAAAAAAAAAAAAAAACAGATACAGAACACAGACTGGCATGTGTCACAATTCGTGGAACATGTTCATCCTTGTTTGTATAGTACGAGTAGTAGTATCGTGGAGTTGTTGTGCGTATCCAATTTTCAACGGGGCCATGGTGCCAGGCAAACATTCCTAAACCCACAAGTACCCAACAAGTGCTGGAGTACGTAGGAAGGACGAGATGATGAGAATTTAAAAAGTGCCACGTCCCTTTCAGAGTCTTTTCTTTTGCTCTGGTCCATACTCTATACCCACACACGAAATACTAGTTGCCAATCTTGTTATAGGCAGTAGACTAGACAATATCTTTCTTTAAAATATAATATTATGAGCTACTACGAACCTCCCACCTATCCTACAATTCTTAGCTCTGTTCTTAATCAACCTATCTCTAGATCTGATAAGTTTACAAAAAAGGGTATCAATATTTATGATAATGAATATACATGTAATAGAATACATTTCATGATAAGTCTAACAACACTTATTGGTATCATAAAATTTAATTTTCTATATACACTTTGTCAAACTAAAAATGGTTTAATTCCATAATATATTCTAATGGTCTAACGACACATGGATTATATTATGAAACTAATTATCATGGCAAATAAAAAAAAATATGATGTTAAACTATACATAATTCTACAAATTTATGGTCAAATAAAGACATATCTAACTTTCACAAAAAAAAAACTACAACCTTTTAAAATAGAGGAAGTAGTATAATAAAATTGTATAAGCTTTGCATTGATGAATAAAATATTCACTCCTTTCATGTAGTTGTGTCTAAGTCAAACATTATATAAGTTTTAAAACAACAATGCCATTAGTTTTAGTAGTCATGAAAATACAACGTGTATTTATTGATACTCATCTATCTAAAAAAAGATTCATACACTAAATGAATAATTTGTATATAATTTTGGAAATTAATATAAATTTTATATCCAAATTTGAATACTAAGTCGGATTTCTAATACGCATGTGGGTGGGTATGAATATCCTACAATATCCTCATCCAACTTCAAATCCTAGAAAGAAACAAATACCAATATTCATATATCCGGTCATAGCTAATCTAGTTTGATCCTAGCATTTTAAGATTGAGGGAGTATGTCCTGTATTTTTCAAAAGTTGATAGTACGAGTAATGCCAATTATACATGTGTTTGTCCCAAAAAGTGTATAAAGTTTGGAGTAACTAGAGGCACATTAATTTTTAGCCAAATGTGTACAATCTAGTCCATTTATATTATTATCATCAGCTTGACCCTTTCATATCCCTATGAAACCCAGCTAGGATTAGATGTGAATCTTAACTTTTATCGGTTCTCACCATTTCCTCGATATGATAACAAACAATAGTCATGGACATTATAATACGTAATAATATCTGCATCAAAATATCATGTTTAAGACCATTGTCAAACCTTACCTTAAAGAAAGAAATGATAGTACAAGCTCATTTTATCTCTTGCACATGGACCAAGAAACTACTAAGATGGCTACACTATCCCTCCTTTGTACTATTAAAAAACATTATATCTAATGCATGCAAGCAAAATATAAAAGTGAAATTATTATTACTAGCATATACCGAAGATCTCACATATTGGTACCCGTAATCCACAATAGAAACTTTTAAAAAAGTCAACACCAAATAGACTAAAATTTGCCCCTTCCTATCCACATTGAAGCACATAATCCACAACCTTCTAATCCATGTTAGAGCAACGAAAAGTCACCAAGAGTCAGTTTTGCACCCCATTGAGTCACAAAGCTTAAAACTCCACTAGTGAACACCCCGTCTCCACTCCCGGATGGTGTCTCAAACCATGAACACCAATCGAGCTTCTCAATGATAAAAAACTTTGTGGGGGAAGGTCACCCGATTCTTGGCGGACCGTCTATGTACCATAAAACACCAAGAGTAACAAACCATCGATAACATGTTGATGAAAATCTAAGTCGAAATATGCCACCGGGATGATTCATCGGTGACATATCTAGGATCCAATGTGGTAAACTTTGGGGTTTCGGTGATTGATTAACACAAGTGTTCTTTGCGAATAACATGTGCTTTGCAGCGGGATACACATTTGAGTTAGTCGCGATCGCGAGCCACAAGAGTCTCAGCCCCAAAGTTTTGGACCGATGATTGATGTATGGCACAAAAGATTGGACACTCAAATGTAGACAAAAACAGGTGTTAAGACATTCGTTGTGATGTAAATGTGCATTAGATTTTTGGACCTACTATTAAGGAGGTCTAAGGCATTTGTCTTGATGGAGTCGAGGAAAAGAGCACGTATATGATGACGGCCGGCGATGACCAAACCTATAGACATTCATACTATATATACCGGAGTACATAGTAAGGGTGACCTTCGACGGACCTGGGGTTGCGACCACCATTGGAGATCATTGGCGTCATCAAGGCCGGCGGAGTCATGGGTGGAAGCGGGCTTCCGCGAGTCCCATCGGTCCTTCAGGGGGCTAGCTTAGTTCTTCGCTTTACTACCCGTCGCAAAAAATTGTGTAACTCTTAGTACGCCACTTACCATTGTTAAAGTCGGTGCCGTCCGTATGTGTGTTTGTCTAGATTGCTCCCGGACATCTCGCTAAGTGAGCAACTAGGTTGTACTGAACCTTCCCACTTCCCTTAATGCAATACTGGCAAAACCCGCTTTAAAAAAAATGTAAAAAAGAATCCCAATAGTACGTGCGCGCACTATTTACTTCATTTCCGATTGTGGATTCATCACTGCCGCGTAACACCCTGTAACATCAAGACCCGTCGATTGCTCGATTTCTCGTGGCGACTATGTGATGAGCTGGTTAATCGAGAACCAAAATGGGCTCCACTATATATACGCCCGCCAATATCCGTCAAGCAAAATGGCGTGCATAAAAGGAAAACAAATGACTGGCACTTTTTTTTTTTAACCAACGATACCGGGAACAGCTGTGTGTCTTGTAAAATCCAAAAAAAAAAAAAAAAAACGTAGTAGTACGTTGCAAATGGGGCAACGAAATACCCAATATACACCCAAAGCCAAATTCCAGCAAAGTTCTGGCTCCAATCCACGAGCACCGAGGGTGTGTTTAGAGCCCCAACTTTCCTCCAAAATTTCATACATTCCCATCACATCTCATCATATCCTATCACATCGAAACATTAAATGCATCTAAAAACGTATGCCGCCACTATGAAATTTAGGTAAACAAAAAAACTAATTGCACGGTTTACATGTACATTGCGAGGCGATTTTTTGAGCCTACTTTACGCCATGGTAGGATAATATTTACCACAAACAAACGAAATGTGCTTCTGATGTTTTTCGGTTGAACGGTGTTTTTTCGGGCCAAAATTTGACCAAACTTTTTTTTCAGGCCCAAATTTTGGGCTCTAAACACACCCAAATTCTTCCGTTTCTTTAGTTCAATCAATTACCAAATCTGGGCTTTTATTTATTTTTAACCAAATCTTCACGGTTAATAACGAGACCCGGTGTCGAGGGGTCATAAGCGCCAATGGCAAAAGCCCATTGGTTAGGGGAGCTCCCACCCGGGGTTCAAATCCCGGGTGCGGCAGCATTATCCCCGGATTTATTTCGTGGATTTCCGTGACTAGCGCATTAAGTGGTAGCGGCGTCCCCGTCGGCAAATGGCGGCGCCCGTGGTGACCGTGAACTTCAAGATTGCCTACGGTCCTTCGAAGGTGCTTTCATAGGGGTAGGGTTTTGCGTGCGTGTGTTCGTAGGGATGAGTGTGCGTGCGTATTGGCGTCTGCCGTTGTACTGGGTAATCTCAAAAAAAAAAAAAAAAAAAAAAAAAAAAAACGAGACCAGTACATCCTCCCCTACTCACACACGCGTGTGGTTGATGCGGCCAAACTAACAATACCAGCGTCAGCAGCAAATCGCCTCCAGGCCGCGCTAATAAATACTCTCTCGCCATTAGCATTAAGCAGTAGCAGCAGCCCGCAGGCATGCAACAGCTGCAGCTGCACCTGCACGGAGAGAAAAAGGTGGGCAAAAGCGGGCACGAAACCGAAGCGCTCGCCGACCCACCCACCGCACCGATCCCCCACCCAAATCGCCGACCGAGAGGAGACAACCCGAGCTGAGGTGAGGAGAGAGAGCGAGGGCAGCAGGCGGCGGCGCGGAGCAACACGCGGAGGGGAATGCGCGGTCCGTGTTCGTGAGCCTCTCGCCCCCGCGAAATCCCACGGTTCTGATTCCGCCGGCGAAATCGGGCGCGGCCTCGCGGCCCAGGCCGGCCAACGGGCTGGGTAAGCGGTGGACGGCGGCGTCGAGGTGCGGGTGAGGCCGGCCGTGAGGAGCAGCAGCCACGGCGACGGGGGCGATGAAGGGAGGGGGCGGGAAGGAGACGCTCACCGCCTCCTTCCTCCGCTTCCTCCTCCTGCTCCTCCTCCCCCTCACCGCCCTCTACTTCTTCTACACGCTGCACCTCCTCCTCACCTCCGCGTCGTCGGCCGCCTCCAACTGCGCGCCTGACGCCGCGTCGGTCTCCCCGGGTGTCCGCCAACCTCACGGCGGCGGCGGGGGGCGGGAGAAGCAGCTTCCCTCTTCCGCCGCGGTTGTGTCCACGTCCACGTCCTCGGCGACGACGCTGCAGCACGTGGTGTTCGGCATCGCGGCGTCGTCGCGGTTCTGGAACAAGCGTAAGGGAGTACATCAAGGTGTGGTGGCGGCCGCGCGGCGCCATGCGGGGCTACGTGTGGCTGGACCGCGAGGTGCGCGAGTCCAACATGTCCACGGCGCGCACGGGGCTCCCCGCTATCAGGATCTCGTCCGACACCTCCGCCTTCCCCTACACGCACCGGCGCGGCCACCGCTCCGCCATCCGCATCTCCCGCATCGTCTCCGAGACGTTCCGCCTCGGCCTCCCCGGCGTGCGCTGGTTCGTCATGGGCGACGACGACACCGTCTTCTTCCCGGACAACCTCCTCACCGTGCTCAACAAGTTCGACCACCGCCAGCCCTACTACATCGGCTCCCTCTCCGAGAGCCACCTGCAGAACATCTACTTCTCCTACGGGATGGCGTACGGCGGCGGCGGCTTCGCCATCAGCCGCCCGCTGGCCGAGGCGCTCGCGCGGATGCAGGACGGCTGCCTCCGCCGCTACCCGGCGCTGTACGGCAGCGACGACCGGATCCAGGCGTGCATGGCGGAGCTGGGCGTGCCGCTCACCAAGCACCCGGGGTTCCACCAGTACGACGTGTACGGCGACCTCCTGGGCCTGCTCGCGTCCCACCCGGTGGCGCCGATCGTCACGCTGCACCACCTCGACGTCGTGAAGCCGCTGTTCCCGGACGCGAGGTCGCGCCCCGCCGCGGTGCGGCGCCTGTTCGACGGGCCGGTGAAGCTGGACACTGCGGGGCTGATGCAGCAGTCCATCTGCTACGACGGCGCCAACCGCTGGACGGTGTCCGTGGCGTGGGGGTTCACGGTGCTGGTGGCCAGGGGCATAATGTCGCCGCGGGAGATGGAGATGCCGGCGCGCACGTTCCTCAACTGGTACCGCCGCGCCGACTACACGGCGTACGCGTTCAACACCAGGCCGCTGGCGCGCAGCCCGTGCCAGAAGCCCGCCGTGTACTACCTGTCGTCGGCGCGCGGGCAAGGCGGGGAGACCACGGTGACGCGCTACGAGCGGTGGCGCCACCCGAACGAGACGCGCGGCCCGCGTGCCGGTGGGACATAGCCGACCCGGACGCGCATCTCGATCGCGTCGTCGTCCTGAAGAAGCCCGACCCCGGGCTCTGGGACAGGGTAATCTTTCGTGCCACATCTTTCCTTTTTCTTGTCCTGCATTGCATCCAAATAACTGCAACACATGACGCATTGCCATTTAGAGGGACAGACAACTGGCCATTGCAGAAACTGGCTGGCATTGCTGAACATAACCAACAAATTCTTTCTTTTAAACCACGGAATCAACGAAACTGGCATTGCCATTTACAGAGGACAGACCATTAGGTTGCTTAGATTAGAGTACGCAGGCAGCTACTCCAAGATATACAACTTCTACAATGCCAAGATGTAGCTTTTACAAAATCTGATACTAGTGCTGATATCAAAAGCTGGACCTGGATACTAGTATACTTCTCTCTGTCCCTAAAATGTTTGTCTCCAAAAACCGTGTTTTTCCTCACGACACGCTTCCTTCCGACGGCACACTAAAGGGACGGAGGGAGTAAGTTAGGCATGTAAATACATGTGTCACTGATTCGATGTAACATGATTTGCAGTCTCCCAGGCGAAATTGCTGCAGAGTGGTGTCTTCGCCCAAGGATGGGGAGAAGACGATGACCATCGATGTAGGCGTATGCAGGGAAGGCGAGTTCAGCCAAGTAGCAGGGGCATGAGCTTTGATTAGAGCCAGATGAAGATAGGAAGATTTAGATTCTTTTTCTTCTTTTCTCTTCTTGTACGAATCCATTCTTCTGGAGTTTTTTTTTTTTGTTTGACAAACCATTCTTCTGGAGTTGGGAGGGCATGAACTGGTCTCGTTTCAAGCACCTCTTCTCCATCGTGCTTTGCGCCTCACGGGCGTGGAAGTCCGCAAAACGCAAGAAGGCCTGAAGGCCAGGACTCGAAGTTTTGGCCGGGCGTTCTGCCGTGGCGACGGCGAGTCAACCAGAGCTGCCCCGCGCCCAACGGCTACCCAACGGCTACGGTGGTGGTACGCAAAACGCAAGAAAGGCCAGGACTCGAAGTTTTGGCCGGGCGTTCTGCCGTGGCGACGGCGAGTCAACCAGAGCTGCCCCGCGCCCAACGGCTACCCAACGGCTACGGTGGTGGTATTTGCATTGCTGTTTAGACTTGACGGAGACGTGGCACGGGATCGAGACAGGGTCACTGGGGAGCCTGTTGCAGCACTGCAGCATTGCCAAAGCGTGGCTCGGCATCTGCAATCTGCACGAGCAGGGCAGCCATCACTCATCATCGCAGGGCATGGGGCAATGGCGTCGGCGTCGGTCGAAATCTGTCCTGGTCTGGGCCAGTGGTCCGTGGCCCGTGGGGGCCTAGTAGCTTGTGAGTACGGGTACGGCTGAAATCAGATACGCCCCGTGTCCATTTCTGCTTCGTTCCGACAAATCTCGGTACCAGTACCGCCAGTGTGCGCCGGAGTGACACGGGCACACACGGTTGCCTTTGTGGCGAAAGCCCACGCCGGGACAGCGTGTTCGAAGGCTTTTTCGGAGATCTGGCGATGGCGACGACCGCGTTTATCGGCTCCATGCTTCGTTACATATAAAATCAGGGTTCTGTTACACTATAGTAATGTTCATTGACTGCCCCGAACCATCAAGTAGCAGTGTTGGAGTAAATGCTAATAATTGATGGCAACCTCAACAGGTGGCAGCGCTACAACACGGCCATGCGATGCGACGGTCTGTTCGCTGCATGCCGCGCAGGTTGCAGGCAGCTGATTCTCAGTTCAGCATGTGCACATGGGCAGGAAAAAGGATGTTTCCATGCCGACGCCCTAATCTCGTAGAACGTGAGCGAGCAAAGCAACTACGGCGTACTAGCGAGTATTTTATGCCGCGGGGCGTGTGTCATAGCCATCGCGGGCCGTTGCGCTTGCGGGCATGCAAGCTGAATCAGAAATCCACGCCCTTTGTACTGTGAAGGGTTTTTGTTTTTCTTTTTATTTTTTTAATTCCATAAACAACTGAGTTAAAAGTGAGTAAACTGAGCCGTAGCCGTTACAGAACAGGGATAAAATTACAACAATGACAAAATTGAGGGTAAAATCAATAGGGACAAGACCACAACATTCCCTAGTATCTATCAACTCGTTCATGAAAACGATCCGAAGAGAAGCAGGCGATGCCACTAGTTCCAACTGACGGTTTTTGCAGTTGATAAACCAGCTGATGATGATCTGTTGTGAGACGAAAAAATTATACCATGGTTCAAGTGAATAAGGATCCCGTGTGGATGTATTTCCTTGTTTAAACTGGATCCAATGTGGCTTCATTTCTCAATCAGACTGAGCTCTAAACTCGTGTTCTCGGGCTATTACGGGATACATGTTGACCGAATCAGTTCCCAAATAACCGTTCTCAGACTGAGTACCAGGGCTTTACTCTCTTTTCATTGGCCCGTCACTAATAGTAGCTGAAAATATTTTCCACACTGTTTATCATGGCAGGCTGGCAGTACTCTACGTTCAGCATGGTAAATCAGCGTAAAATATACTGAAAAAACAGCGTAAATCTATTCTAGTGCATGCAAGTCCTTAGAAATGGACTGTCAAACACTAATTGCTTCGAGATATTCTACTATCACTTAAAATTCGAGGTTTAAACCTAATATTTCACAGAAATGAGCACTCACGGCTCCACACGGCACGCCGAGCAAACGTTCACCAGTGTACATTGGATAATGAAGCTCCCCATAAATGGATCCAAGCAACAACAAAAACGGAAGACCATAAAAGGGAGCTGGGCCTGAGTTCCAATTCCAAAGGAAATGGCAGTACCAAAACAGTATTTGCAGTAGGTGTCGATGGTCTGTGAAGACATAACACTGACGTCTTTACCTTCGCACCCCTAAGCAAGACTCCTAGGTGACGTCTGTATGGATAGTTCTAGACTTCTGCAGGCTGAAGGTATTTACCTGCCAATGAATGTTGAAAGCAATCCCCTTGTCAAAAAAAAAAAAAGTGATAATATCGATACACACACACAAAAAAAAAAAAAAAAATAAGACTACAATCGAAGATGTTCTCTTCGTGAAGACAAAATTTGTGAAAATGCAAGCAAGTCTTTAGCATGCAGGTTCTAATGAGTTTGTAGAAGTTTGTGAGAGCTAAGAAAACCATAAACCATACGATGTTCTCATGGTTCTTTATAAGTGTTAACTGAAAAAAATATACTTCCAAAACAAGAAATGTTACATGTAAGTTAATTTGAAAGAGCTTAATTCTTCATGGCTTTTTAGCATAGGAGTTATGCATCTAAGAGACAAATATTGATGTACTTACCCTACTACTCCAGGAAGCATGAATTAACAGCACTGCATGGTGCTTCCCAATTCAATACCATGTGACTTGATAACCCTAGCAGCCCCAAAAAGAATTTCTTGTTGGGCAGATAGCCACTCATCTTTTCTCTGTAAACATACAGAATATGCGCGTCAGGCTTCAAAGAGGAAAGGACTATTCCAAACTTAAAGTGAATTAATAACACAAGCTAACATTGTCATGATAATCAACAGTGACAAGTCATACTCCCTATGATACAAAACTCTAGTGTGTTCCAAGAACGTGTTTACTTAAACAATTTTAACTTCAAAAAAAATTATTTTTATGAGAATAACATACTAAAGTGGCGTATAATAATATCTTCATATTGTCTTACTAAACTTTAGACATGTGCTTGAGGAGGTATGATGACAATAAACCCATGCTAATGCGGCACTAAATCCATTAGGAGTAAATAACTTTAGAATAAATCAAACATACCATGTTTTTTTAGGTTGCATCCAATGGTGAGCTCTCCATATGAACTTTCCAATCTTGAGAGATAGCAGTAAGGAACATCACTATCAAAGGACACATTTTGATTGGACCTTAACATATTCTTTATCTCCTCTGATGCAGAAGGAACCTTCTCAATATCCTCAATTCATTATAGGAATTGTTGTCACACAAGCTTCGCCAATTAGCTCGTGATCTGTTAACTATCATCTGAAAGTTATAGAGAATGCCATGTCATATACAAGGTACGCAGCAGAACAAATCCTCATGACATCATTCCGAACATTTCAGAAATTTCCAGAATTTTTTCAGTCAACAGAAAGCATTTCACGCAAATATTTATGTTTCACAAACTTCCACTAGAAAAACCTTTCCAAATATTTGAAAGAATATAAAATCATACAAAATTCATATGCTGTTGTGCATTCCAATTAGGAGTGGTGGCTTTAGCAGTCGTGCATTCCAAGTTTCTCAACTAGAACTCGAAAATCAGTTTTTTTAAAAAAATCTAAATGCTGCAGTTAAAACGCATTACTGGCTTAACAGTGATTCATGAACCATGGCTGGTAGAGCAAACCGTTATCATGCCTATAGATGCATATGCTGTAAGGCCTGTTTGCTTTGTTCCAGGTCGGCACTGCCTGGTCCAAGCGGTTCGCTCAGGCGTTCGATTTTGAACGCTTGCGGCTGGATCTGCTGCCTGACCCGAGTTGCCTGGCTCAGGTTCCGATCCAAAAATGCCCTAGAAGTGTGCATATTTGGGGTCCCGTTTGTGGTCTTAGTGATTATTGTATTAACTCAATAAATTCAGGTGCCAATATCCCAAGTAGGGTAAGTCCGTGTTTCCTTCATTGCATGATATATTAAATACACAAGATAATGCACACAGCAATATTAGGATACGAAAATGAACACATGTAAAAATGGCGTAACAAATATGTATTACTGTATATTCCATAACCTGTAAGCCGCCATGTAAGCACAAAGGACTAATTTGTATATGACAGCATGTGCAATGATGGGCATCTTTGTCCACTCACGTGTTTTCAAAATTTAAGAAATGTCCAATAGTAGAAACTGTTACCATACCTGACTGGAGAACAAAGAGTTGGGTACTATGACAGGGAGCTTCTCTGGATTGATCAATGAAGTAGAAGTGAGTCCAATTTCAACCACCCTACCTTCTATCGGCCCCGCCTAAAATGTAAAACGGCTATTAGCAAATGTGAGACTGCAACTATAGAACATGGTGATAACATAAAAGGGATGGAAGATAAGTATCACCAGTCCGAATTGACCATTTATTATTGTTTGCAAACACAAGAGGGAAAGGATGGTGTTTCTTGAAATTTCTCGTGCATATAGACTAACATGTGCTCAAACAATAAACACATGAGAAGTATTAATCAGACTAGCAATTTAGCAAAAACATACGGCATCCTGTATGCTGACAAATATTTGAACAGTTCCCCACATCTACGTTTCTTTCTTATAAAGCCCCTTAATAACCATCAGTGGGCATCCATTAGGTTGAAACATCTTTATGATTTTTCAGTTTGGATGCTTACTAACTGTGCTTTCTCAGTAAGAACCAAACTACGGTTTTTCATAATCATCCAAGCAAAAGTATGTTTGTTTAAGACGATCACATCCTAGCAACGAGCAATGGCTTATCCATAAATCAGGGTATCATTTCTTTGACTAGTAATATTCCTTCTTTTCTCATCCTTTACAAGTTACAACAAATCTTTTTACTCCACTATTGCACAAGTAATTGCTTAGGAATCAGTACTTGCAAGCCACAGCACAAATCATCTTGTTGCTGTTACCAACATCTATCATGAAAAAGAATTTAATATTTTATCCATAGTTCCACATTGTCCGCAAAATGAAATGAATGAATTTAGAATTTATGAATCCACCGTTTCAGCAAGTGTCAGATAAAAAAACAACAAATTAATATGAATGCACCTTTATGTAGTCGTTAACTGAAAATGGTTTCGAAAATTGCAAGGAGAACCCACTCAGAATGTTACCAAGGACATCTCTAGCAGCAAAAAGCAGTAGCAACACCTAAAAAGTATAAGAAACACAAGATAATTTCAGTACTGTTGAAAAAGCAAAAGTATTATCAACTTCAGTAAAAAATGTAATAGGTATAATTATACAGAGCAGTCAGTGTGAATATAATATTATACTTGCAGGCTGCTGAACAAAAAAATTCAAACCATTATTTTTGCATTTTGCCGATATAGCTATATAGGAGTCAAAACTCATAATCCTGACATAACTTTTACTGTTTTCCTTCTGCAGTAACTAATTGCAATACCGTAATAGGGAAGAAAAACAAAAGGATTGTTTGCTTAAAAATGTACTGTACTTAAGAGATTCTTTTTTAGAAACAAGGGCAACACAAGTACAATATTTCCCCAAGCACAACGTTTTTTTCTCAAATAATGCAGGAGAGTTGCGTGTCATTTCATTAAGAATGAAAAGTACAAGGAGAGACCAAGAGGCCTCTTCATGACCCAACCCTTACAATACATTAGCACACAAAGCTGAAATACAAAACGATCTCAACCAAAAACAAACATTCCTCTCCCACTAGTGTAGCACACCACCTGGACACGGGCTTAGCTCCTTCAAAAACACAAGACTTTCCTGTGTTTCCAAATTGCCCAGGGTACCAGAAAGATCAAAGTATATAGTCTTTTTCTCAAGACTCTAGGTAGCCCCTTGATAGCATTGCACTACCAACTAGAGAAAAGAGAAACAAAAGGTTCAGGTGCTCAAGCAATTAGACCCAGCCACTGGAAGATGACTACCCAAACCTGCCTTCAAAGAATGCAAAGAAATGGGTGTGCTGAATTGTTTCATCCATTTGATCACAGAGGGACATGCTGCCAGATGCGGTAGTTCTCTCTTAGCAAGGCAATCAGCTGTCCAACATCTGTTGTCAATAGCAAGCCAAATGAAGAACTTGCAGCTCAGTGGAAACCAACTTCTCCAGATGCGTATCCCAAGGTGCATATCTTATAGTCCTCATGCACAACATTAACCAATCGAGCTATTTACATTTCATGTGTTATAAGTAAAAGATCTAGGAATTGTTTCGTATAACGAAGTCCTGAATTTTTTATTTACCAATGCAGGCAGTGAAATGGACATACTTTTGGATGGAGGACAAGAGATCTAACTGAATTTCAGCAGTAAATGAGGAGTTAACTTGACTTTAGTATATTACCTCCCACACCACCAACAGTTAATATTGATTGAACAGCTACACCACAAGCTTCAGCAAGACCCATTACTCCTAGTCCAATCAGTCCCAATGACGAAACCTTATCAAATGCCGAAATCCTGTCGCGATCAACACTTGAGGCATCTGGTTTAGCCATAGCTTTAGCGATGAAGTTGGTTTTCCACCTCTGAAGGAACCATACAAAAGACAGAACAAATGCACCCCTCCATGCCTGTGGAAGATAAGTTGATATGCTTGGTGCAATAAGTGTGGCCCTAAAGAAGAGAACCACCACAAATATAAGCATCCAAAAAACAACATTATATGTGCCACTTTTTCACCAGACCATAATTACTAACTCCATGGTAGAAAAAAAAAAAAACATTCTGTGCTCCGCATGGCAGTATTAATAAACAAACAAGAACTAACAAGGGAAAAAAAAGTATATTGTGATGGAACTTAGACAACATTCAAGAAAAATGCTTATTCTGGTAAGTAGTAGTTGCACATCTCTAGTTTCTTCAGAAAAGGACAAAATGACTGCAGCAGTATTGAAACCACTAAGTTTTTCCTAAAAATAAGATATGAACTTGATATCCAATTAGCTATAAAATGCTAATGTCTGAAGAAAATATCTGTAGCACAGAACACAACTATCAGAAGTTCAGGACACAGAGAAGATAAATTTCTTTCATAAAGTTAAGTAGAAACCTACATTTCTGAAAATGCCATGAATGTGATCAGATATTTTGCAGGATCCTCTAATGCACACCAGAGACTAGTTTGGTACGAAGCATCATTTTTGGTTGAGTTCCCCAGAAGTGCTGCTATAGGACTTTGTGATGCATACTTGTGAAGCCTCCTTAGAATGATAGGCATGACCAACCATGCCATCATTGTACCACATAGTGTTCCGCCAAGTGGAACAACTACCTTTTCAAGGTTTGGATATGTATCAAACAGCTGCTGGACATGAGGTGCAACTGCATCAGTCAGCTCTTTGACTTTGTTGCCTGCATCAGTGGTAGCATCTACAGTAGACTTGCGAGCATTATCCAAGATCTCAATCCATGAACTCCCACCACCACCTGCAGTGCCAACCTCAGAGCTTTCTGTAGAAGGAAGATTAGAGACAGCACTCTCGGCTTCTGGCTTGATTCCATTATCTGAGGAGTATCCACGATGGAAGCTTGAAACACCCAAGAATCCTGGCAATGCACCATGTCTGGACTTTGAAGAAATCAACCAATTAGTGTCCATATGGCGTGAAAGGGGCAACCTTCTGATCTTTGACACATTATTAACTGCAGAATACCAACCCACCACCTTAATCTGATTAGCAACAGAAAAGTTCAGATTTTCTTGAGTGCTTAGCACCACTGCTGAACCACCTCAGAGCACCAGAAGATACAGACGGGCCAAAATATGTCTCCATTAGAATCTGACTAGCAGCTGATCGACATGACCGACGCCAGATTGTTGCGATCCCTGACATAGTACTTTAATACCAACTTGACACGAATGTTTCTGGAAACAAAAAGATGTCAGGAAAATTATTTTCCTGAATGTGAAATCAAAATAATATGCAAGTTTCACAGGCCCACATAATGAAAGTGTTAATATGGTTTTGATGTTTTTTTTTTTTTTCGTACAAATGAAATTTATGCTAGAAATTAAATACGTATCAAAATTGTTAGCAATGATGTTGATGGCAAACAAAGGATGAACAATCTCTTTTAGGACTAATATTTTCACTATCCTTATAAAGACCTATAGAAGCATACACCTGAAATTTCCTCTAATGGCAATTGCACTTCCATGGATCCAAAGGCACGAAGCTAATAAACTAAGGGATGCAAAATCTGGCTACACAAATTTCAAATCAAATGTTCCTCCGTCCGTCTGCTTCACGAAATAACAAGGGTGTCAACTACCGCAACATAACAACAGATTCTGCGGTTGGCATCTACAACTGGATTCGCACTTTTACTGAGCTAACACCAAAAATAACTACCACACCAAGTGCCTGGACAGAAAACTACAAAGGGAGACCACCAAAATTCCATTCAGCTGCAAAACGAAAACACCAACCCAAAATTTAGGTTCAAACACCATACCCATCACACCCAGCATACAGAACAGCGACCGCTACAGCTGCTAAGGAGCAAGGAGCACTAGTGCCGCCACGCCAGACACAGGGCGGACCCAGTAAAGCGACATGTGTACACCCAATAGTTTTTGCAAAAAATTCTAAGCTAGTTAGGGATCATCAAATAGCCTAGCATTTAAGTTAGGGTTTGCTTCGCACAAAAGGAAGGGAACAGAAGGGGAGAGAATACCTGGTTAGTGCTTGTCGCCGGTGAAAGACCGACGAAGGCCTCGCCACGACGCCACCTGGCGTAGGGCGGCGGAGGCGGCGGTAAGACAAGAGAGAGGGGGTCGGTTGGGGGTGTGGGGGAGAGAGACAGCGCACGCAGGTCGCGGGGTTAAGTGGTGATTCCGTAAACACATCCGTGGAGTCGTGTGGAGTCGTGGAGTCGCGGAGGACGGCGGTAGCCCAGTCCGTGTTGTTCGGTCCAGGAGGCATCGGGCCTTCTCGTGGGCCGTTCTGTTTCACGTATTTTTTCGTCTGTGATTTTCTTTCAAAGAAAAAAAATCTAACTTAACCCCTCATTAAATATATTTTAGATCATGTTTGGTTAGACCTAGAAGGACTTTTTGGAGTTGGACAAAAAAACTTTTAATTCCTATGAAACCAAATAAGAGGGACTTCTAAAGTCCCTACAAGCTCCTCCTTAAGAGTCTTTTTTTCTAGGATTAAAGAAGTCTTAGGACTACTTAACCAAACAGAGCATTAGAACTACCGTTATAATCTAAATTTTCACCTCAAACCTTAAAACAAGAGATCTTAGATACTAATATTGTTTGTATCTAGTTTTGAAGACAATTTTATCCTTTTAGTAAAAAAATTCTACTTGATTAGGATTCTTTATATCATAGAAAATGTCTTTAAGCTTCTAAAATCCTAAAAAAGAATCCAACAAACAGATTGGAATACATCAAATTCAATTAAAATATGTATCTTCATAAAAAATGTTTTAAAAGTCAGAAAAAGTAGATTGAGCTCTATGAAAATGAAAAAAACTAGAAAATCTCCAAAATATTTTCGTCAATGCTCAAGTATGTTTAGTATCTTTTCATAGCAAAAATACCGTGAACCTTAATTGAATGGAGCCAAGATCAGGTCCACCAATTTTATCCAGCGAACCTTGATGGGATGGAGCCAAGACGTAGACGCGTCCAAACCAAATTTGCACTGTAAATCTATAATCGGGTTGAGGCCAAGATTGCGTTGAGCCGAGTTTTCATCATAGGCATAAACAGGATAGAGCCAAAGTGCATCCGATCCAAGCTTCAACCACAGGATGGTGCCAAAACACGCACCCAAATCTCACCAAAGCACAGTATCGAGAGAATGCTTCCTTAAAACTAGCAGATAATCACTTTATTCAATTTTATATTAATGACGCATGATAATAAACTATGTAAGTTCTTCCTCTATCAAAACAGTATGACATATATGTATTGTTTGTATAATTGTCACTCAATTGTTTATAAAAAAAGAGTACTACTCTACATAATCTTGAGCAAATTCAGCCCAAAGGTAGCCTCTTTGGTTTTTTGAAGTTCATTTAGAGTAAAATTGCTATTGTTACGTTTAAATATCAATACCCTCTTGAAGTTACTGTTGTAGGATCTCATTTAGTTTCACCATCAATCTTGAGCAATGTGGTATAAGCTTATATGATAGCTAAATAAGAGTATATTATGTTACTTTAGAATTCTTGTTCTTATACAAAGGAGTGTTTTGAATAAAGTACGCTCCATCCGTCCCCAAAACAAGTATATTGCTTCTAAGTTTGAATAGATTTATAGAGAATATTAACAACATTTGTATCTCCAAATAAATTTATTGTGAAAATAGATTCAACAATTTATCCAATAACACAAATTATATACTATAAATTTTACTATTTTCTTGTATATATTTAGTCAAAGTTAAAAATGTTTAATTCATCAAGGAAACGACACTTATTTTGCGGCAGAGCTAGTATATATTATTATTATTACAAAAATGCCAAGGTGCATATATCATTAAGCAGATATATTATTAGAGAGCATATATTATTATTACAAAAATGCCAAGGTGCTATATTATTAGTACTAGCTCCCCAAAAGTCAAATGGGCCTTAGATCCGATTTTTAGCTTTTGCTGGTAGGCCGGCTCGAACCCCACAAAGGAAACAGGTACGGGACTGACAATGAAACAGGTTTGTGAGCTGCATTGGTTCTAAGCTAAGCTGTGTGAGCCTGACAATGGAACAGGTGTGTGAGCTGCATTGGGTCTAAGCTTAGCTGTACTACATATACAAATGTACTCAAAATCTCAAACGATCCTATATCTCTAATTAGCATAGTTCATGCTGACATCTTAAGTTACATTCTACATACATGACCATCGGTTGGTAGCTCTACTAATAATAGGAGGAAAGACCAAACAAGAGACTGAAGCCAGTACTACAAGTCGCAGAAGAATTCCATCCTTCCAAACCTCAACCAGCAAGCAGGAGGCCATTGTCATGGACAAGGGCGCGCACACATAAATGGTGAAGATGGTGCTGGAGTATAAAGACAGACAGCAGATTTCTGATTGAGCTGCTCTTTACTGATAAGCATGACATGAGTGAGCTGCTTTCTGATTAGAAGAAAAAGGCATTCATTCCCCAACGACATTGATCCTTTATTTGCAAGAGAGGAGATAGTATCCATCGGAAATACATCATAAACAAAGCAAATACTGTATCACTAATGTTTGGATTATATAATGATGATGATGCACTCTAGCAGTATGATGCAAGCCGGTGGCGACAGAGAGGGCAGGCGGCGTTGGCGGCGTCGTGGAGGAGCCACTGCGAGATGCAGTGTTGGTGGAAGGCGTGGGAGCAGGGCATCGCCCTCAGCGTCTCGCCGGCGCGGAAGTCCTCGTGGCAGATGGCGCACTCCCACTCCGAGCGAGAACGACACGTAACCTCCGGGAGGCTCTGGATGGTCTTGCTAGTGGCAGCGACGCGACGACGCTTGCTGCTGCGATGAGTGGGGACGCCAGATAACCGTCATCGTCGTCGAACGGGTCATCATCGAGAGGATGATGGACGGCAGAGGGCGGGATTGGCTGCACCGTCCCGGCCATCGGCCCACCTTGCTGGCGGGAGTTCATCGACATCGGAGGATTGATTTGACTGAGCACAATGACGAGCTAGCAAGACGACGGAACAAACCGACGAATCGATATGTATATATGATATGATCAAAGGGAAGGGAAACCATCCCTCCTTTATATAGGCAGCGGCGGCAGCAGCTCTTTTCGGATTCCAATTGTGGAGTCGACTCGGAGCCGGAGTCGGAGACGAGATCTCAATAATACGATACGGTTTCCGGTCCCGAGGTTACCGACCCTACCCATACCAGCCCCTAGCACACGAGCATGTAATTACAAGAAAATCGATCTGCTACAAGCGCAAGATTTTGAACTTAACATGAAGAACGAATCTACATCAATCAACTAATACGATAAAAATCTAGATTCATGTCAACTTAAACTAAGGTTTTTAACTAAACCTATTAAGATACACGGAGGTGCGATGCACGGGGACAAAAACTGTATAGACAGCTTACAATACAACTTCTTAGTCTGAACTTCGTACAGTAGTAGTCACCAGAGTTCAGTCAGTTGTTACTCCCTCCGTTTCAAACTATAAGTTACTTTGATTTTTTTGGCCAAAAAAGTCTTATAATATGAAACAAAGGGAGTAGCTAACAGTACAACTTAGTTTGTACAAGGCCTAGATCTCCTGATGGAGCTGCTTAGGAAAGATCAGCCCCTTCTTGCGTACTTCATGTCCACAGGGGATGGTGCAAACTAAACAGATAATAACCAAAAGCTATTTGTATTAGTGATCTGAACGTTGCCTGACTCATTTATTGTCTTCATCACCGGATGACATTTCGAAATACGAGAGCACGACCAAGGGACCAAGAACTGGAGGCAAAGGAGGTGGCCTGCTAAAGGCAACCAGGGCTTCAACGTTTTCATCTTTCTTGACGATGGATTCACTGGAAGTATTTTCCTTTCCATACCTCTGTGGAGTAATTGTCATCGTCCCTGTATAAAGGTTTTCAAAGAACAAATAGGAGAAGAAAAATGTCAGCCATTCAGGAAAAGGATTTTACAGTTGGAACTTGGATAAAATTTAGAGGAAGGAGTTGCCATACTCGCTAGTCCATTGACGGGTTTGATTTGCTTGGTCTTGGTTGCACTCTGCACCAGAAACCTCGCTGCGCTCCTCATCGGGATCGCAACTCTGCAGCCAGTAATCTTCAGATGAAGTCAAAGAAGCAAACTATTTAGTTTGTCCAAACACGTTAGACAGGTAATTTTGCTATTCTGTTTCGCAAAAAGAAGGTAATTTTGCTATTCAAATATACCTTTCACTGTACACACATTGTTCATCTCAGAAAAGGTTTACAATGCAGTTAGACCTGGTTTAAAAGTTTGCACGATTTACTATAAATTCTATTTGGTTAATATCCTTCCAATGTTTGAATCATGTTCAGTTAGCTCATACTACTCGATCTTGGTTTGTTCAATTGCATAACCGTGTTTGGCTCCTCGATCTTGGAATTCTACAGATTAAATATGGCAATGCAGCCTATCAAGTCATGAAAAGGGTTACTGAATAGAGTTTGTTTCTGACTGTATTGCGCTCCGCCTCCGCATGGACAGAGAAGGTGATTTACTTCTCATGTCATGGGCAGAGAAGCTTCTTAGACTATTCGCCATATCAAAAAATTCATAGAAATGCCAACAGAAGCACAGAGCAAGCCCTGCATTTCTGCTTGGTTTGCAAGATAGATGATCCGTGAAAGCCTTTTCTGCTTAATCCACAGATCAGAAATAGACAATACGATATATTCAGGCAACGATGAACACGGCGGGGCACAATCACGCGTCTTATTCCTGATCTCATGATAGAATGAAGGGGATGGTGGCCGGCCAGACATACCTTGAATCCCGAAGGTCAGCAACACGTGCCTTGAATCCCGATTGCTCAGCGGCTAATTCGTGCGAAGGATGATGGTGTGGCCTCGGAGGGAAGAGAACAGACCTGCTTGACTCTGATCGCTCAGTTGTGGACGATGGGCGAGCGGCGAGCCCTCTGGAAAGTTCTCGCGACGAGCACTGGGGAGTCCGGAATTGTCGCCTATTCGCCTCCGTGTGCAGGTCAATACGTGGGCCGTTTCACAAAAGATAAATGGGCCTAGATCCGATTTTTAGCTTGCCGGTGGGCCGGCTCCCAAAAAACCTAAAAGGGAGATAATGTGAAACTGACAGTGTTCTCTCTCTCAAAAAAAAGTGAGACTGCCATTGGAATAGGTGCGTGCGTGAGCCGCATTGGTGTCGGCACTTTACTGATTAAGCTAAGCTACATACGAGTACAAATGTACACAAACGAACCTATATCTCGACTAGCATTGTTTCAGCCTGGGCGTTGGGTTTTACCCGAAATTTCGGTCGGGTTTTTCGGGTTTTTTGTTCGGTCTTTGTTCGGTCTTCGGTCTTTAGGTTACCCGAGATACTAGAGTTCGGTCTTCGAGTTCGGGTTTTGCGCCCAGAGTGAGCATTGTTCATGCTGACATCGTAAGTTGCATTCTACATACATGATCATCGTTGGTGACTTGGTGTTATACAACTGGGGCCTACTTGGACCACTAGTCCCAATTAACACCTCTCAAAACTATTTTAGTCCACATCTTCGATACTTTAGGGACTTAGTGGGACTAGAATATACGGAGTAGTCTCTAGTTCTTAGTCCATTAATTAACACCTACAAGGCCTGATGTTCTCCACGTGCATTCTTGCACACCATGATCATTTAAGCATTTTGTGCCGCACCAAAAGAATTATCGGAGTCTCAAAATTCAATGAAACGTGGAGTTTATAGTAAAACAACTTATGGTCCATTTGGATCTTTGGAATTAAATTTATTTTAGTATTTTAGTAATTATAATTTAGGCCAAAATTAATTAAGCTAATTTGATGTTGTTTGAAATATTTTTGTATATTATTGTGACCCATACGAGAAAGATACTTCTATGTTGCATTTCTACTAAAGAGAAGCGATTTGAAGAGTATGTATTTAGTTAGAGAGTAGAAACATTGCATGGTAACCTATAAAATTACTTTTCATCTTTCACCCTAAGAATTTGAGATAGGTTTATCACGTGAACTTAATTAGAAAGCTATGGATTGTCAAATTTCAAGCCACATAGTTTGATTCTCGAGAAGATGGATTTCAATTCTTCCAAATTGAATGATCCAAACGACCGTTGAATTGAAAAGTTGTTCTTTGATTCCAGGATATATAGGTAGTAAAATTTAGATTAGATTGCACAGTTTGGAAAAGCGCACGCAACTTTGTGCCCTACGCTAACATGGAAAAAGAAAAGGGTGGAACCGTGGGGAAAAAAAAAAAAGAAAAGGCCCTGTTGTCCAGCCCAAGCTAGCAGGGCTTCTGGGCCTTGTAATGGACCCTAGCAGCCCATGAACAACTGCCATGTTGGCCGTGCAATTGCCACGCAGGCGCAAGCCTATATGGGCCTAAATTTGTAGTCCCTTCATTCTTCGTCGACCCATTTTCTAAAACTTTTTTTCACTCAAAACAAATTCCAAAACCTTCTTATTGGTGTGTGTGTGTGTGTGTGTGTGTGTGTGTGTGTGTGGGGTGTGAAACCAAAATCACATATCCCGATATGTGGATTTTAGATTTTTGTGCCCTCGTGACCTAACCTAGCACTCCTAAACTATTACTAATTTCACCTAGCTTAGAGTTTGCTACAGCTTCATGATAATTTTAGTGCGACTCCTCTCATTTTCTAGAGGTTCAAAGTAGAACCCTTTCTGTTTTCTCTAAAATGTATTTGGAGCTTGCTCAATCACTAACCCTCAAGAGCATACCAATAGTTCGCTTTGTTGTTTTTAAGTTAAATCAAGGTGTTATGAAATTAAACAACTCTTGATAGCAAACTATACTTAAACCAGTCTCAAAGTATAGTTTAATGCCACATTTATCAAGACTATAAACTAGTAACGAGCCGATGAGTTTTATGGGGATGGAACTCCTCTCTCATCCGATGACACTATCTCATTTAATGACCCAAACCAAGTTAACAATTTTCTTGCTTAATGTGACACCCTATTTAATATGAATGACACTCCCATAAAACCGGCATTGAGACTGGCCTTATCTTATCTCTCTCTCTCTCTCTCTCTCTCTCTCTTTGGTGTGTGTGTGTGGGGGGCAAAGGAATGATTTTATTAATTCATAATCTTCCGTCGAAGTTTATACAATAATTGCAAACCTACTCTCAGCCTCTGCAAAAGCGCACACACCCTGAACCAAATAAATAAAAAAATTACCCAGCATTTTAATGACATGTGGCCCATTATATATGTTATTATTTGATATAAGGAACTGTTGGGGAAGAGAAATGTTTAGCAGGGTTTAGGACTCGTTTCCTAATGAATAATTTCGAACGACTTTATGATATTCTGTTAAGTGGTGGTCACTCGACGCGGACTGATGAAGACCAAAGCGCACGCAAATGTGGCCTGCTTGAGGTCATTCCCGACTGAAGCTAACCGTCCCATTAACTTTTGCAGACTTCCGGGTAATGTGCTGCCTCCGGATTGGCACTTGGGCCGGCCAACCTCTAACCGAACCGGCGTGCTGCTGTCCTCGTCACTGAACGCACCTTCTTGGTCTGGCAGGCACGTTCCTTCGTCGCCATCACCGTCACCGCATAATCATTTGCTGAACACAGGGCACGATCTGCTTCTCTATCTAGTCGATCGCCCAGATCGCACAGCATTTGCCAGCAAGTTCAATTCGTCTCTGTCATCGTCACGGACAGCCAAAAGTGAGCTGTTACTCAAATCCATACGTCTTTCAGTCTTTGATTTCGACCGGGATTAATTAATATGATAACGTTTCCGTGTCGACGCACGATGGATCTTGCGGAATGTGACGCTTCCTATCATTCGGTTCTGATGACGCGGCGCACGCATTCCGCTCTCGCACAATCTAATTGAACCAGCGAGCTGCGCGTGCATTAGTATAAGCTTTGCTCCGAGCCAGGTGTCGCCGCGCGCATGCGCCTCATGCTCGTCAGCTCATGCAATTGACGTAGGCAGTGGCGCACGCTTGAGCCCGACAGCCGGTCGGTACAAAATACTATATGTATGTACTTATAGAAATAAAAAAAAAATCTAATGCGCGAAATATGGAGAATAAAGCTGAGTAGAGTGTTAATTTTATCATTCGTACTACCCTTGTGTGTGCGTGCCTCCGGGCATGTACACCATCGGTTCCACCTGTTTGCATGTTGGTATTTTTTTGCATGGAGCCCCCTCGTGAACAGGAATCTAGGCGAGGTCGACGTCTTGTGAGACGACGGGCGACGGCTCGAGCTCCCAAGCAAAAGCAAACGCTAGACACCGCGTTGTACGGTCGTTGTCTCCACGCGCCGATGCACACGATCTGGTTGCGACACGTGGGGAGAAATCGTGTCGTCGTGGCCATCTCCGGCGGAGAAATTTCTAAATTTGACCCGTTATTGGCGTGCCCGCAATATGACCCCAAATTCGTTGGCCTTTTGAAATATGACCCGGATCGCGCGAATTGCTTTGAAATATGACTATTTTAGATTTTTCCCTATTTCTAAAAATTCTGGGCTTTATTTGCACGGTTTGGACACGGAAAAGACTCATTTGCCCTCTTCTTCTTTTCTTTCCTGCCGAGCGAATTAACTTCATGTCGCCAGAGCACCGCCGCCATGGCCCGCCGCCACGGCGTAAGCGCCCGCTACGACGCTGGGCCCCGGCCTGCTAGAGCACCGCCGCCATGGTCGCCACGGGCGGAGCGGCAAGCCGGCACGGGCGAAGCGCCAAGAGCTACCGCCGGACGCTGAGGGGCCGCATCCTACGGGCGGGCGGGCGGCGCCTCCACGGGGCGCTCCGGCGGCGGCGGCAACCGGGCGGGGGTTAGCGCCCGCGCTCACTCGCGCTCCGAAAAACTCCGCGGCGCGGCGTGTTCGATGTCGATCCGCCGCCAAAGAAACGGAAAGAAGGAGAGGGCAATTGTGTCTTTTCTCGGTCCAAACAAAGGCAAGATTTTTCTCGAATTTTAGAAATTGAGAAAATCCGCCATGGTCATATTTCAAAGCAATTGGCGATCCGGTCATATTTCAAAAAGGCCAACGAATTCGGTCATATTATACGGGCATGCCAATGGCGGTTAAATTTAGAAATTTCTCTCTCCGCGAAGCAGTCGTACACACCACCACCGTTTGAACCAACGTCGGCGCCATTGGCTTCCCTCCACAATCATTGGCACAAACATCACTGATTTATCCGCTAACCTATCCCTTCGTCGAGACTAGTCTAGTGGTACCATTACCTTCGCCAGTAAGTTCGTCGCCGCTGAGCTACGACCGGTCAAAGCTCCACCCCTACTCTAGGTCATTGACCAGCATGATACTCTCTCCGTCTCTAAAAATTATCTTTTTTGCACTTCCCAAGAAACAACTTTGACTAATTTTATATTAAAAATATTAATAGCTATGATACATAATTAGTACCATTGAAAAGATATTTGAATCTAGTTTTTTAATAAAATTATTTGGAGACACAAATGTTGCACGTATTTTCTACAAATCGAGTCAAACTTGTGGCATGCACACCAACAACGACACTTATTTAGGGGACGGAGGGAGTAGACAATATCTATGTCAAGGGGTTCGCTAATATGTGTGATGTGACTTGCAATAAACATTAGTTTTGGGTCAACCTGGATGGATTGTGTGCATTCGTTGTGAAAAATTTGACTGCAAGTTTTTGTTGCAAAATTGGCTAGAACAGCCCTCCCTGACGAAGTTTCGCACAGTTGTTCCGACCAAAATCAAAACTCCCGAAATGCATCTTTTCCTTAAAACAATGATACATTTGTGTGTTTGAAGATGTTCAATGACATAACCTCGGATGAAAGTATTGTTGCCTAATAAACCTACTTACACAAATTGATAAAAAAATTTTTAAGCGTACTGCTCACTTTTCTAGATTAAATTATCCTAAATCATCTTAATCGGTAAGGAAATATTTGATTAAAATTGTTCATGCGTTATAATGTGAGATAATCAGAATTGTAGGATCATTTATTGGGAGAAAAAAAAGACAATGCATTTTAAGAGTTGAAACCATTTAGAGTTTCAAAATTTGGTTTGAAGTCGTCATGTTTTGAAATTTTGATTCTTTTAAACTTTATCAAATGTAGAAATGACCAAAATAGAAATTGTAGATCTTGATAAGTTTGAACAAATTTGGTGCTTTTGTTATGAGATAACAGCTCCAACTCATCAAGGAAATATCAGTGTTCATCATCCCCAAATACTGCCACCTGAGTTCCCTCCACTGGGATGTCACATACAAAAAGTCGCTCAATTACCGAGGTTTAATAAAGTCTTAATGAAACGGTGCAGATCCAACCTTCATGTCAAACACAATAAGGTTGGTGTCATCCTTTGACCATACCCTGAATGTTGACTATCAAGCACAATAAGGTGTCGGTCATCCTTTGTCCATACCCTGAATGATGAATGTCAAACGTAATAAGGTGTTGGTCATCCTTTGACCATACCCTCAATGATGACAATAAAGCTATGAGGCCTTCTCTCGAGTTATGTGAATATGCAAGGATGAAGTTGAGGGACAGAAGTGGGCATTTACTTGGGAAGTTACAACGTTGGGTAATATGTGTGAAACTTCATGGTTGGAAGGATCAGGGATACAAGGAATGGGACAAGGGGAAACATGTCAAGACCATAAGTATAAAATATAAACAAGATGTTCTCGAGTTTGTCTACCTTGTGCTCAACAAGACCCAACATTCATTGATGAGATGGAGAGAAGCAAGCGAAGAAAATCCCCAAAGAAATGTTGAAAGAACAGAAACAACACACCTAGCAAATCTAGTCCAGATGTTCAAGGTGGTGATGGTGATGAGCTCCCCAAATAGGATGACAAAAGCGTCAACGTTGAGCCCCCAAAGTAGATGTTCAAGGTTAAGAACAGATGCGCTAGAGTTTGTGTATATTATGGTCAACTAGACCTAACAGTTGATTGATGTGATGGAGAGAAGCAAAGCGAAGAAAATCTCTAATGAAGATGGAAAACAATGAAACAACATTCCTGGAAGATATGGTGTGATGTTCAAGGTGGCGGTGGCCGATAGGTCGCCTATAGGTAAACCACATGATGTCATGTTATGATTATGAACCAAACTGATTAGCTAGCATTCTATCTAACAAAGACTTCGAGTGTGATGCAAGTAACAAGAAAATAGAACTACAAAAGGAAGTTGTGTTCTCATGAGCCATTTATGTAGGCGCCACATGCCCTTCGCTCCTCCTCCACGAGGAAATACAACTAAGCAAGCATGTGGGCTTTCCTTCTCTTCCCCATAAAGACATGATTCTATGCAGTGAAGATGACTCCTATGACTAAGTATATCATCATCCAAATTTTAAGTGTAAGGTTGGACTAAGGTTGTTTCCTCAAAAAAAAAAAAGGTAGGACTAAGGTTCGCACCGTCCGCCTATTTGCATCCATGAATGGGTCCGTTGAGATTTATTTAGGACAAAATAATAAGACTCATATCTGTTGAGCCAGTTACTCCAACAATCTCCCATTGGACCTGAAATGCCCATTTAGATATTTGTCCTTGTGTGCTACTATTTAGTATATATACAAGTGACAAAGATTGTTAAGTTGAAAATTCACCTATAGCTTCAAGTTACACCCACCCATAACTTGACCATGAACTATGCCTTGAATTACGTTTTGTTCGAACAAATTCCACGTGAAGTCTAACTTGACCATGAACTATGCCCTGCGGATGGAGCATATGCGTGTCTAATTGAGTCTACTGAGTCTCAAAGGCTACAACATAACATTTAACGGTTGGCCTCAGACACGTTCTTTGAAGAATGCTTAGTAAGACAACATGTTCGGTTATTAAAACTAACGGAAACACATTAAGATGTGTTGTCAACCCATCTTGCGGTTTTGAGAGTATTGCATCTTCAGTTAGAAAGGGCTTTAGATTACTATCCTCTGTTAACCAATAGCATGTTTTCCTCAAATTCTAAGTTACGGGATCTCTAGTAAAAAGATAGGTTTATCACTATGATAAACTCATATAGTTCTCATACACATCTCCCTTTGTTGTATTTTGTATCATATTCTATGATAACCCTTTTGGTAAAGTGATATGTCATGTTTTTTTTTTTTTGTGTTTGAACATAAGTCACAGATATCATTTGGATATTTCATATTTTCTTGATAGACTTTCCTTTTGTTATGTCCAACCTGGGCAGGCTTAATGGTCATCTCATGTCCACCAACTTACGCATTATTATTGTTCCTTTCCGGTTTTACTTCATTGGTGTTCCTATCCACCGCCATAAAAACTGACTTCAATATTTGGCTAATCATCCAGCATTAACATGTCCCACAATTCCTGCAGCAAGGCTAGGGGATCTGAATTTTTGCATAGTTTAGGAAATGCTGATGGTTAAAGTGTGTAAAGACGTCACAAAATTTGACTAAAGAAGTTGATGGACTTCATGGTAACTAATATACTACGAGACATATACATCTCTAGTTGACTATGTACTAGGGATTTTGGGAATGAAAACCTCTGTCATGCCAGCGCTTCTGAATGCGAAAGCAGGGAGCTTCTGAATTTTCAGCGCTGTTTGCAACCACCGAATTTAGCTTCATTGAGGTGGTTCATAGCATGTCTCTACAAGTTTATACACAGAATCCTAGCCATAAGAAAAACAACACAGGGGACCAGAACGTGCGACGTCTCAACAAAGACGCTAGACGCCGACGTGACAATGGCAGCCAAAAAAGAGAAGGTAATTCCATGGCACCAGACATCTCAGACCATTGGAAATGCAGGACAAAGCAACATCTACGCCGGTGCCGTGCATCCAAATCGATCGAATCCCTTCTGGAGTTCTATTCTGTTCGTCTCGGCTCCCCAGGCATCCCGTACCGACAATGAAATCAACAAAAGCGACCAAAAACAAAAACCGCGGTCTCGCCGCGGCGGAATCCGGGCGAATCCGTCAGATGGTCCGGCCTATTCGCGCGAGCTCCTTTTCCAGCTCGTCCAGGCCACCAACCTCCTCCAGCTCCTGAAAACCACAGCCACAATCGGGTCAGACGTGAGCGGAAGGCAAAGGCGAGGACAAACGAAGGGGCACCACTCGCTCGCTCACGGCTCACCTTTGGTCCCAGGAAGAGCCCATACGGGACGCCCTCGAACTTGTCCATGTGGTGTATCTGCTCGCGACATCGATCGCCGCCAGCCACACGACACGAGCGTGCAAAAACGGCGGTAAAAATATCAGCTCAAGTCGGTATCTACTGGCCAGTAGTGGCAAGTACAGTAGAAGAGTAAAAAATATCAGCTCAAGTCGGTAGCCGGCCTCGTCGCCGTCATGCGTACCTTGTGAGCGGCGGCTACTCGTCGGAAGTAGGGCACGTTGGCGACGGGGCCCACCGGGAAGCGGCGGTGGACCAGGCCGTCATGGACGAACATGTAGGCCATGCCGAAGAGCGTAATCCCGAGGCCCTGTAGGAGGAAGACACGTGGAGGGTGAGATCACGGTACGTGGCTGCCGCCACCGTGCTTACGAGGCACCGGTCCAACCAACTAACTAGAACACAAACACAATCACGCAACGAGACGAGAGAGAGAGTGGCCTACCGCGCCGAAGCATAGGCCGGGCACGAGGCCGCGGTGGAAGAAGCCGTAGGCGAGGAGGCAGATGGCCGGCACGGCGTTGATGATGGCGAACACGTCGTTGAGCTCGAAGGGGCCCTCCCGCGGCCGGTGGTGCGACTCGTGCATGTGCCACAGGGAGGCGTGCCACAGCGCCCGGTGCGCCCACCGTGCCCAGAACTCCATCCCGACCTGCACGCAATCGGCGAAATCAGCCCAATTTCGCGTCAGAGAAATGGTTGGAGACGGAGAGCTTAGAGCCAAGAAGCGCCGCGTACCGCCGCGCCGACGGAGAGCGCAAACGTGCCCAACATCTCGCTCACCGGCACCTCGCCGCCCTGCAGTGCACGGAGGCGTAAAATTCCAGCATTGTGGCAACGAGAGAAGAAGAGGGGGGAAAAATCAAGAAGAACCAAAACGGCAATCAGTAGAAAGCTACTGTACCTCCATTTGCCAGCTGAAGCGGTAGTACACGGCGGCGACGGCCATGGACGTGAACCCGAGGCTCGACATCACGGCGGCCACCAGGTACGTCCGCCGCTCGGACAGCTTCCGCGCCTTCTTCTCCGCGACGCGCCGGGCAGCCGCGGCCCTGGCCTCCTCGTCCAGCGCCGTCTCCGGCACGGGCACGGGCAAGGGAGCAGCCGGAGCTGCCGGGGCCGCCTCCGTGTCCTGCGGCACGAAGCACGTGACGGTCCCGAGCCCGCGGCGGCGCGCGGTGAGCGGCGAGAACGGCAGGGCGCGCCCGGCGAGGGAGGCGCCCTGCGGCGCGCGCGGCCGCGAGCAGCGGGTTCTGGCGACGAAGCCGGTCATCGCGGCGCCGGACAGACCGGCGGCCATGGGCCCGTGCTTGCACTTTCCGAGGATGGAACGGAACGCTATAGATGGACAGGACAGGGACCGGGTGAGCGGGAGTGTAACAGGACACGAGGGGAAGGCTGAGGAGACCACAGGTGCACGCTACTTATGACCTCGAGTCTCCCAGAGGCTCGCTTTTGCGACGCGTCCGCGGGGAGGAAGAGGTGGCGGGATTGGGATGTGGCTCTCACTGGTTCACAGCGGTCCATGTCACTGGTAAATCTGAGCTCCTGCCGCCGCCGACCGATTCTGATCCAAACAAACCCCGGGCCGGAACGGAGTTGCTTAGGCATCGCATCCAAACAAAGTACTCCAACGCAGCGACCTGTGTGATCTGTCGCACATCGTCGAATGCCACTTGAACAAATGATCCCTTTCCATATGTTACGCGCGCGGCTAGATTCAGTTTGCTAATTTTTCCTGTATATAAGGATGTCGAGACCTCGAGCTAAAATCATTAGCAAACTTGGGCAACCATGGGAAAGTATTCGCCTCCCGCATGACCACATGTTGTGTGACGACTGACTAGTCGTTGAAGTACCAAGTGCAGATGCAGATTACCAGGCAGCAGCACCACACTCCAAACGCACGGTCAGGGCCTGCATGATCCGGCCAGTTTGTAGTTTTGCGCCGTGTACAGCGGCATCGCCTGTGAGCTCTTGTGTGGCCCAAGGCGGCGACACGCTCTCGCCTCCCTGGCCCTTCCCTCCTCGACGACAGCCGGACGGCAACCCACGACCACGACTCGCCGTTGCGTCGGCCGGATTCTGTCCCCAGCACTTCGCAGGTCTCCGCCGCCACGAATTGGGTCGGAAAAAGTGCTCGGGCCAACGAAGAAAAAGCAGGTGGAGGGGGGAAAACTCGGGACACAAGCAGACTGGACGGTGTAGAACGACTGCTCTTCTGTCGCTGACATGGAATGTTCTTTTGCTGTATGCATCAACTAATGCGACCTGCAATTCGGCATCAGCTGAGATTTGCAATCATCACAGAGCTCAACTATGAGGTGTCCACATCTTGGGGACACATTCGACGATACGAATGAAATTGAAGAAAGCTGCGGCGCCGGCGCAAAGAATCTAGTCCAGTGGGCCTAGTGTTTATGGCCGTCCCATTTCCCACCACCAACATTGCACTCAAAAATCCACTTCATCAGGCAAGCACCGTCAACTGCCGTTTGGCCCAATATCATTCCCATCCTAGGCTAGCGGCAAAGTTGGCCTTATTAGATGAGTGAATTTATTTGCTCAAAAACGTTGAGTGAATTTAGTGTATATATATACTTCCTCGTAAATGAATTTTAGAATCACCAATGTTATCCAACTCTGCATAAAAGGTACAATATGTGACATCAAATAAAAATGTTATGAAAATGTATTTCATGATATATCTAATAATATTAATTTAATATCATAAGACCAGAGCTATTTAATAATTTTGCTTAAATTCAAAATAGCATGAGTGAGGAAAACTCTATAAATTAATTTTATTTGTCTTTAGTCTCATGGAAAAACACTTCAGCTACATAGAAAAAAACTTTTAAAGCACCAAAAAAAAGGGAAAAAAGGTATTAAGTAAAAAATATGAGTGGTTGCGATAGCTTTCATACCGATCAGCCGACAATCTATAGTTTACTCAATCTATCAAAAGTGTCATGTTAGAGGAGTTTCTACTAGAAAATTGAGATACAACACCTTTGGTGGACATACCGCGATAAGTCTTGTTTTTGTATGGTGAATATGATTATCTTATTTTGTGGATTTTAGCAAGCATATCATCAGTGACAGTTATGGTAGGCTGACAAGCCACTAAAGGAGAACCCTCGGCATCATAAGGTCATTCCTTGATCTTCATATTGGCATAATCTCTTGGATATATTTTTTTTTCCCTTTGTTTCAGTGCTGAAAGTAGTCAAAATTGCATATTACCAATTGGTTCAATTAGTTACACCTTGTCCCTACTCTTCGATTTGCTCACGGTTCGCCTCTTACTTCATTTGACATTGGCGATAAAACAAAAGAATATTTTACTTATCTTTTGCGATAAAGATTAGATTACACATGCCAAAATAGGGACATATCAAGATTCAGTGCCATGGAGAACAAGTGGCATGGAATCTATGGTTTGCTAATTAAGTATAGTTCATATTTGAGATTATGTAAAATCATTGTGTTCCAAACAAAACCGAACCTCTCAAGAGATAAGGGGGCCGTGAACCACATGATCTGAACTTATTTCAATTATGCCCACTTTTTTTTGTTCTTAGTAGTGATTAACAAGATGTTTTCAAAATGACCTTAGACCTTCTAAAATACTAGCTTACATCGCTCAATCTCTCTAATTGGATATCTCGTTGCATGGATTTATTTAGTTTTGAAAAACTTAAATTAAGTCAATATTCAATTTGGTTTTGTTTGCATTCCTTTTTAGCTTCATGTCATAGGTATATACCCAAGACAAACAAAATCTCACCAACAAATTAGAACCTAGGAGTATATAAAACATAAAAGTCGTACAAATATAATGTTATTACTACTTTGGGGGGACAAATTAGTATCACTCTGTGACCCCAGAGAGTATTTTAAATATCCCTTCAGTTTTCCATATATGAACACAAATATACATCAGCAACAAAGTTACATCAAATATTGTGAACATAAATGGAAACATGCATAAATATAAACACGAGGTAAAAGGCAGAACACAGACTGTCGAAACAGAAGAGCTCTCTGTAAATCAGATCGCCGGTCCAGTAACTGTTATGAAACCCAACAATAGTGCATACGCATGCAGCCACAAACTCTCTTGTAGATTAGACTGGCATCGTCTATTATTTCTCATGCTCCTCCCCAAACAGAAACCCAAGCGAGGACGCCCCTCCTGGTGCACAGCGCACCCTCGTCGAAGGTCGGTCCTAAAACACAAGGACGTAAGGAACATATATATGCGGATCATGTTGTTATGCCATATCGTCTGAACTCTGTAATCTACTGCAGCAACGTGCATAGGTGTTCAGTCACCGTATCCCGACAACATGCAGCTACATATATACGTTTATAAATTTGATGAAACAATATAGAAATCGTATAATATTACTCACAGTGATAAGAAGCCCAGAGTTGTTGTAGCTTAGCTGGCTGGTATGGTAGATGTTGCAAGGAGGTTTGTGGGACGAGAGTATTGGGTTGGAGATTTCTCTCTTGGGAGGGTGATGATGTGGTGGTTCTTGAACTGCTTCGGCTCCGGTGGCCTTGTTGTCATCCTTGATGACACTGCTGCTGTTAGTATCTAGAGACTTCTTGGTTTCCGGGCTGGATTTGGCCGTCGTGTGAGTGCGATACAGAATGGTTTCCTCCGCCTCGAAGAGGTAGCTGAGAGAGCTCCGGCCACCCCCGCTGCTCCCTCCTCTGCTCATCTTCTTCCACCTATCCTCTTTCCTGACACGCTGTGGCTTGCAGCAGGTGGCGCTGCGATGAGCTTGTGCTCTGGTCTCTAGTGTGTGCCGAGTTGGGGTGGGAGTGTCATCAGCTACTCTACTTATTATGGAGCTTGATAGTGAGCGTGGAGCGCACTGGACACATCACACGATCGGCAATATCGATGGGTCAACAACCACATGAGCTGATGCCTGAGGATGTGTGCAAAAAGGCATGAGTTTCTTTTTCTTCTCTTGTTGATGAATTGACGCTCAATCTTCCTATGTGTTCTCGAAAAAAAAGTTAATTCTGATCGCAGAAAAGGGAAATCTGCTCAAAGGTCGTCGTTAGTGGTATGTTTGAAATCATTGTAATAAAGTCCTCCGTGTTTGCTGTAACTGGTGCAGAGTTTTTCCCTTTGGATCTATATTATATCCAGGAATAAAAAGCATTTTGATCTACAATAATTGATGATCCCATAGACATCAGATTAGGGGTGCGAATTGCTGCCCCTAGACCTAGAGTCACCAGCGACCATCTTTGGTGTAGTTATTATTAAGGAAAAAGTCTAAATCACACCCCACCCTTTGGGAGGTGGTGTAAAATCACCCCCTCTTTTTTGAAATGGTTAAAATCACCCCTTTGAACTTTTGAAAACCGGTCAAATTACCCCCTAAAGCAGTTTTGAAAAATCATAGAAAATCATAGAAAAATCATAAAATGGAAAATAAAATTGTGCTAGACTCCAAATGAGTAGATCTACGCAATGAACATATAATATGGTGTACTTTAGTACATTTTTTTTACAACTACGAGGAAAAGCATAAATCTAAAAGCTACAAAAAAAAAATGTACTAAAGCATACCATATTATTTGTTCATTGCGTAGGTCTACTCATTTGGAGTCTAGCACAATTTTATTTTCCATTTTATGATTTTTCTATGATTTTCTATGATTTTTCAAAAACTGCTTTTTAGGGGTAATTTGACCGGGTTTTCAAAAGTTCGGGGTGATTTAGACCATTTCAAAGGTCGTGGGTGATTTAGACCACCTCCCAAAGGTGGGGGTGTGATTTAGACTTTTCCCCTTATTAATAATGTTGTTTTAACCAAATATAGGAAAACCAGTACTCCTGCTGTCCCCAAACATATCAGCTTCTAACGTTTTCATTTTTTAAAAAAAAGTTTGATTGAATTTGTAGAAAAGGCCATCAATATCTATGAGCCTCTATTAATTATTATTATCATTAGATACATCATATGACATATGTTTTAATAGTGTGCCTATTTGATGTTATAAATATCAGCGAGGAAGTACTAACAATTGAAAATTTGAAATAAAAGGGTTGCAGTTTCGCGGTTGGTGAATGGTCTTGCCAACAGAAACTATTTCTGAATAGTGCACTGAGTTGATTAGCTGAGCGTGCGCTACCAGGACAGAGACTAAATTAAACCATAGCATTGAATCACGAACAGTATGCATGTCCAAATCACAAGTACTACTAGCTACTGTGAATGGGTAGGACAGCAACTCTACAAAGAGCCAACTTACCCTACTTTGATAGGCCATTGATGTTTTAACTCGCTCCGAATTACCTCATTTTTAACTATTATTTAACAGGAGTAGCAAGCAGCTGATGCCTTTATAAACTTACGCTGCAACTGTCAACCGGAGCTAGTCTGCATGTGCCATTCGATAATTACTCCTTACAATGATTAATAAGCTTTCAAAATAAAATCCTTACTATTACAGGCCTGAAATCATTAGGAGTTCAGATGCTGTAGTTACTTGGTCTTACATCAGTATAGCGAAGGGCACTCTTTTAAAACTTCAAACTGAAGTCTGAAAGTGACCACTGATTTCAGCCGGACAACAGAAAGATTGCTTGCCAGAACAGAATGTGCGAAAGTTGAGCAATGGTGGTGGCTGTCGCAAGCTTTAGGCCTGTAGCATTTCCGGGCCCGGCCCACACCTCTCCCGTCACAGCCTAATCTAAACCTAACTTTGTTTTGCCACCGCATCTGTTTATATCGATATTTATCAGCAGAGAATATAATAAAGGTTATATATACAATTAATATCTGACTTGAAAGAGTAATAAAGGTTTTTTTTGCGGATTGTAATAAAGGTTCTTTTAATCTACTATTTTAAAACGTAATAAAATGAGTGGAACGCGTCCAAATAAAACAAGTGTCCCTTCTGTAACCCTTTAGTAATGAAATGAGTAGAATGGTTGAGCCAGTTAGAATCTGTTTGGTTTTAGAACAAAAGAAATGAAATATGGATTCGGGGGATAGAATTATCACATGCTTTTCTTGTTATATAAAATTGTATTATTTTTTTTTGTTGCCAGGCGAATTTCATGTAATTCTTGCATTTGGTCTATGAAATACCATACGGTGTTTCTGGCTGTTAGCCAGTAAAAAGAGGAAATAAAAACAAGAAAAATTAGACCAATCAGGTACATGGCCAAAATTGAATAAAAGGTTCTGTATTTAGCTCAAAATAGCTCAAAATTCGAGTTCGTTTGTTTCCTAATGGTTACCATACATTGTTCAACCTTTAAGTAGCACTGATAGCATTTAATTTAATTATAAAAACAACATAGCAGATACCCAAGATGAACAAATTTTGAACATCAGGCTTATTCAAATTATTATTTTCCTATATTAAATCAAGTTTGATATTAAATCTTAAAAAGAGATAACTAAGATTTTGAAAAATATGACCAATCTTTTTAGTGACTCTAGTGAATGATTTGAAATGCCATCACTTCAGCGAGCAGACCTGTAAATAAAACAATATAAACAAAAGCTGCAGCGAGAAGACCTGTCAACATTCGTAACCGCACGTTTTCAAAGTAGTATCTTTTAGCCTGTTTAGATAAATGGCATTTTCCGTTCACACAAACCCCACAACAGATTGGACGACAGTAATCCCTCAACTGAACTCCAATCTGCAAACCTGCTCGAGAGGAGATGACCTAGGGAGCTACCTTGCGTGAAGAGGCAACAACTAGCTCATCGAATTCAAGGAGCTAATGCTCAATTAACGTCCATTTGTTTAAGTAGCAAAGCTTAGACATTTCAAATCCAGTGTGAATACTATTTATTTTAATTTTAATTTTGTCCACAACCATGCACATGTCCGTCACCAAGGAAAACAGTTCAAAAGTTGCAGTGTATTCGATTTTTGAGAAGATCGGCATTCGTTTTTAGGAGGAAGTTAGGCATTGCTCAGTAGTATGAAAGGTCTTCTCATGGATGCCAGAAGCATCTCCGAAGTCTGACATGCGAAGTTTATTCGTAATTCATCACCGCAATCCACAATGAGTTATACATTCGCAAAGAAGAACTAATCAACATAAGGCAAGTATTTCTGCTTGGGATCAGAAGGAAAATAGAGATGGTAATCAGTCACTGAAAGTCAGAAACACGGACCAATCTTTTCTTCATCACATCCAGCGCAGATTCAGATTCACAAAAGCAAATAGATTGGAAAAACGACAGACAGAAGCATTAACACAGATTCAGATCCAAAATCAAAATAAAAAAAAGAATGCCGACAACAACAGAAGCACCAGCAATGGCAGTAGATAGGTCATCAGAGACTTAAAACTAGGAATCACATCATGGATCATATTGTTGCAGTTATTTCTAATCATCTGACCATGAAGACCATTGCACCAAAAAAAAAAGCAACCAAACGATTGGCAGAAACTGCAAATCAAGCAAACGAATCGAGCATTGTAAAAATATCGGGAGGGAGAGATTAATTGACAACTCGGCGGCTCCAAGTGCAACAAAACGAAGGATGAAGAGAGACAGCCGCCATCGCCGTCCGCACCGAGCGCCGCAACCCCCACGCCTCGCCGCTCAGCTTCACAGCTTCTGCTTATAAAGACGTCGAGAGAGGAAAAAACCCTAGGAGGCCTTGTCTGCGTAACATGGGCCAAGCCCATGAATAAATGCGGCCGAATTTTCCAGAATATGGGCCGTGGTGGACCGTATGTGATAAATCTTTTTTTTTTGAAAAAATTATATGTTTATATATTCTACATATCCTTTCCAAAAAAATCTACATATACTGTATACGAGTCATCCTTCCAAGTTCCAAGAGTGTTAGGAATGTACAGTACACGCACATGCTTTTGGTTTGCAATTTGCAGCACCGAAACAAAACACAACGGACCCTGCAGGCTTTTAGCTCTTCTCCCAGACCCATCGGCTCGGCCTGAAAATCTGCCGAAGGAGCGCCATCTTTGGAACGTTCCAATTTTCGACGTGCCTGGATGACAACCGGGGCTTTCAGTCCAAGCTGCATATACGCTTATAGAACATCTATCGACCGGCTAGCTACAAATATGCTGTATCGAAGTTTTCAGTACCTGCACACCTTCCCCGATTCAGCATCGAAGTAGTATTCCGTGTACCCGGTTGCTGAAACAGCAGGATGACAGTAACCACTATGTCAGTGCAGGATCAAATATAAACAGCCGAGAACTGAGCAACAGCTTGAATGTACCACCAAGGATCGATCAAGCCAGTTCACTTCAACTGAAGTAAATCAGCAATTCATTGCAACGTAAAAATCGGACATGAAATGAACTAAACTGGATGAATCACCTGACAGGATTGGCCTCCACGGGAACGACATGACGCAGCTGAAACGCCAGTGCCCGATTGACTTGTCCTGCAACCGGATGCAACGAGCAGAATGGATTTTTGTTTGTTCGTTGCTTTGTTTTTTACACCAATGATTGACATCGCCACATTACAAATTACAAATTACAAATGTACTATAAACTTATTAATTGCTGGAGATACGTACCTCCAGGTCCTCCCATTTGGTGAGCTTCATGTTGGATTTCTCGAGCAGAGACCCAAAGTTGGTGCAGTTCCGTTTGAATCGCCGCAGGCCTCTGAATGAGCCCGCTGGATCGGCGAACTCGCAGTCCTCCTCATAAGCTCTCAGCGTCAGGTTCCCTGCGAAGCGAACCAAAACGCACACCCCTGTAATAACCGTTTTCGATCTGTTCTCAGATAACTAATCTCTACCCTGCATGCCATGCCAGTGAATCGTGGCCAGTTCATCGGAGAAGATTGAGACCTGTGACGAAGTAGGACCGCGCGAAGTCCGCCTTGACGGCCTCGACAACTCCGGCGCGGTCCAGGGCAGGCCCCGCTGCCGAGCCTCCCTCCAAGTCGGCGCCACCGGCAGCGTCCGCCTCCGGAGACGACGACGGTGCTGGCCGGAACAGCGACGCGGCGATGCCGAGGAGCTCGGAGCCGTACCAGGCGGCCTTGAGGACGGCGTTCTCCGAGCGGGACGAGGACGACGTCGCGGTCGTCTCGGCTCCCGCGGCGGGCTTCTGCGCGTGCACCCTCATACGGCTGCTAGAATTCGCCGTTGTCCGGCGGAGGACGGCTGCGGAGCTCCGGCCATGATGGCCCGTGGTCAGTGTGGAGCTAGCTGGACTGGCGTGCTGCAACGCCATGCGATTTTTTTTCCACGCCGGTGAGCGAAGCCACTAGTTTCTCCTCACTTTCTCCTTGCCACTTGCCAGTTTGCCTCATTGTACAGAGTGTGACCATCAAACATGCGGCTACCATTAATTGGGGAGAGTTTGGGACAAAAATGAAATGGAAAGACGTAGTACTGGGCCTCGATAGGAACATTTTTACCCGCCAGGCCCATGAACTCAAAGTTGGGTCGTGGTTGCGATCGAGTTGTAGAAGTGTGGGCCCAACTGGTGCGATCACGTGGAACTTGTGGAACAGTGGAAGCCAACGCAAGTTGGGCTAAAAAACGCAAGTTGGGCTACTGATTCCAACTGAACGGACCAAGTTGGTGAATGCCCCCGACCAAGTGGACTTTGATTTCGCAAAGACGAAGAGAACTGATTCCAAATTTTAGTTTTTTTAAGTCTTTTTTTTTTTGGAGAATGGTGTTGGCGTTCAAAGATTCAAATCAAAGTTTCACGAAGGCACATGCGCACGTATGTTCGGTCCTGGAGATAAAGCAGGAATTACTGTATTTCCTAGTCTCGTCAATATTCTTTGTAGAACCATTATTGAGTCTTTTTTCCATAAACACATGCGCATGGTTCCGAACACATGGAGAAATACTGCCCGGTCGATTGAACTATCGTGGAAACTTATTTGTTGTTACCCTGTCACACCATTAATCTCTATCTGTAACCTTAAAACTTTATTATTTTTTTATTAGCACCTCCCCTTCGTCCGCATCATCCTAGATCCGCTATACTGGGCCGAAATCTCTTCTCTATCTCTACAACATAAAAAAAACAAAACATGAAACATTTTTTTAGTGCGACTTTTAGTTTGGTTCTGTCCACCCCCACCACCCAATACGAAACCATTCGATTGGTGATTAATCACCGCATGCATGGCTAACGTTTACTTTTTATTTCCTTTTCTTGCAACAAATTCAAAAGGAAAGAAAAAAAATGGTGGGTTATTAATCATGCATGCATGGCTAACGCCTCCGTCTTTTCCTTTTCTTCAAATTCAGAAAGGAAAGAAAAAAAAATTGACAACATAAACGTGGATATTTTTTTTTTGTGCGACTTTTGATTTGGTTCTCGCCCACCTCCACCCCATGCAAAACCATTCGATTGGTGATTAATCACCGCATGTATGGCTAACGTTTACTTTTCCTTTCCTTTTTCTTGCAACAAATTCAAAAGGAAAGAAAAAAAATGGTCGGTTATTAATCATGCATGCATGCCTAAAGTCTTCCCTTTCCTTTTCTTGCCACAAATTCAAAAGGAAAGAAAAAAAAAATCTACAACATAAACGTGGATATTTTTTTTGTGTGACTTTTGGTTTGGTTCGCCCAACCCCCATCCCATGAAAAACCATTCAATTGGTGATTAATCACCGCATGCATGGCTAACGTTTAATTTTTCTTTCCTTTTCTTGCAACAAATTCAAAAGAAAAGAAAAAAATTGGTGGGTTATTAATCATGCATGCATGGCTAACGCCTTCGCCTTTCCTTTTGTTGCCACAAATTCAAAAGGAAAGAAAAAAAAATCGACAACATAAACGTGGATTTTTTTTGTGCGACTTTTGGTTTGGTTACGCCCACCCCCACCCCATGCAAAACCATTCGATTGGTGATTAATCACCGCATGCATGGCTAATGTTTACTTTTCCTTTCCCTTTCTTGCAACAAATTCAAAAGGAAAGAAAAAATTGGTCGGTTATTAATCATGCATGCATGGCTAACGCCTTCCCATTTCCTTTTCTTGCCACAAATTCAAAAGGAAAGAAAAAAAAAAAATCGGTCATTAATTATGCATGCATGCTCTCATTTACTTTCTTGTGACAAATTTAAAAGTAAAGAAAAAAAAAATGATCGGTCGTAATCATGTTTGCATGGCTAACGTCTCCTCCCCTTTACTTTTCTTGCGTTTTCTCTCTAATCCCGCCAAGCCCACCCGGCGTAAATCAAGCTCTTTCCAAATCGATTCACGACCCGTGCAACAAAAAAATCTTTGCCCTATGTGCAAACGCCCGCACATGCCGCCTGGCTCCGCTACCCTCCCCACCGGTGCCCTCAACGCAGACGAGGCGCCCCATCGCGGCTAGCCGTCGTCGCACTCGCGCGTCCCGCCTCGGCCGCCCTCCAACGTTAGGAATCCCTCGGCGCCGCCCGACCATGCGGAACATCGCGGCCACCCTCGGCGCTTCGCCGTCAAGGACCTATTGACCCGCAACGTTGGGACTCCCTCGCATCGCCCGGACGTCCCCCATCGAAGCGGACCGGCGCCTCCTCCCGGTTGCCGCCCGGTGGCTGCCTCCGCCCGCCGCCGCCGCCACGGATGTCGCGGCCACCCTCGGCGTGCTCGCGAGCCTCCGGCCCCTGTGCGTGGCCTTGCCGGGCATAGGCAGAGCTTCGCCAAAGATAGGCAGAGCTCGCCATGTCGAGGACCAACTCCGCCAGACGCAACCACGCCGCCGTGCCACGACTGCGCCCGAGACGCCACCACGCAGAGGGTCTGCCTGCACCTTTTTAATTTCACAAAGATTGTTATCTTATCATTCGATCTATATGTCTTTATATAATATTTAGTTATCCCACGATACCAGTGAATGCAAAATCTAACTTGCTCCCCGTGCAGGAACGCGCACGGTAATACAAATTAGCATGCGAGAGGCCTGCTGATGAGTCCACGAAGAGATCTACAATCAGTACACCGACGACAGTTGATCGACACTCGCCATTTTGAATAAAAGTTGACACTCGTCATCACATATTGGTTCGAACCTTTTTATTGACACTGCGGAATAAGAATGTCGTGGAACTGTCGGACTCATGAATTTTAGCATGTTCGAAACATGAATCGAGCGGGTGGTATGCATGGATCCGTGCCGTGCAGGCATGTGTGCTATGACCAATGAATGACCACATGGGCAACTCCAGGGGACTGAGACGATGTCGTCGTAGCTTGCCATCGACCGGCCGGCCGGCCGGCGAGCCGCGATCCTTCAGGTCACCTCGCGCCGTCGCTGTCGCCCGGCGTCATATGAAACGCAACCCGGCCAGGCTGCTGGCAAACAGACAAAAGTGCAGAATGATCATCTGAACAGATTGAGTAGTTGCGTACGTTCATCGCCCCTTAATTAATCATTACTAGTAGTAGTTTCTTTTCCTTTCCAAGTCCAAGGTTCTCTCCTAATTCAACAACAACTGGAAAAGACGGGGCTGCTGTCAACGCGAGAAAAAAGAAGACACGTGGTGAATTCGTAATGTACCACGCACGTTCCCATCGCTGTATTTGCAAAGCTAATCACTGTAATGGGTAGACTAATTTTGTTAATCCATGATGAATAAGACGTGAGGTCTTTGGATATGCAGTGATCCTTGCAGGTTGGCCTGGACCGGCGCGCATGCAGTGCAGCTGGGGCCTGGATTTGAACGCGGCGTCGGAGCCTTGTCAATCCGACAAACCCATGCACGCGAGCCAGGCTTTTTTTTACCACTGTTTCTCACTTTGCCCTTACGGCGGCTGTCCTAAAAACAACTGCGCACCTAACGGGTTGGATGGATTGAAATCTACAGCCAGGCCTTTTTTTTCCCCGTTTCACATATGCAGTGATACATGCATGACACCAGCATCACAGGGTGCTCTAGGTGGGTGAGCATCGTGTCTGCCACTGGCCTCGTTGGCTCGTTGCCTTGTCAAAGCAGGCCACTGCAAAAGCATTCTTGAACACCAAGCTGCTGACTGACTCACTCGATCTACTACCGATTTGTGGTCTCTGTAGCACAGTACACAGGCCGGTGGCATATGCTGATGTACCAACACTCAGTCCTTGTTCCCTCATGTTGCGTCGCTAACTACCCACTGATCGAGCCCAAGATTTGGAAGCCGAAGTACATTTTCATTGGTCAGAGAAGTGATGGTTCAGCAACTCCAACTCTGACGGCACGTGTGTATTGTATGCACGCGCGGGTGCTTTATAGATTGACCACCGACTAATTGGTGCATGAGAAGCAGCTACAAACGATACGCATGCTATCGCTGGATGACGCTGCTTGTCCTTCCTTGTGCTGAACGCGAGTTTCTTTGGAGACCATGGATGTCAGCATTCGGGGTGCAGCTGCGGATCGGATCGGATCTGGATCAACAACACGTCGATCGTGGTCCTGCTCCTGCGCGCTGAAGTCTGTAGATCAATCAGTCAGACCACCACCATGCACACGGTTTACACTGGACCTCCCTACAGCTTGACTCTGCCATGCGGAAAAGGTGAAAGGGATGCGGGGACACCACCCTTCAATTCTGCATCGTCTGCAGTAGAGAAGGAAGAAACAAACACCGCCGGCACACCGCCAAGTCGCGAGCTATGGGGCCGCTAGTTGAAAGGCGCGTGCATGCTGACACGGCGACACGCGCAAAGGTTGATCACTTGTGCAAAACCTACCCTACACATATTCGTGCGACCACCGACCGGGGCCCTGCACCGCGGTACGGTCTCGTCCAGCCGGGTCACTGCACGCGCGCAGTAGAGAACACACTGCCGACTTCGGCCCTTTTTGTTCCTACAAAGACCCTGGGGGTAATTTTTAGTCTCAATTATTTCCTAATTTATCCAATAACAAGACTAATAGACTAATTTTTAGTCTCAACTAGTCCCTAGTCCATTAGTCCCTCTTGAGAGTCTAATTGGGGACTAGTGCGTCTTCTTGTCGGTCGTCAACTCATTTGTGCACTTGTGCATGCGCACTAGTCGGGCCATGTGCCTCTAGTCGCTCATTAGTCCTTTGAACTAAACATCTTTAAATGAGACTAAAAAATTAGTCCCCTAGTCCCATAAAAACCAAACAGGCTCTTCGTCGCTGTCGTGTTGGCATGGCACCAACGCACCAAGACTGAAACGGCACTGTTATGGCTCAAATTATACAATCTATATACTACCTCTGTCCTTGGGTAAATAGATTTCTGAAACTGTGTAACAAAGTCAAACTTTTAAAAATTAAACCAATATTTTTTTAGAAAAAACACAAGATTTACGGTAGTTTCATTAGATATCACCATAGAATATATTTTTATAGTGTTTTTTTTATTATGTTATAGATATTGTTAGTCTTCTCTACAAAGGTAGCTAAACTTAAAAGAATTTTGAATTGCACAGATTCTCTGGGCACTGGTGGATGCGCGAAGACTGAACTCTGAAGAGCGATGTTATGAAATTAACTCAATTGTACAATCTGTGTATACTATACCGTAATCATGCATGACAGTCCCTCTGGTCACGTGCGGATAGTGTGACCGCAAAGGCCGGGCTCCCAAATTCCAGGTCTTCAGATCAAGTACTCTATGTATAGTATTTTGTGCTTCCCTTTTCTTCTATTTAAGTCTATTTTTTTTGGCCCCTCCCGATCAAGACAAGAAGCGGTGCCTGTCATCACCTTCAGGAGAGGTTAGGAAGAAGCATCAGGGAAATCAAAGCTGTTTAGATAACATATCACCCAATTGCTCTGTTTTTTTTTTCTTTTTCTGAGAATTACACAGTGCAACACATACGCCCACACATGCACGCACACACACTCAACCTTATTAACACACGTACGCAAACTCTACCCCTATGAGCACCTCTGAAGGCCTGAGCCGGTAAATCCAGAGATCGATCCCCGAAGTCACCACAGGTGCCTCGTGGTCGACGGGAACGTCGCTACCAATGAAAGTGTAACACCGGTAAATTCTTGAATAGATCTAGAAAGTCGAGGACTTGAACCCAGGTGGGCGTGTTCTACCACAAGGAACCTAACCAACTAATCTATGATGTCCTTATAATCGGGTTCGCCTAAGCTAAAACCCCTATTTGATTATATCCTTTTCCCTCCAATCAATAATTATATATTTTTTTGATAATGTACAAATATATTTGTTTTTGAAAATGAATATACCATTGACATTGATAAGAACTTTCAACACCATTGACATTTGTTTTTGAAAATGAACACCATTGGCATTGATAATGCGGTACTTGATCACATACTTTCCTAGAAAGATCACCAGCAGAGATTGGACGATACACTACACTAGAGCAGCGAAGATAATCTCGTATATAGAACTCCGTATTGAAATTTGATTGTGATTGACCTTTGAATCTAGTATAATTGATTTGAAACAGGATTCACATCACAACAATATGACAACACATATGCACCACGTAGTGCAATTCTTCAAAATTCCAAGGAAAGCGATTGTAGTCACTGTCCGTGTCCAAATTTGCTGCAAGTTGTTCAATACACGGAGCACAGTAGCAGCCAAGCCTAGGGAGAATAGGACTTGCCTAGGGAGAATAGGACTTGCATTGCCGCCGAGTAGGTTGACTGCACACAAAAAATATTGAGCATTTATTAGCCCTTGACTTTCTGCTCTGAATGCCGACCACTCGTGACACAGTATGACTACTAGATCAGCACCATTTGTCAAGGGAATTACTGGTCTCGCCCCTTCCATGAGCCCCCAGGGCCGTGTCCACCTGGCTATACCTTTGGAACACGAAACACTTGCAACATGAAACACTTGAATGCAACATATGTCTAAAGCGGATATTGGTTATCAAACACCAAAATTCAAACTAAAATAGACCTAGGTCCATTTCCCTACAGAAGGCATCCAGGACGTTCGTACCATCGTAGCCCACCGCGACAAGCGGCGTTTGGACGATCGGACGTCCTAAACCCGACATTTCCATTTGTCAATGGTTGTACTCCTACAAGCCGTATCTCACCGTGCCGTATCTAACCGTTCGGATAACAAGAAGTTACACGGAGCTAGTTGACAAGTTGCTTTTTTTTTTTTGAGATTACACAGTACAACGGCCCACCGCGACAAGGGGCGTTTAGACGATCGGACGCCCTAACCCCGACATTTCCATTTGTCAAGGGTTGTACTCCTGCGCGTGTCGTATATAACCGTTCGGATAAGAAGTTACACAGAGCCGCTTGACAAGTTGCTTTCTTTTTTGAGATTACACAAGATAACGCAGACGCTCAACACGCACGCACACTCACCCCTATGACCAACACGTACACAAACCCTACCCCTATGAACACCTTCGAACCCCTATGACCATATGTACGCAAATCCTACCCCTATGAGCACCTTCGAAGAATTAAGTCAGCAAATCTTGAAATTCACGTACAACGGCCCACCACGACAAGGGGCGTTTAGACGATCGGATGCCCTAACCTCGACATTTCCATTTGTCAAGGGTTGTACTCCTACGTGTCGTATATAACCGTTCGAATAAGAAGTTACACAGAGCCAGTTGAGAAGTTGCTTTCTTTTTTTTGAGATTACACAAGATAACGCAAACGCCAACACGCACGCACACTCACCTCTATGACCACCTTTGAAGAATTAAGTCGGCAAATCGAAGTTCACGGTCACCATAGGCGCCTCTTTTCGATGGGAAATCGCGTCTGCTTAATGCAAAGCACCGAAAAATTATGAAATAAATACGGGATAAAATGCCTCACACACGATTTTGAACACCGGGTAGGAGCCCCAACCAATGGCCTCTACTTTATTATCTTTGGAGGCCCATGAGTGAAGAAGACATCAAACGTTTATATCTTATCGAAGGAGCCATTCGTGTTCGTACCGTTCCAGCCCACGGCGTGTGGGTCGTTCAGACGATCAGACCCAAGAGGTTGTACTCCTATATGCTATGTCTCATTTATATTTATCAAGGTTGTACTCCTATATGCTATGTCTAGCCGTTCGGACAAAAACGAATTACACAACGCCATTTGACAAGTTAGTTTGTGGACACCCATGATCGAAGAAGACGGTCGAAACATTTTTTTTATCAAACTTTTGATTGGAGGAGGCATACGGGATGTTCGTACTGTTGCGGCCCACGTGGGTCCGATCGGACGCCCTGACCCAGCGCATCTCCGTTTGTCAATGCAGTCCTACGTGCTGTGTCTCGCCGTTCGCGTTCGGACGACGACAAATTACACATAGGCAGTTCACAAGTTGGCATTGTGAGCTATGAAGGCCGCTGGTCCTCCGCCAGTCGTCCGCCGAGACCACAAGGCACTAGCGCACAACTGACACCGCCAAACCAGTCAGCCTGAGCATTCAGCAAATCAAGCGGCGGCAACACCAGACTAGCGGTGCAAATTAACGCCGCCACCCATTTTCCTTCTGGCAAGCCGACGGGCGCGCCGGCGCGCGGTCGAGGCTTTGAAATCCTTCGTCATGGTCGTCGTGCCTGCAAACACCCTGCAAGTTCAGTTCGGGTCTAACACCCATTAATTATCCCAGAAGCCGCCGTTAGACGTAGAACCCGCGCGCCGCGCGCGCCGGCTACGCTCTAGCTTGACCGGCGTAACTGCCGTCACCATCCATCGCCTGGCTGTTCCGTCGCACGAAGCTGCTAGTGACGTAACATTTCTCCCCGAAAGATGAAGGCGGTTAACCTGTCGAATTTGCGAATCTCTTTGTACATCGAGCAGAACGTCGTCAGGTTCAGGTTCAACCGAGCATCCTATCCTATTCCTTAGATATATAATTCAATTTCTCGACGATTAGTACTAGTACGGGGCACGAAATGTTCAAAAGGTCAGCGAGCCCCCACATGTCTACGGTCGCAGTCGCATGATTCAATGCCTTAGCCACCCTCTGCGTTTGGTTTCATGGAAATTTCCGCGGTAACGCATGGACGCGGGCAGGGGGACGCGGCTGCCGGCTCTTATAAATCAGCGCGCGCCCCAAACATCATCAGTTCATCACCAAAGCTGCAAGCTCTACTTCCAAGCCTCCAAGGCCTCCTCTTCTCCAGCAGCAAAACCACAGCCAGCTCGCACAAGCTCAGGCACAGCGCCTGAACGGGCGCTAAGCTCTGTTTCACTGAGATCACCCTTACTAGCTCGTCGCGGCCGAGCCTTCTGATCCTCGGCAGGAAAGGAAAATCCGACGTCAAATGGCAGGTGGTAGCAGAACCGAGCAGCTGCTCTCCAGGATCGCCACCGGCGATGGCCACGGCGAGAACTCGTCCTACTTCGACGGGTGGAAGGCCTACGAAATGAACCGTTTCGACCTGCGCGACAACCGCGACGGCGTCATCCAGATGGGCCTCGCCGAGAACCAAGTACGTACCGTACCCCTGCCGCAGCTAAAGTGCTAAACTACTCCCTCCGTCCCTTTTAGATGTCGTTTTGGGGTGCGTCTTGGCCAAACTTTCTCAACTTTGACTAGATTTGTAAAAATACGTGCAACATTTATATCTCCGGATAAATTTATTAAAAACTAGGCGTAAAGATCTTTTCAATGATACTAATTACTTAGCATAAATATTTATATATTTTAATATATAATTGTCGGCAGTTTGAAAACGTTGACTTCTCGGGAAGCGAGAATGACATCTATTTAGGGACAGAGGGAGTACACGTTAATCACCTCTCTGTACACTGTCTGTAACTCGAACATACTGCCCGCACCAGCTGTCGATCGAATTCATGCTCATGTAAAGTGCCGCCGTACGTGTGTTGCAGCTGTCGCTTGACCTGATCGAGCAATGGATCACGGATCACCCGGAGGCGTCCATCTGCACGGCGCAGGGCGCGTCGGAGTTCCGGAGGATCGCCAACTTCCAGGACTACCACGGCCTGCCGGAGTTCAGAGAGGTAAACTAACAGCTCGGCTGATAAGCAACAAAACGCCAGAATCATTGATTAGGTTTGCTGCTGTCTAATGGCGACTGCGTGCGAAAACGACGGCGCAGCTACCGGCCGGCCGACGGTTAGCACGCAGTCGCCGTCCTGACAGACCATCGTGAAGGCGCGGCTAATTTCATAATAAATTCTACTAATCTCGATGTGATAGCTGACGTTTTGATCGTTTGTTGCAGGCGATGGCCAAGTTCATGGGGCAGGTGAGGGGAGGGAAGGTGACGTTCGACCCGGCCCGCGTCGTGATGAGCGGAGGAGCTACCGGTGCGCAGGACACTCTGGCCTTCTGCCTCGCTGACCCAGGCGACGCTTACCTTGTGCCGACGCCATACTACCCAGCGTATGTCCTGACATCACCCTTATACCAAAATACTCTTGTCTTGGTCAAATAATTAGACTCGAAAATCGGTCAAGATCACGGAAAAACTGAGCTAATTTGACAGTCAGTGTCAACTAGCCAATTCTAGCCCTCTTATCCTTCCTTGTTTGGGTCACGTTTCAAAACTCAACTCGATCATGAACCTCAAGTCAAAGTAATACTCTTATTAGTCGCATGGACGATTGTCGTCTTGATCAAGTGGACAACGCAATCTAGTCACGCGAAGAAAATTGTGTTGACCATCCAATCAACCGTGCCAATAGGTCAAACGTTACATGCACGCACGACGTACAGCACGTCTGTTCCCCTTTCTCCATTCTGAGCCCTGTGCCCCTGACACGCTTTTCGTTGTATGTTGATCACAGTTTCGACCGCGACTGTTGCTGGAGATCAGGCGTGAAGCTGCTGCCCATCGAATGCCACAGCTCAAACAACTTCGCCCTCACACACGGAGGCGCTCGTGTCCGCCTACGACGACGCGCGGAGCCAGGGCATCCGCGTGAAGGGCATCCTCATCACCAACCCCTCCAACCCGCTGGGCACCATCATGGACCGCGCCACGCTGGCGATGCTGGCCACGTTCGCCACGGAGCACCGTGTCCACCTCATCTGCGACGAGATCTACGCCGGCTCCGTCTTCGCCAAGCCGGACTTCGTGAGCATCGCCGAGGTCATCGAGCACGACGTCCCGGGATGCGACAGGGACCTCATCCACATCGCCTACAGCCTCTCCAAGGACTTCGGCCTCCCGGGCTTCCGCGTCGGCATCATCTACTCGTACAACGACGACGTCGTCGCCTGCGCGCGCAAGATGTCCAGCTTCGGCCTCGTCTCCTCGCAGACGCAGCACTTCCTGGCCAAGATGCTCTCCGACGCCGACTTCATGGCCCGCTTCCTCGCGGAGAGCGCGCGGCGGCTGGCGGCGCGCCACGACCGCTTCATCGCGGGCCTCCGCGAGGTCGGCATCGCGTGCCTGCCCGGCAACGCGGGGCTCTTCTCGTGGATGGACCTGCGGGGCATGCTCCGGGACAAGACGCAGGACGCGGAGCTGGAGCTGTGGCGGGTCATCATCCACGAGGTGAAGCTCAACGTGTCGCCCGGCACGTCGTTCCACTGCAGCGAGCCCGGATGGTTCCGCGTCTGCCACGCCAACATGGACGACGAGACCATGGAGATCGCGCTCGCCCGCATCCACAGCTTCGTGCGCCAGCACCAGCACCGGCGGCACAAGGCCAAGGCGGAGCGCTGGGCGGCCGCGCAGCGCCTGCGCCTCAGCTTGCCCCGCCGGGGCGCTGCCGTCTCCAGCCCCTTGGCGTTGTTGTCGTCGCCGCATTCCCCGATGGTCCACGCCAACTAGTCACCCAAGAACATGCACTCGGTACCCCAGGCTGGTGTGTGCCGTACGTCCGTACGCGCACATTTTTTTCCAATCACATGACAAAACAAGTCCATGTGATCGTTGACAAGAAGGGAGTACGTAGCTTTGACTTTAAACTTATACTTTGTGCAGGCGTAAGCAGGCATCGGTACAGTAAGCCGAAAGGACGGATTTGTCCTCGATTCTTTTTTTGGTCGAAACTCGCGTGTATGGTTTGGTTTGACGTTACCAAGCATAGTAGAATAACGATCGGATATGGTAATTTAGACCTCCCGATCAATTGTGGCTGTAAACCTTTGGTTACAACAGAAGTTGTAAAGAAGGAAAGAATAAGAAAAATTAGAACACAAGTTGTACTTAGAAGAGTGAATAAAGACCAATTTACCTATCATATATTTATATGTATAACGATTTACTCCTCCAAAATTTCTGTTTTTTAGTTTTTGATACATATATACTATACTATATTATACTGAATTAGCAAGTGGCTTGCTCACGAGTCGAGTGTGTAGAGCTAAAACCGTTTAACTAAAAAATATGGAGCAAAACTGAATTAGCAACATGCTAAGTAGGGTTTTGCTTTCTAGTGGACCCTGTTTGTTGGCCGCTAGCTCTTTTGCTCTGGAGCGCTGTCGTAAGTTGAGGTGTAGGCAAATCCGGTGTTGGCGTCGGCAAAGCTAAAGCTTCTTCTTACAGCGACGGTCCATGGAGAATAAAGTGTGACTTTGTCAAATCTGGAGTCCTGGTGAGTCCTTTGAAATTTGGAGGGTCTCTTGCTCCTCCTCCCTCGTCTCCGTCGGCGCTGGTATCTGTGATGGTAAGAAGCTAAGGATGTTTGTACTACCATCCTGGAAAATCGGATTGATCTCTAGGTCCCACCTCTTTTGGTGGTTGTAAGGTCCTAGATGGTTAGAGGGGGGTGAATAGCCTATAAAAATTTTCTACAAACTTAACTCAACAAACCGATTAGTATAAAACACGGCGTAAAAGCGGTTTTGCACGGCTCTAAAGGTCTTGCAAGCCTTCTAGTGACAAGACTAAATATTTCTATGATCTCTAAGTCACACAAAATCTATGTCACTACTCTATCTAGTGAGCAATCCTAATATGGTCCTTATGCTAGCAAGAACAACCTACACAAGCAAGTGCTAGCTCTCTACTCAAAGTAAACTAGGAAAGTAATGCTAGAGTGAGATGCTTGTTATACCGACATGTAGAGGATGTCAACCAATCACCGGGAAGAAAAGAGACTATCAATCACACGAAGGTGATGATCCAAACACCAAGACAATGAACAAGTCGATTTGTTCACCCGGAGTTAAACTTATACACCGACAAGTTACTCTCGGTTGTGCCGACCAACACAAGGATGATGTTTGAGCTAGGCGGTGCCCTTGCTAGCCTCAACACACCACTCACAAGTGAGGTACCTAAGACACGAGCAATGTATTCCTTGCACTTTGTCTTCCCGACGAGGAGTGCGTGATCCTCTCACAATTTCGGCCCGGAGGTGGCCAAGAAACAATCTCATCTTCTTGCCAACAACTCCACCAAATCACCAAGCCGGCTAGGAGCGGTGTCTCCAAGAGAAACAAGAAACCAACCGGCTCACAACGATCCCCAAGTGCCTCTAGATGCAAGAGCTCAATGCAATGCACTTGGATCAACTCTTCTCTCAAGAATGAAGCTCAAATCAAGAATGAGAGAGGAGGGGGAGGCTTGCTTGCTTGCTCTAGCTTGTTAGGAATGATTCAAATGACCAAGAGAGAGCAAGAGGCGACCAACGGGGTATAAATACCCCCTCACCACGAAATGTGGCCGTTGGGAAGAAAGCCACGCTTTTCGCGGCGACCGGACTCACCGGTGAGGTGAGTCCGGCCGGTGGATCCGGTCACAACCGACAAACCCAAACCGGCGCTTGACCCCCGGCCACAAGCAGCGTCCGGTCAGCGCATCCGTCCGATCGATGCGTCCGGCCAAGACCGGATGCTTCGGCCGGTGCGTCCGGGTCACCCGCCGAGCACCGAGCCAGAAAACATGCTCGCCAGACGCGACCGACCGGAAGCGTCCGGCCACTTTCGCCTGCTTCCGGCCGGTGCGTCCGGCCACGCCGAGCCGCGAAAAATTCGTCGTTTCGCCGTCGTTCCTTCGCCTTTGCTCCAAACCGACTTCCGTCACTTGTTTCTTGTTGCCGACACGTCGAAGAACACCTCGACACCATGTGTTAGCATTTTGAAAACATTTTCACCAAGTGCGGAGTTAGCTCTTTAGGTTAGAATGCATGCATATGAATTTTGAACCTAGAGGCACATGAGGACCGATATGTACGATAAGTTTCCCCTCTTTATAGTACGGCTTATCGATCCTATAACCACTCACACCCTCTATGGTGTCTTGAGTGTGAAATCAAAAGCCCTATGGTTATACCTTTGCCTTGGGGTCAATTGATCTCCGAAACTCTACCAAGTTGCATGCTTGATCATCTTTTGGATCACCTCGATCCATCCTCCATGATCACAATGCACCAACTCCGGCACGACCAATCTCCAATCTAGTCAAACACTTAGCATCGAGAGATTAGTCCTTAGGTGTCACTAATTAGCCAAAACCAAACAAGAGATCTTCGGTGGTTTCATTTCCCTATTGGGTGTATCATTGTTCGGAATCGGGCTATCGGCGATTGAGGCGTCAAATTTACTCGTTCTTCGGCTATCACGGTGACTTGTGGCCACCTTGTTAGGCCTACATGTTCAACGAGTAAAGTCTTGCTGCGGTTTTTGCTTGGGTGTGCGCTCAAAATCTCTATTTCTTCGTCGGGGAGGATGGTCGGCTTCAATGAGATTGTTCCGACCGTCGGCGACGAGGACACCCGTCGGCAAGGACAATCTGGAGAAGCTTGTAAGGATGTGGTTGTAATTTTCATGTTTGTCAAGGGTGTCTTTGTAAGTGTTAGGATGTGATTGTGAACCCCATCAGAATTTTGTGTGAAATATAATCCCTGTTTCAAAAAAAAAAAAAAACCACGGCACCAAATTGGCCCCACCATCCCCTCATAAAAAAAAAACACAAGGTGGCCCACCACGCCTGCGCCTGAGCGACTGCGAGCGGGGAGCAGGGCGCCGCCGCACGGGCGAGCAGCGAGCAGAGCACCGCTGCGTCGCGGGCGAGCGGCGAGCGGCGAGCGGGGCGACGCCACACGCTGGCGACGAGATCCACACAGGTAGGTACACATGGAAGCCAAAGTCACCGCTTGCCCAGCCTGACCTGTGCGACCTTTTCGTCCTTTCGCAGCTACCAAATCCCTTCATACATCGTCGTCAATCCCTCTGCCACAGCTTTCTGAAATCAGAAGGAAACACAGGAACGACGGCCAATTCCAGGGAGGACTCTGCCATCCCGTCTTACCATTCTCCCACATCTGAGAGCGTTCCCAGGACCTAGGGTTGGTTCGTGAGATCCAGCCCCAAGGATGGACCCGCCCCTAGAGCTCCCCTCCTCCTCGCCATCATCGTCCTCGCGCTCGGCGCATCCGTGGTAAAGACCTGGCCCGAGCAAAGTTCAGGGTTATTTGGGTTCAGGGTTCTTTGAATCCAGCTTTTTCATATATGTGCAGGTGGCCGGCGCCGAGGACGATGCGTCGGGAGTCTCTCTGGGCCGCCGCGCCGGGGTGAGAAATCTCGATTACTTTGCGTAGCAAGAACTCTGTCTGATTGAGGATGTCGTTTTGTTGTCAAATCTGTTAATTTTGATGGCTGATTGGAGCTGGTGGTGCCATTTTCGTAGGGGTTCTTGCACGGCCTGAAGAAGGATGCACTGGCGGAGGGCGATCATGGGGTGGCACTAGACGAGGTTGGACCGGGACTGTTCGATGCCCTCTTCGCCAGCCTCTCCATGATACTAGTCAGTGAGGTACTGGGAAATGGCCTCTGTGTAGCTGCTGTCCTGCTGCATTGCGTTGGTTGTGATATTTGGATTTGTGACTGTGCCTTCGATGGTAGTGCCACAACATCGGCTTAACAAGCTGTTCAAAATTTTCTTCTGTGGTGATGTAGATTGGAGATGAGACCTTTATCATTGCTGCGCTGATGGCGTCGCGGCACCCCAAGTCAATTGTTTTGTCTGGTGCACTATCTGCGCTTTATGTGATGACGGTGAGCTATTTAACTGCTCTTTATCTCTACTAGATCATCAGGCGCCATGGCCTTAAGAGCAAAAGCTACAATTCATACATCTTAGACACAACTTTATAATTATAATCAAATGATAAGGTTATGAACTTATGATTTGGGCACAAACATTGGTATATATCATATCCCCACAGCAGAAGCATCTAGTGCCAAGCATAACTTAACATATGCATATTACAAATTATGAAGCTACCTCATCTTCCATATTTCACCTCTGTTTATAATTAGAATCATGATTACAGAGCGCCTTGGTCAGTAGCTTATAATGTCCATCCAAATGCCTCGTGTTACAACAATGAGGTTCTCAAAGGACACAGTGTTGTTCATCACAGTGGCAAAGTCCCTTCGCAAAACATTCAGAGAAAGAAAAACAGAGGAGTATCAGTAGAGCAATGTGGGACAAGTACAGAAAGTATACCCTGAAGTGATTTAGCCACATTAGTAGAAATACATGGGACCATCGCTTAGAATCAATATAAAAAGCACTAAAGCAATGCTTCTCAAATTACAGCTTTGGGAACTACATTATAAAAAAAGAAGAAATTATTAAGCGCAGATAGTAACAGAAAAATTGTTTAAACGAAATAGGAAAGTCGTAGACTATAAAACTTTTGCAGCGATGTAAGATTCCAGTAGAGTTTTCAGAGAAATGGCTCCAATGTCCTATGAGATTCTTTTAAGAACAACAAACAATTTCCCTTTTAATTTTAGTTTTCTGCTCTCTCAGTAAGAGACTTCATTGCAATATATAGGTTACACCAAGTCCCAGTTCAACAGATTTGTTGGGACCGAAGATGGATGTCTTGTAACAGAGAGCTCACATCGAATTGATTTGGTTCACATTGGAATTGATTTGGTGGGGAGTAGGTAGCCGAGTCCTAAACTCCTAATCCTCTACAATCAATCACACATCTACAGCTCCCAAGGTCCCTTTGTTATGTACTCCAACAAGGAGCTCATGGCTCAGACAGTCCGACCTGAGAGGGAGAGCAAGCTCACACATAAGTCGATGGATGCAAGAGAAGAGGTAGAAATAATAATAATGCTAATGTTAATAACAACGAAAGAAGGGTAAACTGTGCTGTTGGTCATACCTTTTCTCGGTCGCCACCATCAGGCAATCGTACCACCTGCCGCCGAGCCATTTCTTTGCTCGCCGATGTACGTTGCAAAGATATCGTTCTTTACTGCCTGTCACCAAAATATCCATTACTGTCTGCCACCAAAATAAAGGACATTAGCAACCACCGACCGAAAAAATGTAACATTTAAATCTAGCGACCCTAGGTCCAACTATCCCAACGCATCGCTTGTCGGGGCTTGCCGCGTGCACCACACGGGCTTCTAGAGGCGGTCGGATCGACGGTTGTCGAGGACTAATTTGTTCGGTGGGCACCCGCCCGGGATAGTGCACGGGGTATTCGGATTGGGAACCTTCCTCCAATCCTCCGCATGCAAGATCCATGGATGCCTCTTCCTCCCAATTTTCCCCTCGCCCCTCGAAAGTACGTAGTCGCGTGAAGGAGGCCGACCCGTGCCGCATGAAGGCGACGCGGGAGGAGAGGGCAAGGAGGGGAGAGGCATGGAGGTAGCGCACGGAGGAGAGGGCAAGGAGGCGGCGCTGGGAGGAGAGGGCATGCAGGCGGCGGCGGTGAGGGGGAGAGACCGAGAAAGAGGAAACGTACGAAGTCGGAACGCTGCAAAGAGGGTTTGGCTACGGGCTCTCCGCAACGCCAACGTGTTGGATGGCAGGTTTTTATTATCTAAAAGATAAAGGGTCCTTTTGCGAAAGTTACGGAAGCACGTGTCACCACGCCCCGAGCAGACCGCGAATGCCTCGATTTCTTTGGTGCCAGGAAACCGGAGAGGCTTTTAATAACCCCGATTAATTCCTATTGCTTATGTACTACACACTGCAAAATCAAACTTGGGAGTATCTGATGCAAGTTAGAATTAAAAGTATGCATTTTATGTCTAAACTTGTTTGATCTACTTGTTTCTTTTATACCCTTGGTATATAACAACGTCTAGGTTCAGATATAAATCTATCTTATGCTCAATATAGAGGTTTGCACTGTCCATATCTTAAGGGTGTGTGCTAGTACTTAGTTTGAGATATGCCAACTCCTTAGTTTTTATTAGTCTAAGCTATTGCCACAAAGTAATTTGATTATCTATGCTGATTACAATTCTGTTTCCCTCCTACAAGGTATTATCAACTGGACTTGGTAGAATAGTGCCCAACTTGATATCAAGGAAGCACACTAACAGTGCTGCTACAGGTACTTATGTTCTTTTAGTGTTGAATGTTTTTCATATCGTCATGTTGGCAGTTGTATATTAGTGATGTAAGCATTATGCAAGTTTTGTGTTATCCAGGGTGAGAAAAAAGATGATTTTACTAATCCCAAATTATATGGAAAGAATGGTGATACTCTTGCATTAACACACACAACTCAATTCATTCAAGATCATGCCTTGGAAAAAGAATCCTTGGTCCTTCATTTGACCATTTCGCTTAAGATTATTGTGATGATAAATAAATTCATCCCACCCGAATTGAAGATAGGCAATCTGACACTTGTTCCGCTTGTGCTGAGACAAATGTACCGATACACACTAATGATTGATGTTAAAAGCACTATTACGTATTTGAAACATCACTCATTAGTTTGACTCTATACGCTTTGCAACTTGGTGATTTTCACACATCAGGGCATGGGCATGGGGGTTAGGATAGACTGGTACTCCTATTACCTGTAATTGCCATGTTCGCATATGAAATAATTTGGCACACTGATATGTCCTTGCCCTAATGCCATTGTTCATGAGTGACCTCTCAAATTTGTTTACCTTCCAGTTTTGTACTTGTTCTTTGGACTGCGGTTGCTGTATATTGCTTGGAAATCTGACCCAAAGGGATCCCAGAAGAAGGAAATGGAAGAAGTACGTGTCCTTTTTCCAATATAGCCTTTGCTTGTGCATCGCGCAGCTCATTTGTTATATTGTATGCCATGTTCTTGTTTTGAACATGGGTGCCTTGAAAATGTCCATTATTGTGTTTGGTGTTTGGTTCTACGTGCTAATCCACTACATCCTTCCTTATTTACCTGCTGTTTTGTACATTTTGTCATCTACTGTACTAATATCAATATCATGTGGGTACACTTAAATAATTTTGTGTATGGTCAAAGTATTGGAAGGTTGAATGTTTGCATTCTAGAATGAGAGGCAAAAGAGAGACCGAGGGAGGTAGTTCAATATACTAAAATAGAAACCGTCATTGGTTATCTTGTGAAATCTAGAAGTACTTGAAGTACAAGTTCACTTATGTTTAAAAGAAAACATTATTGAGCCCACCATTAATCACTCAAAAGTTTCAGTACAAACAATATGATAAGCAGGAGCAATTTCTTTCTTGCCAGTTCTTATGCTAAAATAAGAGCATGATACCTGAACTTCATTAAAACTAGCAGCTGTATGAACTGAGGTGCAGGCATATGAACTATCCGTAAAAGCTAGTATTGATGAAAATAAGGTCATGTAAAAGGTCCATTAATTTGCACAACTGGAAAACTATATGGTTATACCTTGCTTTTAAACTTCAATGTGTGCTCAAAAAAAGTACTACAGATCTTTTGATGTACGTTTAGTTATTATTATGATTTAATGACATATATGCATGTGTGAGCAGGTAGAAGAGAAGCTTGAGTCAGGTCAAGGAAAATCAACCATCCGTAGGTTCTTTGCAAGATTTTGTACACCAATCTTTTTGGAGGTTAGTTTGTTTACCTTATGGAAGTGTGTCAGATGCTTTTGTTGCTTCTGTTTAAGTCAGTCCATAACAAATGTATTGCGTACCTGTGATATGTGACTCATGAGAAACCTTGGGTTTAACATTTTGACTCTTTATCCTGGTTGAAGGCTTTCATCTTAACCTTCTTAGCTGAATGGGGTGATCGGCCAGATAGCAACAATTCTTGATGCGATACTGCTCCACTTAATGAAATTCTTTGATGTATCTAACATTGTATTTTTTCATCAAGGGCTGTGATACTATATGAACTTGCACATTCATAAGAAAAAAAAATCTGTATCTTGCAAAGTTTCTTTACTTTTGTTATCACCATGCAGCTGGCAACACACAAGAATGCAATTGGAGTTGCAGTCGGAGCATCATTGGGGCACACAGCGTGCACATCTCTTGCCGTGGTAGGAGGGAGCATGTTGGCGTCAAAAATTTCACAGCGAACAGTAGCGACAATTGGAGGTGTTCTCTTTTAGGGTTTTCTGTTTCATCCTACTTCTACCCTCCGTTGTAATGAAAATGTACTAGCTACTTCCACTTGGATGGTAGTCTTGAATTATTTCATGCCCTGCTGTATGAAGTATAGTAAACTTCCCACAGGTTGCTGATCGAAACAAAGATGAGTAACCCAAAGAGTCGCAGGCCCCATGTAATGTACAAATACATTCCTGACAACAAATTCTCTGCCATGCTGCCTTCGGTTTATATGTAGAAGCTGTATCATTGAGAGCATGACCGGTTTTTTTATTGCTTGTATCCAAGTATTAATTTATACTAACGCTGTTCTAGGCTCTTCACCAAGAAAAAGTTCGCAGTCATTGTTTGCTTGTCTCTAATATTACATTTTTTCGTCTCTTAGCTTTGTTTCTAGATCGCTGAAAGGCGCTAAAATCATATATTTCATCTGGGTCAGTTCTTGCTTCCAGGCCTTGAGGAAAAGAGCTTAAGCGATATATATGTCACTTCTGTACTGTAAAACTTGGTCAAACACGGTGTAATCTTGCCAATCAGAAGTTATTAGCATCCCGGATGTTATGTACGGGTGCAACAGAAGCAGATGTGATTGAATGCCACATTTACCCTGGTAGTTATTGGCATGAGTGTAGTTACATTCGCCTCCTTTTGCTATTCTGTTTTGCTTTGCTGCGGGCAGTGTCAGTTTGCACTTCGCTTTTAAGGTGCGTTGAAATGTAAGCACCGCTTTATGTATAGAGTTTAACTTTTATGTCTGTGATGTACCACTTTCCCTTTCTAAAGTACTCACGCCTAAGCACTAACCATAACAACAGTACAACAGAACATCGTGGTGAATCGAATTCTCAAGACGATAAAAACGAAATGAAGTGTGATTCCGATCTTATTTGCAACTCAACCTTCAAAATTTGAAAGTTGCGAAACTAGTCCATGGCTTCTACTGCCTTTTGTTTTTCAGTTTTGCTCCAACAATCGGTCGCCTCAACAACGGGAACGTGATGTACGTTTTTTTAACTTAATTAGTATATGCTCAGGTCAATGCACTTGATCATCAAATTGGTATTAGTAAAATACACTAACAATTCTTAATTTGACGTAAACACTTGCTAATCGGGCCATATGAGGTTCAAACCACCATTGTTCACTTTTTTTTCCCCTGAGAACGGGCGGTTCACCGTATTTCAAAACCACCATTGTTCACAATAAGTTAGTTTTGGAAGTAGGGGCATAGATGATATTATCGCGGCATGTTTTTGTAGCTCATCGCGTGGCCCATTTTGCAAGTTTTGTGACCAAAATATGCATTATTGGAAGGTTGGAACCTTAGATATGTTAGGTCCACACCAGCGATGAGTAAGACTATCACGTCGGCGTGTGGAGTGGATCAGAACCTATTTGAACTAGCGCTGAAGCCTAAAACAAGTTTAAGGATTCAGATTTTTTTAAAAAAAGGAAATTTAGTATCTGACCTAGTTCCATTTTTTTTTTTTTTTGAAAAGATCCGGCAACAGTCCCAAATTTAAGAACTGTAGGGTGGATTTTAGTTTTGGTAATTTATACACCAACAAATCATGAATGATTGCCACTTAATCAAAGTGGCACTGTAAAGCAGAGACGACTTTGGCAACTTATTATCTTATTAATCAAAGTGGCACTGTAAAGGCAAAGACGACTTTGACAACCTATTATCGTTGCCATTTCCGGTACTTGGACTCTTTTCAGTTACTTTTGGTGTCCGAGAAAGCAAATCTTAGTCGTAGTGCTTGAAGAGACGTGCCAAGCTTTGTTGGAGCGTGCAAAACCAATGAAACGTGCACCACAACCAAAAACAAGAGGAAAAGGGGAAAAAGGGCCCTTTCCACACAAAAAAAAAGAGGTGATTTTGTTCTCCCACCGCAAATCCTAAACTGAAGCAGCCGTCGACCGTCGTCAGACCCAGGTTTTTATACCGGTCGGTTTCCCGCGGTTTATCGCGGTTACCGGATTTACCGGTCCGGCCGGCATCCCGGACCGGCCGGTATAAAAGATTTGAAATTCAAAATCAAAAATTGAAAAAAAAATCGTGGAAAAAAATACTATAAAATAGTTTGCGATTTATAGAAGCCAACGATGCAATACTTTTTCAAATTTGAGTTCGTTTGGTATAAAAATTTCAAATCTAAGTTTGAAAAAAAAAAAAAAAAAAAAACACACCGCCCATTAAAAGCCCATTAAATCATGAAGGTCGAAAAACATACTCTAAAACACACTCAAATTTGAGTAATTTTGACATCATTGGATTCTACAAATCATGAAGTATTTTTAGAAATTTTTTTTAGCATTTTATAAAAAAAATTAAATTTTGAATTTTGAAAAAACCGTTCAAACCTCTCAAACCGCCGCCGAAAACCGTTTATACCGGCCGGTAAACCGCTCAAACCGACCGTAAAAAAGATTTTTATCGAACGCCTGGAAAATTTGAATTTATTTGAATTCAAAACCCAAACCGTCCCCGGTAACCGGCCGGTTTACCGGTAACCGGACGGTAAAACCGTTTCGGACCCGGCGGTTTTAGGGTTCCGGTAAAAAAACCTTGCGTCAGACTACCGGATAGCGATAGATACAGCGCCTGCGCTAGGCACACCACACCACTCGTCCCTGATTCAGGCCACGGACAGCGACCGCCGGAATCGCGCTGATGTCCCTGATGACCACCACTTCCGCGTTCTCCGCCACTCTCCTTCCGTTGAGGCCGCCGCCTCGCCTCCCCGTTGCCCGCCTGCGCCTCCACCCTCGCCGTCGCGCTCTGTTCCGCTGCGCCGCGGTGTCCGAGATTGCCCCGGCCGCCTCAGCCGCCTACGGCGTCCTCCTCCTGGGCGGCGGTGCCTTCGCATGTACTACGCGCATTCCCGGTCCCCTTCCCGGTGCATTTGCTAGTGTGGCTGCTCTCGCCTGTCGGGTTGATTACGATTTTATTCCTTGACCACTGATGAGTGTCTGCTTTCTGGTGTTCAGATGCGAGGTCGGGGAGTAAAGGCTCCATCTACGGAGGGCTGGCTGGAGCTGCGCTCATGGGCGCTGTGAGTGGACCTCGAATGTTCTCTAGATTTCCCACGCACCGCATTTTTCATTTGTTTAGATTAGAAGAGTCTACTTTGCAAATTAGAAGATATCGAATGTCCTGTCATCATCATTTTCGTCAAAGAAATGTCCTGTCATCGTGCGTGCCATGATTCTTGCTACAACAGCTATTCTGAGTCGGCTATGACTTCTTGCTACAAATTGCTGACAGGATTTTGAATTTTTATTCTGGGTTGGTAGGAAGCACTGGAGTTTGATGTCTTCGGTTGGACCAGAGTGTTTTCAAGTACCCGGTAGAATCTAATCGCTAGGTGCAAAATCTAATTGCTAGGTACTGCAAAGAACTTCCAAGCCCTCTAGTTTATTCGAGGGGCAAATGGTCGCATACTCTTTCTTTTGGCTTCCTTTGGCTTTGCTCTTATGGATTTAGAAATCTAATGACATAACAGCTACTACTCGAATGAACATTAGTAGAAGAATTTTCCACTCCTTTTTGCCTGTTCATGGGCTCATGGCATGAGGAATAAGGAGTCCCTGTTTTATTCAAAGGAACTAGGAAGAGAATCTAAACAACTAACCATGATGGCAATGTTTCCTCTGGAACAGTAACCACTAACCACGATTCTTGTGGAAATGTATTGCCATTCAAAATTCTCGTCCATTGTTACAGATAGGATTCGGATGCTTGTGGAGTTATGCGATGGAATTTGTGAAACATAATGGGGATTGTTACTTTGCATTGAACTATCATCATTATTCAATTCGTAATAAAACTCAAATATCCTTCATCGTGAGGCATATAAGTCACTATAAATAAGAACTAAGATTCCTACAGTAGTAATTAGTATTAACATAATAGACGTGGGGGTTACACTAAATTGGTCATGATAAGTGGAACAATGGGGCTAGTTTTTTGTTTTTTCTTCTTAGGAAGACATTCGAAAAGAACTACTACTACATTGAATCTTAATAACAATAGAAAGTTTTCTAGATGGTATATCATTCTTGTGGAACAGTAACATGGATCCTTGTGGAAATATGTTTCCAGGTTTGTTCATACAGATTAGAATCTTATGCTTGTAGAATCATGGGATCGAATACACAAAGAGGTCTTGGAATTGTCATTCTGCTTGCAATACTACTACACCAAATTGGACGTTGAATCAGATTCGTAGTCATTTCTCATCATTTATTCCAGTTTAATTCTAATGTAATACCAAGGGCATCCTTTGTCTTTTTGTTGGAGTCTTTCTGACCTAGTTCTGGATTAAAGATTGAAAAACAGTAAACCATGAATGGGATATGTATGAAAAATTTGTAGCATTGGCAAATCAACGAGCTTGCTGAATTTACCTTTTGGTTCCAGAAACTTTTATCTTGAAAGCAGTGCATGTTCATGTTTCCAGTTTTATGTAAATTACTGAAACCATGAGCTTATTTATATCATTGAGAATCTCTGAACTAATAACCCTACTCTCTTCTGTCTGTAAGCAGATGGCCATTACATTTCATGGCTAATTTGAGCGGGATCATATGGTTAACATTTTTCTTTTGCAGGCCTATTATCTGATGCAGTCGCCTGAGACAATGGCAGCAGGTGATGCTGTTGGATTTGGATCTGCCTTTTTATTTGCCTGCGTGTTTGGTATGTTCCACATTTTTGTGCTTCAGTCAGTTCCCATGAAACTCAGATAAGTCAAAACATCCAACCCCTCCTCACTTTTCAGGTATCAGGTTGTACAATAGCCGGAAACTGGTGCCATCTGGCCTTCTTCTAGCCCTTTCTCTTGGTGCCTTGGGTGTCTTTTACTCTGCTTACTTGCAAGACAAGGTGTAAGCCAATTTGATTTAGTAGCTGAAGAATATGTATCATCTGAAGCTTCCTTGAAGGTTTCCTTTGTTGGGCTGTAGCTGTAGAACTTTGGATACTGTCGGTGTACCTTCCTTTTGTTGTAGTTGTAACAAAGATCATTTTTAATCCTGGCAAGGCTCTACCTTGCTAGATCAGTTAAACCATTTCCACTCGATTGCTTTGGCAAGATAAAACTGGTCAGCACAAGCTCTGTGGTGCTCTAGCAAGATGTCCAAACAAGCAAGCCTGCATACAAAAAAACCGTAGCGAAATCGTTGGCACGAGCATGGCCCACCCCATTGTACTGGGCTCAAACCGAATGAATAGCAGGATCTAGTTGGCACGAGCATGGCCCATTGTACTGGGCTCAAAACGAATGAATAGCATCAGTCGTGGTGGCGAACGAAAAGGAAAAAGTCCGGATTCCCTCCCCAACTATCACGAAAAGTTCACTTTTCCTCCCTCAACTCCAAAACCTGGACAAATCACCTCCCTCAACTTTTCAAACCATGCAAATTACCTCCCTCGAAAGCGGTTTTGAAGACGGATTTGCTACAGTGTCAGCGGGTTGCTACAGTGACAGTGACTTTTCCTTTTCTTTTTTTATAAAAATTCCGGTTGAATCTTTAAAAATCATAGTAAATCACGAAAAAAATCATAAAATAAAAAATCCAATTTTGTTGGACTCCACATGATTAGACCTACATTGAATATATAATATGATATGCTTTAGTACAAAGTTTTTGCTACGAAGGTTTTGTCTTTTTTCTTTTATATTTATTTGGCTGAATCTTTAAAAAATTATAGTAAATCACAGAAAAATCATAAAATAGAAAATCTAATTTTGTTAGACTCCACATGCGCATGTCTACATAGTGAATATATAATATGGTATGCTTTAGTACAAAATTTTTGGTTGTAGCTTTAGATCTATGCTTTTTGTAATTAATTGAAATAATTCGTAGCTGCAACTTCATAATTATTTTGTTGGACTAAAGCATACCATATTATATATATTCAATGTGTAGATCTACTCATGTGGAGTCTAACAAAATTGGATTTTCTATTTTATGATTTTTCTATGATTTACTATTATTTTTCAAAGATTCAGCCAAATAAATAAAAAAAGAAAAAGACAAAACCTTCGTAGCAAAAAACTTTATACTAAAGCATATCATATTATATATTCACTGTGTAGATCTAATCATGTGGAGTCCAACAAAATTAGATTTTTTATTTTATGATTTTTCTATGATTTACTATGATTTTTCAAAGATTCAACCGGATTTTTTTTGAAAAAAAAGAAAGACAAAGTCACTGTACTGTAGCAACCCGCTGACACTGTAGCAAATCCGCGGTTACTGTAGCAAATACGCCTTCAAAACCGCTCGAGGGAGGTAATTTGCTTAAGATTGAGGAGGTGATTTGTCCTGTTTTGGAGGGTTGAGGGAGGAAAAGTGAACTTTCGTGATAGTTGGGGGAGGGAATCCGGACTTTTTCCGAACGAAAATGGGACCGTGGACGAGACGGGCTCAATCTTCCAGCCTCAACGGACCGGACCTGCAGCGTGGTCTGTTCGATGGCCTTTGTGTTCATACAAGCACTACATAGTACAAGACATAATCTTGGGAGCGCATTAGCTCCACACCAACTTGTCAACGAAATTAGGCCGAGAAATTCATGAAACCTCAACCTGTGGATGGCAGGACGGTAAAGCGCATGGAGATGCAGAGAAGGACGGGCGGCACACAGGGTGCGCATTGATGGCTCATGCTGCCCTCTCCTTTCCTTCGGCGTCGCGACGCCTCCTGGCTCCCGCCGCCCGTGCGTCACTTCAACCCAGCCCACCACTACTACTGCACCGTCGCCACCACCATAACTCAATGCACGGGCCCTCCACTGCCAGCCATCCAACCACCGTCCCTGCCGCCGATCGCAGCCCTCCCTCCCTCGCCCTCTCGCAGGCGGGCTCGCCGCTGATCGAAGCGCCTTTCCGCCTGGCCTCCGTCTGGACTGCTTGCATCACAGTTGCAAATTTCCAGCAAGCGGCCACGGGTTTTGCGGCCAAGGCCCCTCTCCCATGTCGGCTTGCCTCGTGCCTCTAGCGCGCGCGGAATAAAAAGGACACTGCCGTTCACGGGATCGTATGGTTGGAGAATATCCGAGTCCAACACAACTCCAACTCGAACAATTAAAGGCCGGCATTAACAAACAGATCCGGAGAACATCCGCATTACTCCATGCGGTAGATTAGATTTGCAGTACGGACAGATGACATTGCGAGCAAAGCAATCGAGCTAAGCAGCAACCGATGCATGCATGAGCCACCTGCATTGTTTTTGCACTGCTAGCTAGCGCCACGCCCGCGGAGGCGGGGCGTGCCGGCGTCGCGGTGGCGTCGGCGCCCTGGGCCGCGACCGCGGCGGAGTCGGAGTCAGAGTCGTGTTCGTCCTGGCCGCGACGACGGGCTCGCGGCGGCCGTGAGCCGTCGTCTTCGTCTTGGCGGAGAACGCCTCGTCCCAGATCTCGGTGAAGGCCCGGAGGATGGCGTCGTGGTGGCGCGGCGCGTTCAGCGCGAGGAAGTGGCGGAGCAGCTCGCGGAGCTCGTCGCCCGTCACGATCCGGTTCTCCACGATCATGTTCACCATGGAGCGACGGAAGTCGCTCAGCGGGTCGTCTGACTGCTTCACCACCGCCACGCTCCCGTCGAGCCTCACGGCGCGTGGGCACGGGCCGGCGTCGTAGCTCTTGGCTTTCCGGTGGGTCGGGGCCTGCGGTGTTGGGAACTTGTTGGCGTCGTCTTTTTGACGCCGCCTTTGTCGGACGAGCTCTTCACCTTGAGCTGCTCCTCCTTCGGCAACGGCAATGGTGGAGGTGGAGGTGGCGGTGGCGGTTGCTTGGGTGGATCACTTCAACTTGTCTGTCTGCTTTGTCCATGCTATTTATCTTCCGGTGCTGCTGCTGCTGCTGCGTAATCTGAAACTGGAAAGAAGTCGGCGGCGGCGGCGGCGGGGAGAAGTTGCCGTGACCTTCTTTGCTTTCGCCGCCACCGCTTTGCACAGCTCGTTGCTTCGCTGGCCGCGCTGGTAACGGCGGCGGCGGAGGTGGCGACAAGTAATCCTTGCTGCTAGCGCTCTTCCGCCCCCACGACACGACGCTCTGCTCGAGCTCGTTGAGCTGGCGCAGGAGGCCGGAGAAGCTCACCGTGGCCGCCGAGCTCTCCCGCTTGCAGTTCACCTCCTCACCGGTCTCGCCGTCACCCTCGGCGTCCGCGTCCTCCCACGGGAAGGACGACGACGACGCGGACGGCACGGTGAGCGTGCCCGTGGACAGGGGACCCGGACGCCGACGACGGGTGCGGCGTCGTCGTCGTCGTCCTCGCCCCGCGCCACGTCGCCGTGGATGTCGTCGTCGTCGTCGTCGTCTCCGTGGCGGCGGCGGAGTAGGGCGACGCGGACGCCGTCACCGCCACCGCCACGGCCTTGGCGTCCCCTGCAACCGCACCCGAGCGTGAACCCGCCCCCGGCGACGGCGCCGACGCTGAGACGCTTCTTGGCGGTACCGGTGCCGGGGCTCATCTCATCCCCTCGCGTTCTCGCCGGGCGTAGAGTGTACGTGTACGTGTGCGCTCGTGTCGCGCTCGCGGCTCACAGGAGTCTTGGACGGTGGCCACCAGCGGCCGGCGGGGACCTTATATGCTGGGTGGTTTGTCTCGTAGTCCTCGTGAGCTGGTTAATGCAAAGCGACGACGATGCAGGTGGCCAAAGCTGGTTCAGATTCAGACCTTCTGAATTGAACTTGTTAAATGCAAAGCGACGACGATGAAACTGTAAAAAAACCCCTCCCTTTTCAAACTTTCCGTTCGAGAAAGGGCGCCAGTTTGAGACACTGTTTCGAACACGTCGAACAAACTGTATTGGCGAACCCGCGAACAGTGGAACGGAAGCACTGTACAGAACTGATGAATCGGCCGGTGCGCCACCCGCTTCGATTTGTCCTCATTAACAGCCGAGCCGGGAGCCAGTGGGGTGTATCTTTGGCCGCGATTGTTTGATGGATACACGGGAACCACTGGTGAATAATACTACTCGCCTCGCATGCCCACACCACACGCATGTGCAATCATACACTAGGCGCCGCTAAGGAATTTTAGATATGGTCCCTGAACTGATCCAGGAAGCAGCTAGGATGCAAGATCGACAGTTGCTGCCTATAGTGTGCTACTGAGATTGGGATCGGAGGAAGAGGAATTGTTTGCTCGGATGGCCGTGATCCGATGGTTCCTTTTTTCCTTCGGATAGAGTGGTTAGCTCAGCTGTGAGTTCCGAGGTGCTTGTCCATATTGGGAGAGCCGAGCCAGCAGCTGCAGCCATGGCCATGCCCTGCTAGGCGTGTAGGATCATAATCCTAACGCCAAGGCCACATGGGATCGTAGGACACTTGTACCGGTAATCTAGTACAGTAGCAGTAGTATAAACAAGCTTTTTCCACAACGGTAAAACCGAATTTCATTACTCACAAGCAACGAAATTACAATAGTTCAGAGTAGTTCAAGTACCGACTAATGCATGAAAGTAAATCTACGATGAGTTTCAACCAATGGAGCGCCCAGGGCTCAACTGCTTGAAAACCGAACCTGATCACTCCCAGAACTCTGCGCTTAACCTTCTAAGATACAAAAAAACCCCATAACGCATTACAGTTCTAACAAATTTGTTCCAGCAAAAAGATAACTGAGAGTGCCCGCCACTTCGCCAATGGATCTTCAGCTTGTTGTATCCTTCTTCATCCTGTGAATGGCACCAGTTGTTGTCCGCCCTGGCAGTTCTTCATGTCCTGCCCATGGAAGTACAGCGCTCCTGCTTTAATCACCTCCGCCGCTTGAGTCACCTGTTCTTTCATATCATCCTTGAGCAAACCTGCCCAATAAGTGAGGAATGAACATATCACACACACAATCTCAGTTGACGATTTGATCCTCTTCTTTTCAAAGCAAACATTATTGCGAATGCGCCATATGCCCTAGCATACTGCTGCTAGGCCTACAGCATGCATACTAGGACATTGTGGTAGACAATTATGAGCCCAATGCCAATATTGATCAAAATCTCCTGAGTAGTATAAACAAGCTAAGGTGTCACAAGTCTCATTAAACTGCTTCCTGTATATCCACTAATCTCGTAGGTCCCATGCATACAGCCGGCGAATCCCAATCAACAGATCATCTGATGGGGGCGTCACCATCGTTCTCATCACGACAATTAATTCAATTAATTAGAAGTGTCCAGCAGCAACTAGTAGCAAGCATTCTCTGCACTTTATATTCCACGCAACACAAACCGTGACTCTAGCTGGCTGCCTAGCTCGTCCACAAATTTTGTCGCTTCATGAGCAGATAAAACAGGCATAATGTTAACAGTATGCGAGTATCAAAACTGCTGGAGTACTGCCAACTCTGAGACGTCTTTGCAGTTTGCAATTCTTGGACCGCACGCCAGTGTGTCTCTACATGATCATATGCATTTGAATCTAAAACAATGTACTAGGCGTACGTTCACAGATCAAACTATATCCGCTGTCATTTATTAGCCACAACTCCAACAATGAACAGTCATTCTGCTTAAGTTTTTATACAGGTATTGGCACAGCTCAACTTCACTAGTAAAGTTGTTTTTTAAAAACATCTTAATGAACAACTTTCCTTGAAATTGAGCTGCTTTAAAAAAATGTTTGGCATAATAACTTCATCAACAGTTTTAGGGCTTGTTTGGTTCCTAGCCACTAACGCCATGCAAGTTGTGGCGCCGCTACACAAGTGTGGCGAAGAAAATGGCCGCCACAACTGTGGCTAAAAATAGCATATGAATGAACTAGGAAGGATGTGTGACGTCCATAATTTACATGCTATCCAAACACCAGCCAAGGTAATGTGGCAGCCACAAGTTAGGTGTGGCAAACTATGGCGGGAACCAAACACCCCCTTATGCATAGATATGAGTGAGAGAAATGAGAAAGCTTTTTTTTCGAACTAGGGGATTCCCCATTTCCATTACTAGTAACGGAAATACAGCAGAGTTTAGAATTGTTCAGGCATAAAAGAAAAGACAATGTTCCAGAAAGCCGGACCAAAGATGGGGAAACAGACACACCCAGAGAAATGAGAAAGCTGGGATAAGCTTTTTTTTTTTTTTTACTCTCTCCCACTCCATTCTTTTTGTAAGAGGTGGAGAAAAACAACTTCACACACGAAGTTGTTCTTTTTTAAAAAAAAAAAGGTGTTTAAATACATTTCACCCTAATCCACTCCAATACATTTGACTACATCCAACTAAGCCTTCAAATTTCACCCTAATTCTCTCTAACACACATGAATTGAGAATTGAAGTGAATACGACCGAGCCCTAACTATTTTTTCCCACCACATTGGGGTTTTAACGAAGATGAAGGTTATGGTCCCGCATATGCGTGAGTGCGTCGCCCGTGATTGTTGAGTTTGGCTCACCGGCCGTTGTGTGCCGGTGCACACGAATCTAGCGTCGCATCATTCCATCATCTTGACCACGGCGGACGGCAAAGGGTCTTGCCGCGGACGTCTTGGGTGATTTTGCTCTACGCTCTGCGATGATGCGACACCACACCACGTTATCACGGTACCGCGACGAGTGCATTAGCCGTGATCGTAGGTGTACCGAGTAACGAGATGAAGCATCCGTTTTGAAAGTTAAGCTTGCGAGATGACCCGACAATTCGTTCATTTCGGTGGAGTACTCGAGATCAACATGTTTCAAGAGTAAAATGCATCCGAGGTCCTCAAACTTTTGGGGTGCTCCCATCTAGGTCCTCAAACTAAAAAACGACCATCTAGGTCCCTAATCTACTGCCTTCCTACACTAACGGTCCAAGACACGCCACATCAATGTCGGAATGTGACGTGGCATGGCCACGTAGGCGGCTAGATGTTGGGCCATGACATTTTCTCAAAAACACCCTGACTTCTCTCGCTCACTCCCAAGTCCATACTACACCACCGCCACACTCTCCGACTCCACCTGGGTTCCACGGTATCCCACGAGCGCCGAGTTGGCGTTGCTAGCTCACTATGCGGCCACCTCCGAAAGTGGTGGGCGGCGGCGCCGACGCCGCCGACTCCACCGACCCGGCGTTGTCGACTTGTCGTATAGTTGCCTTGCTCGGACCGGCTAGAGCAAAGCAGCTTACATGGACTTGTGTATCTTCTTTGCGTCCGGCTCACTCCGGTGAAGCCAAGCACTAGCCGACGAGCTACCATACTACCTACCCTCACGGACATGCCCAAACGTCCATTACATTGATGCGATCATGCTCGTTTCAAATGTGCGGATGAAGCCGTCGGCGCCGGAGGATGAAGCCGTGCGCCGCCGGATCTCGCCTCGGCGGGCTCGACGCCGCCCGCCCGGTGGGCCGGGCCGACTGGCGCAAACAACAGTCGACGACGCTTTGCGGCGACTTCAAGCCCGGGTGGCGTGCCACGTCGCGGCGAATGTCGACGACGGCGCTGCGGTCGCCATCGCCGTTGTCGGGCGCCGCTCAACCGGACGACGGTAGGCGGTGCCGTCGCACGCCCGCCTCGCGGCGCTCCGAGTGCTCAACCTCTCTAGAAACGCTCCTCTCCACGGCGCGCTCACGGGCGCCGATCCTTCTCCTTGCCCTCAAGGTGCTCGACATCAGCGCCAACGCCGCTCGCCGGCACCTTGACGGCGGCCCTCGCGAGTCCGATCCGATCGACCTCCCGTCGCTCCAGCGTGTTCAACGCCTCGTACAATGCATTCAACGGCACCCACCCCGTGCTCACGGACGCTACGCAACCTCGGCCCGGCCCCGCCGATGCCGCTGCTTTGGCGCCGCGTCTCCGTATAGATGTCCAACGGCCGCCGGTGCTGCCCGTGCGCCCGCGGCCCGCCGTCTTGGCCGACGCCTAGCCGCGGCCGCGCGCGGCCTATTGGTTAATCATGTGTTCCCCGATGATGTGGAGTCCATGGCGCTGGTGACGCGGCGGCGGGAGGCGGGGTGATGGAGGTTACCGGCAGGATCTTCCCGACGCTAACATCGGCGAACTACCCGTTGGAGCATACGGGTGCAGCGATCATGGAGGAGCGGGGGTTGGTGGGGATCGTGGAGCCATCGGAGGGGAACGCGACGCTGGCTCGACGGAGGCGTAAACTGCCAAAGACAAGAAGGTGCGCACGCATTTGTTTCAGTGTTTGTCCAATGATCTACGATGCAAGTTGCGAAGAAGAAGAGTGGGAGAGAGGTGTGGGAGTCACCGGTCGAGCAAGGTTTGTAGGGCGTAACGTGTAAGAGATGCACGGCTACAAACTTTGCGCACAGAGTTTGATGCACTCAAGATGAAGGAGGAAGACACCGTCGACGAGTTTCTTTGGGAAACCCGACAAAGAATGTCGGTTAGATTCGATAAGCTAGGCGGGACCTTGGAGGATAGGGCCATGGTGAAGAAGTTGTTTGACACCGTGCCCGACAGATTCATCCAAGTCGTGGGCGGGATCGAAGCGTAACCAAGATCTGAAGACAATGGAGTTTGATGATGCCATTGGACGCCTCAGGGGCGTATGAGGAGAGAACTGGCAAGTCAAGAGGAGGGAGATCGAGAGTGGTCGTGTGCTTCTCACTCAAGCCGAGTGGGATGCACGACGTAAGAAGACCGCTGGTGAAGGGTCCGTGGTGGCAAGTCATCGCCTCGTGGTCGAGGTAGAGGGCATGGACGTGGTGGAGGCCGAGTGGCCGAGGTGGACGTGGAGATGCAAAGGAGCACCGAGAGGAAAGACAAGAGTCACATCAAGTGTTTTAGATGCAAGCTCAATGGCCACTATGCAAACCGGTGCCCAAACTTGAAGAAAGATGAAGAAGCTCATCATGTGAAGGCAGAGATGGAGCCATCAGTGTTGTTTGCTAAGTTGGAGGTGGAGAATCTAGGGAGAAGCACTCAACCGAGAGTTCAAGGCAAGATATGTCTGAATGGTGGATCTATGCAGCCAGAATTGCATTTTGCTGGTAATGGAGAACCCACAGGAGATACCTGGTGTCTTGACAGTGGAGCAAGCAACCATATGACTGGAGACAAAGAAAAGTTCAGAGAAATTGACTCTACTTTCTCTGGTAAGGTAAGATTTGGTGATGGTTCTACTGTTGACATTACTGGTATTGGCTCAATTATGTTCAAAGGAAATGATGGTAATCAGTGGTTACTTAGAGATGTTTATTACATTCCCAAACTTAGAGCAAATTTGATTAGTCTTGGTCAACTAGCTTTGAACATGGTCATAGAGTAGTGATGGATGAGGACATTATCACATCCTTCGAGAAAAGCCCACATAGACCGATCATGTGTGTTGAGAGAAGTGGAAATAGACTATATAAAATTGGACTTAGTGTTGGGGAACCAGGTCTGTTTGTTGGCTAGTGTAGAGGATGAAGGATGGTTGTGGCATGGCGGGTTAGGTCATGTAAATTTTCATGCTTTGAAACAACTAGTTGACAACGAGATGGCGGGTGGGGTGCCACTAATTCGAAACCGGATCAAGTCTGTCAATCTTGTTTAGTTGCTAAACAGGCTAGATTATCATTTCCTAGAAGTGCATTGTGGAGAGCGGATGAACCATTGGGTTTGGTACATGTTTGTAACAGAACCTCCTAATTCTTGGGCCCACACGCACCGGTCATTGTCCCAAAGACCTCGACAATGCGGTGCGGATGCACCCAATAACTTAAGAAGCCTGTCGAGTGTCATCGGAAACCCCGATTACACCACTCATACCGGATCAACAAAGGAGTAGCTACAACATTACACATTTATTATAAAAATACAGATCGAGTGCAGAAGAATAATAACATTAATTTTACAAAATGTGAGTAAGTTACATTTAAGTGAACTTAACTTAATTTGCGGAAGCTAGGTAGAACTAGAAGACACCGGATCATGTCGAGCCCACCGACATAATCTTGGTTAAACAAAGACGCAGTCAAGACACAACAGGGGGTTAACAAACCCCGAAAGTACGGGAGTACTCAACAAGACTTAACCGACAAGGAAAAGAGGAGAAGACTTCGGGAATGCTGGTTTTAGGAGTCAAGGTAAGGCTTTAGCAAGAATCAAGAACTCTTTTTGCAGAAAAGCTTACTAAGAGTGAATCCTTATTTTCAATATTTTAACTCATATTAGTATATCATAGAATCTAGGTGATCCTATACTAGAGCAAACATTTTTTTCATAAGCCAACTTTCTTTCTTCAAAACCATGTTCCATCATTTACTACGATGAATGGGCGTAAGAACGGGTCTCCATAACCGAGAAGCAAATCCGATTCATGAACCGATTATACCCGGTACCGGGGATCCCTAACCACACGACATATGTAGCACTTAAGCTTGCATATATCAACCTTCTTTCAGATTTGTCCAAAGCGGGAACGAGGCCTGCGCCACCCGAGAGCACGATTACTCCACCTTCCTACCCCGTCCCCCATGACGAGTTTGACCCGCAGGGTGGGTACACGCTACTCCCGCCATCTCTCCACTCCCGGTGCGTGGTTGCCATTCGATTTGGCTCCACCGAGATCCGGCTTACCGGAGTATGTGGTTAGTTAGGGTCGACCGACTGGGGGTGACAACCAGCGGCCGTGCCTTTGCCGAAAGGCCTCAGCGCGTGCCTGCGTTCAAAAAGTCCCGAACTTAACAATCCAAACAACGGGCCGGTCCTTACATCGACCAACACGGGACAAGCGCGGCTAGGTATCCGCCCCGGCTTTCAACCTACGTCCCGTCCGATCTCAAATTCATCACTACATCTCTTTCTTTTAAAAAAAGGTACCATCTCCTCAAATAAAACATTTTGATGAAAAAGCTTAACTAATTAAGCGGGGCTAAGCATCACTAAACATTTTCAAAATGAAACAGGTTATCAAGGATGGTATTGAAATAAACAAGGATGATAATGCGGCAATTAGGTTATCACTCAACTCCTAATTACTTAATGCAATAAAGCATAAACAAAAGTGATATAAGCTTTTAAAATATCAAGGAAAGGGTTTAATGAACCTGGGCTTGCCCGTGTTGCGGGAAAAGTTAGATTCCTTAACGAGATCATCCGAATCACACTTGACACCTCACCTCGGGTGGATGCACCTTCTCCAAAGCTTGGTCATCGTAAACTACATCACTCTCGTTCACTACACGTAATAATGATGCATTGCTTAACATGATGGAATGGTAAACATGATGCTTGACGATGCATGAAATAATAAACACTTGAGTAAAACTTTCCTTCACGATAAAGTTGCAACCCAACAAAATCAACTTGTTGGACTACTCTACAAGATATCATCACCATTGCCTAAGGAGTTCTCAAGGACCATTTGATTATGGTATGATCCAAGATTCACAAAGCAATCCCAAATCACACATCAAACCTAAGTCATTAAACTCTAAACACCGACCTTCCTAATAAATAAAATAAAGCATAATATAGAAAATAATTTAAACATTTCAAAATGACTCCAAACTTTTTATACAAGTAGAACACATCATAAAAACAGTACCAAATAAATTTTCATGATTTTTTAATAAATATTTTATTTTCTAAAAAATCATAGAAGATGCATTTTTCAATTAAAGATTGTATTTTTAAATCATGCAAGAACTACTCAAATCAAAGTTTCAAATTTTTCATGAGTAGATATACTCATAAGAAGGTTCTACAAAAATTTTCAGGATTTTTTGAAGTTATTTTTGAATTTCTATGAATTTTACAAAACCGGACACTATTTAATCATAAAAGAAAAAGATAAAAACAAAAACTTAAAAAGAAAACGACCATTGGGCGATTTCCCCGTGCGGCCAGTGCATAAAGAGCGGCCCCGGACGATAAAGCCGCCAAAGAACGACGCTCCGACCAGCCGCCGGCGGCGGTATCCGACGGAACTCGCCGAACGGTGGTACGGAGCCATGACGCTGGTTGGCACCTACATGCCCTACTGATGTCGCGCGCACACGCCGACACCCAAAACCCTACACCTAAGGCACCGGGCATTACCACCGACGAACATGGCGGCAAGGGCGGTCGGTCGCTGATGGGAGGATTAACGGAAACTCTCCCCCGCGACGGCGGTGAGCACGGCATCACCTTCAAGACCTCCAGACGATCGTTTCCCCTCACTTTAAAAACAAACCCGAACCGCCCCTAACTAGGACGCCGCCGCTGCCGGCGGATGGCATGGCGAGCTTCGGCCGGCGTGGATCGACGCTCCCGGAGCGATCGCGCCGCGACCGGCGAACGGTCGACACAGTAAAGCAAAGCTCACCACGACTGGGGGCTCGGCGTTGGTTACGACGGGGACGAGACGAGGCGGATCGACGACGGAAACACGGGCGGCCCGACGAACTCCGGTAGCAACGGCGGTGTTCGGGCGCGTCTGCGCTGCTACGGCCGAAAACGTCAAGCCGACCCGCGATAAGGGCAACGAGGCAAAGCTAAAGATCAAGATGGCTTGGCACGAGGCTCACCGGAAGTCGAAATGGCGACGGGCGAGGCAACTCGCTGTGGCGCTCGGCCGGGGCCCGAAGAAGATGGCGGCGTGACGGCGACTCAGTCGGGAGGGTCTTGCGCACGGCTCAACGGATGCGCAACGACGAGACGGAGCTAAAGGCGCGGCCAATTTTATTGGGTGGAGTCGACGGCGACGGCACGGGGCGAAGCGGAGCAAGGTGACCGCGACGATGGTCGTTTCGAAAAAGAAGAAAACCGACGACGCTTTTTTAAAAGGAACCTGACGGGGTGGTGAGGTGGCGGGAGAGCTTCACGAACTTCGGCCACCGCTCAGCGCGCACGAAGATGCCAGAATCCGCGAGAACGGCCCGCGGCGGCGTCGGCCGGCAGCCCGCATGGGCGTGGCGAAGGGTACCCCGCGGGCGTTATCGTGAGCCCCCAACCCTAACTTTCAGAATTTTGCAAATTACTCCAAAATTTTGAACTAAACTCGAAAAAACTCCAAAAAGCAACTTGACTTAAAATTTCAAGATCTACAATTTTCACAATTGGAAGATTTTCAAATTCTGCCTCTAAATATGACTTTTTGAAATGGGGTCAAAAGGGATAAATTTGAATTCAAAATTACTTTTAAAATTACTCAAAACTTGAAAAACTTTGTACATATCTTTTGTGCAACAAAACAAGATCTTCAAAGTAGCTTTTGGAAGTTTTGCCAAATTTTTGCTTAGATTTTGAAATAAACAAAAAGGGGTAAAGAAAAGTTAGGGTTTAGGGTTTCCGGACAAAGAGGGGCAACTCCCTGATTTTGATTCTTTTTCGCGTCTCTTCGACCGACAACGTGATCAAGCATAAAAGAAGCTTATTTTTGTCCAAACCATGGCTTAACGGTAAGTAACACCTGGGTGTTACAATGTTGATTTGTGTGGTCCAATCACACCTATGTCTCATTAGTGGAAATAAGTACTTCATGCTTTGTGTTGATGATCGTACAAGATTGTAATGTAACCTCCTAAATTACAGGGGCCCACATGTACTTATCATTGTCATTAAGACCTCTGATCTTTATACACGAGTTCCCAATAATCTAGAAAGTGCTATTAATCTTCCGAACAGGATCTCATTAACAAGTCACTCCAAAGATACAACATTTTTATTTAAAATACATCGAGTAAAAGCATGGAAGGGTTACATAACCATAATTTTACGAACCTTTTGTTCAAAACAAACTTAAGTAGTAATATTACAACTCGAGTTTATTGGAGTAACATTAGACATATCTACATCGACAACCCCCGCCCAAGGGTTCACCTCTACTCATCATCCTCTTCTTGAAACACCGTCATGTAACAGGGACCAAAACAAGCCCTCGCTCATGACCTATTCCCCGCAACAAGGGTCAAAGAACCCTGAGTACGGAAGTACTCAACAAGACTTACCCGACCAAGAAAAGAGGAGAAGACTCGGGAATGCGGGTTTAGGGAAATCAAGGTAAGGCTTAGCAAGAATCAAGAATTCTTTTGCGTAAAAAGCTTACTAAAAGTGAATCCTTACTTTCAATATTTTTAATTCAGTATTAGTAGCTCATATACTCTAGGTTATCCTACTCTAGAGCAAACATTTCTTTCATAAGCCAACTTTCTTTCCTCAAAACCATATTCCATCAATTACTACGAGGAAGGGTGCGAGGATCAAGTCTCCTTTTCTCGTGGAGCAAACGCCGATTCGAACCGCTTACAACCCAAATGGGGATACCTCACCACACGACATATGTAGCACTTAAGCTTGCATATATCAACCCTCACTTTCGGACCGTCAAAACGGGACCGCGTCCTACGCCACCCGAGAGTACCGTACACCTCCAATCCGGGACTTTAACCCACGAGGGTAACTTGTACTCCCGCCATCTCTCCACTCCCAAAGGCGCGGTTGTGCGTTCCCGATTTGGCTCACCTCCGAGATCTCGGCTTACTCGTGTATGTGGCCGCGATAACAAATTCTTGATCCAAGGGCCAATCAACGAAAGGTCCTTAACCCACACCTGACGGGACAAGCACGACCAGAGCAACCCCGCTCGGCTTTACCACCAAAGACACAACCCGTGTCCCGCCTTGGCCTCAAATTAAACACTACTCCTCATTATTCTTCCAAAAGAGAACCATATTCATAAATAAAACATTTTGATGAAAAAAGCTTAACTAATTTAAAGGTGGGCTAAGCAACACTAAGCATTTTCGAATAAAACAAAGTTAACAAGGATGGTATTGCAATAAACAAGGATGATAATGCAAAGAATTAGGTTATCACTCAACTCCTAGAACTTAATGCAACATATCATAAACATAAGTGTAAAAGCTTTAAAAATACAAGGAAAGGTTTAAATGTATCCGGCTTGCCTTCGCGTTGACGGCCCGAGACTCGGGGTCAACACCACAATAAAAGAAATCCTCTCTAACAGAACAACCCTCCTCAAAGAATGGCTCAAATTTTAACAATCTCGGTCTCGTTCACTACACGAAATAATGTATGATTCAACATGATGGAATTTAAATATGATGCTTAACCGATGCATGAAATGATAACAACTTGAGTATAACTCTCCTTCACGATAAAGTTGCAACCCAACAAAACCAACTTGTTGAACTACTCTAAAAGATATCATCACCATTGCCTAAGGAGTTCTCAAGGACCACTTGATTGTGGTATGATCCAAGATTCACAAAACAACTCCCAAAGTCACACAAAACCTAAATTATTTGACGCTAAACAAATTTTTAAAACCACATGAAATAATAGAGCTTAAGATCGAAAATAATTTAAACATTTCAAAACGACTCCAAACTTTTTTCTACAAGTAGGACACATCATAAAACAGTACCAAATAAATTTTTATGATTTTTGAATAAACATATAATTTTCTAAAAATCATGGAAGATGCATTTTTCAATTAAAATTTGTAATTTTAAAACATGCAAGAACTACTTAAAATCTATGTTTCAAAATTTTTATATGTAAACATACTCATAAGAAGACCCTACAAAAATTTTCAGAATTTTTTTGAAGCTATTTTCGAATTTCTATGAAATTTACAAAGTTTGACACTATTCACATTTGAAGAAAACGAAAAACAAAAGAAAAAGGAAAACCGCCTTCGGGCCGAAACGGCCCGGCTCGGCCCACGCGTTAATAGGCCGGCCCAAACCTGCGCCCCGCTTCTGAAGGGCCGGTGGTCACCGCCCCCGCCCACCCGCGGCGGCAGCCGGCGGTTGGCCGGCGTTTCCTCGCCGGCGGTGAGGAATCAGGACGACGCCAGCTTGACCCTATGCACTCCCTCGACCTTGCGCACTCGCCGACACCCAAAACGCGACACCTAGGGCACGGCGGCACCCTCGCCCGGCGGCCATGGCCGCATGGCGGCACGGCGGACGGCGGAAGGGCTCGTCGGAGCTATCCCCGCGAAAAACAAGCACGGCAACGCCTTCTACACATCCAGCGACTCTATTCCCCCAACTAATTGAACCAAAACGGCCTCTAACGCCCACGCGCACTACGGCGGGCGCGGTAGCGGGAGCTTCGTCGGCGCGGCCGGCGCTCCGGCTTACCCGGCGTGGAAAAGGACAAACGGACGACACGGAAACATCCGGCTCTCACCACAACGATGATGCGCTTATTTGGTTTGGGCGTGACGGAGCGGAGCTAGATGGATGGGGCGGCGACAGCGGCGGCAAACTCCGGCGGCAAGGTCGGCGTTCCGGCGCCACTCTGCGGGACAACGGCAAAAACGGCCGAGCCGACCATGACTACATCGCCGATCGCGATGCCAAAAGCACTAGCCGGTTGGCCATGAAACTCACGGAGCGAGCCGACCACGGCCCGAAGTGGCGTGGGCGGCGCGGCACGGCTACGAAGAAGACGACGTTGCGCGGCGCTCCGGTGGTTTGGGGCGGCGCAAGTGGGTTCAAACGGAGCGCAAGGACGTTGCGAACGAGATGGCGCGCTCAATTTAGTTGGATGGAGCTCGACGGCGACGGCACGAGAGGCGGATGGAGGTGGTTGCCGGGCGGCGGAAGAAGAAAAAGAAAACGACGCGCCGAGCTTTATAGGGCAAGGGGAAGGTTGGACGCGTTGATGGCGACGCCGCGAACCCGCCGTAGGCGGTGACGCTCAAGGACGGCCGAAGGCGCGAGGCGAGCCACGGCGGCCGGCGACGGCAAAGTGGCCGGCATGGGCAACCATGCCGACATCGTAGCACCCAACCCTAACTTTCGGTTTTTGATCAAATTCTCCCCAAATTTGAACTGAACTCGAAAATCTCCAAAAAGCAACTTGACTTAATTTTTCAAGATCTACAATTTTCACAATTGGAAGATTTTCAAATTCGGCCTCTAAATATGACTTTTTGAAATGGGGTCAAAAAGGGACAAATTTGAATTCAAAATTACTTTTAAAATTACTCAAAAACTTGAAAAACTTTGTACATATCTTTTGTTCATCAAGAAAAGATCTACAAACTAGCTTTTGGAAATTTTTGCAAATTTTGCTTAGATTTTGAATTATGGAAAAGGGGGTAAAGAAGGGTTTGGAAATTACGGTTTTCTAATTCAAATCAAGGTAGAATTTGATCAAATTTCATACTACCACACTATAACCATGAAAACATTCATCCACACCAAAAATTTGGATCAAACACATGTGATCAAAATAAAAAGCACCCTAACCCCTAAGCACAACATTTTTCTAAAAATTTAAACTTATTTTAAATTGAATGCATTTCAAAATTCCTAAACATGCATGCTTTGCGATGATCATGATGACATGGCAAAATTTTAGTTGATTAACACCAGGGGTGTTACAAAGATGGTGTTCAGTTTTTTATGCTCAAATCTAAGGATGAGGCGGTGAATGCTTTTATCAAGTTTAAAGCTCAAGTTGAAAACAATTGCAATGACAAGATCAAGGTGCTTAGATCCGATAGAGGTGGCGAATTCCTAAATGGAGTTTTACAACTGCTTTTGTGATCAAGCCGATCGGGAGACAGTTCATCGCTCCATACACACCTCGTGAGAATGGTGTGGTGGAGAGAAAGAACAGGACAGTGAGGGAAATGACAAGAGCCTTGATGAAAAGCATGAAGATTCCTGGAAGATTTTGGGCTGAAGCAGTTAGACATGCAGTCTATTTAATCAATAGGTTGCCAACTAAAGCAATGGGTTATAGAACACCATATGAGGCATGGAATGGCAAGAGACCACATTTGGGTCACTTGAGAATTTTTGGATGCAAAGGTCATGTCAAAACAAAGAAGCCTTATTTGAAGAAGCCGGATGACGGATGTAAACCAATGGTGTATTTTGGAATTGAAGAAGGTAGCAAAGCTCACAGGATGTTTGATCCTCAATCTAACAGAATTGTGGTTAGCAGGGATGTGGTATTTGAGGAGACAGTGAAGTGGGACTGGGAAGCTACTGAAACTGAGGATATTTCAGTTGAAATGGAGATGGGGGAGTGGTATTTGCATTCTCAAGAAAATATAGAAGAAAATGTTCGTAATGGGATTCATAATGATCATAGTGTTGAGCTGAATGGAGGTGGAAGCAGTCAGGGTCTTCTTACATTGTAGGGGAGAGGCAATCCCCGAAGAAACAAAATGCGATAGACTTTGACCAAAATCCGACAACATAGAGTGATGCGAGACACCACCGCTCGCAATTGGTTTCAAAGCCGGTCGATCGAAAATGACCGACACCGTGGATAGTGATAATTATGATGAGACTCTACCGAGGTTTAGAGATGTAAATGAGATATATCAACACACTAATGTTGTTAGTCTGGGATCAGATTCGGATGAGGATGAGGATTCGATGGAGAGCAACAAAGTTACAAGATGAGCGGCGAGAATAATGCGGTGGAGGCAATCGCATTGCTAGCTATGATGGAGGAGCCATCAAATTACAGTGAGGCGGTGATGATCCTAATGGATACAAGCTATGGATAGTGAAATACAATCAATCTGCAAGAATGGTACTTGGGATCTAGCAAGTTTACCACCAAGGCACAAGGCAATTGGGCTCAAAATGGGTTTACAAACTAAAAGAAAAATGCAGATGGAGAGATTGTAAAACACAAGGCTAGACTTGTAGCCAAGGGATATGTACAGCAGCAAGGTGTTGACTTTGAAGAAGTATTTGCTCCAGTTGCAAGACTTGATACAATCAGAGTGATCTTGTCAATGGCAGCAAATAGAGGCTGGCAAGTTCATCATCTTGATGTTAAAACTGCTTTTCTCAATAGAGAATTAGAAGAGGAGGTTTATGTTGCACAACCAGAGGGGTATGTTCGTAAAGGACAAGAAAAGAAAGTGCTTTGAAACTCGGTAAGGCATTGTATGGGCTCGCATTGGCACCTAGAGCTTGGAACATTAAGCTTGATAAGTGTCTAAAAAAGCTTGGTTTTAGCAAGTGTGCTAGTGAATCTGCAGTCTACAAGAGAGGTGTTGGGAAGAGTGCAATAATCCTTGGAGTATATGTTGATGATCTGATTGTGACTGGTGATAGTGAAACTGAGATTAACAAGTTCAAGCAGGAAATGACTTCACAATTTGAGATGAGTGATCTTGGCCTACTATCATTCTATCCGGGAATAGAAGTGAAGCGAAGAAGTGGATCACATCACAATTAGACGGACCGGCTATGCAAAGAAGGTATTGTCACAGTTTGGCATGGGAGATTGTAATCCGACCAAGTTCCCAATGGATCCCGGAGCAAAGCTAGATCACGGATAAGCGGTGGTCGAGAGTGGATGCAACCGAATACGGGAGAATCATTGGTTGCCCGAGGTACTTGTTGCACACAAGACCGGATCTCTCTTATTCATTTGGAATTGCTAGCGATTCATGGAAAAGCCCAATATAAAGCATAGAAATGCAAAAAAGCGGTCTGAGATATTTGCGAGGAACACTTGACTATGGGTTGGTGTATACCCGCAACAAGTCGGAAAGAAGTGTTGGTAGGATACTCGATAGTGATGTGGGTGGAGACCTTGTTGGAAGAAGAAGCACCGGTGGGATGGCCTTTTTACCCGAATGAAAGTTTGGTGACTTGGTGTTCATTCAAGGAGAAGACAAGTGGCCATTTCATCCTGTGAAGCCGAATTCATGGCGCCTCTTCGGGCGAAAAGCAAGCATTGTGGCTTAGAACATTGTTGAGTGAGTCGGGTAGCCGAGAAAAGGAAGAAGGTAGTGCCGTTTGTGGATAACAACTCGGCCATTGCTCATGAAGAACCCAAGTTTCATGGGCGCAAAGAAGCACATTGATATCAAATATCACTTCATCGAGAGAGTGCATTGAGCGTGGATAAATCTTGGTGAAAAGAGTTTGCACAAATGAGCGGAGGGCGGATGCATTGACAAAGCCACTTCTGCAAAATGGGTCGGGCCGTGATGATACATTTGTTGGGTGTTCGAGACTCGGTGAACATCAAGATTAAGGGGAGAATGTTGGTTAATCATGTGTTCCCCGATGATGTGGAGGCCACGGTGGCGTTGGTTAAAGGCATCGCCGCCAGATTTCAAACTAGAGCGATGGCGGAAAAAGCCCGCGGGGAGCGCGGGACGGGGCGTGGTGAGCGCGGTCACGGGCGTCGAGCGGTTGGCGAGTGTAGTTTTAGCCATCTTGTATCAAGTGTTTGTGTCGGTTTTTTCATTAAGCAAGCGTGTGTCTTAGCTAGTCATATAAAAACCTCGATGTAAGGAGCGCATGGTAGCGGCGTTAATCACCTTGTAAGTGTGTGTGTACTCGTTGAGCAAAGGTGAAAAGGGGCACCGTCACCACCCGTCGGGTTGCCGTGTTCATCTTTGTGTTCATCGTTCTTCCTTCTTTGATCTCGCAATCTTGTGTTTAGGTTTAGCCAGTTCATGTTCATGCTTGAGTTTGACCGATTCTTGGCCAACGGGGGCCACGAGGTGAGCGGGCCGTGCCACCTACGGGCTCGGGCGCGTCCCGCCCATGGCCCGTCCGTGGCCAATTTGTTAGAGGCCACGGCCGCCGTGCCGCCGACCCACCGTGCCGCCCCGCCGCCCGTGAGAATCACGGCGAGTCGCCGCGCCGAGCCGCCGCTCGGCGGCGCTTCGCGCTTGCGCCGCCGCCCGCATGCCGCCCCGCGTTAGTCTGCGCGCCGCGCGCGCCACGCATGTGGCTTGTGTGGGCATGGGCGAGGCCCGCATCTTTGGCGAGGCGAAGCGTGGCTTTGCGCCGCTATGCTGCGTGGGCGCGCAGGATGGATGACGAGCGCATGGCCATCTATATTTAGGTAGGTCGGCCGTCCACGGGCGAGGCGACGCCCATGGCCCGGCCCGCCACCGGCCGTGCCGCCCGTAGCCGGCGCCAGTCGGGCCGAACCGTGCCTCCGAACCGGCCAAAAAGGTCGTGCCTCGGACGGGCCGCCGGGCGCCGGGCCAAATGTACATCTATAGTCTCCCAGAAGCACGCCATCCGACTCTCCATGAACGACCTCTTCGACGCTGCGTTACCGGGTTGGTTCAGCAATGTCGGCCACTCGTCGAACTCTCCCTCAACGCACACGCGTGCAACGCGGCGAGTACCAGCCAGACAAGGGGAGCCACGATGTCTTGTCGCCGGCGGCCGGCGGCCGCCGATCGTGCTCTTTGCATGTCCCTCGCGGATGGGATGTGGACGCCGCCCCACGCCATCGCATGCGCAAAGGAGCGCCGCGCTCACGCCTCACGCGACGCTGGTGGGCACCTCGCATCGCGCCGCTTTGTCAACGGATGGGCCGACGCCGCCGCTACCGCCTTTGCATGTGCAAGCGGCGCCATGCCGCCATACTCGCCCCTATGCTTTGGTCTTTGAGAGCAACAACAACAGAGGAGGAGCGACGCGAAGTGGTTGGGGAGCTAGATGAATCAGCGAAAAGTGTATAGGCCGCTCTTGGTGCCGAGGAAGTGTCGTCACTATCGGCGCTGCGCGGTGATGCCGACAATATCGTGGAAAGAGAGAGGATGGACTTGGGAGTGAAAAAGAGGAAAGGGCGAGGGAGTTTATGAGAAGTTGGCATGGTCTTTGCTTTTAGGCGCCAACGTGGTTGTGCCACATCGAATCTTTGCCGCCGCGTGGCGGGTTTCGGATTGTTGGTGTCTTGCGCCACAATAGTTTAGGGACCCGGATGGTCGCTTTTTGGTTCGAGGACAGATGGGAGGGCCTCAAAAGTTTGAGACCCAGTATACACTTTACTCATGTTTCAAATACTTGACACTTAAAAATCGCGCTTCCACTCGTGGCCCCAAAGTAAATCGTCTTCAGATAGAGCCCAAAGGCCCAAGTAGAAAAATTGCCGTTTGCTGGGCCTTCACGCCGCTTCTTGCCTTCTACAACCCTCTCCCCTCCCGGCAGCGGCGAGCTGGCCACCGCTTCTTCTACAGTCCTAAGTCCACCGCCGGTCATGGCTCAGGCTCCGGCGCGCGCCGCCTCCGCCGTGCGGCTCTTCGACGCGCACTGCCACCTGCAAGATCCCCGCGTCGCGGCCGTCGCCCCCTGCCCCTCATACGCGCTGCCAGCGCATCCGGCGTCGCACGCTTCGCTGTCAACGGCACCTCCGAGGTGCGCCATCTACCTCATCTCATCTCATCTCATCTCCAGGGTCACGGGCGTAATTAGCTCGTTGCTGACTAATCCCTTAATCGACACGACACGCGCAGAAGGACTGGCACCTGGTGAAGCAGATGGCCGAGGATCACCCAGCCGTCGTCCCCTGCTTCGGCCTGCACCCATGGTGAGAGTTGAGGTTCCCCCTACTTGCCTCTCGTGTTGCTATGCTGACTGTGTTCTGTGGTCCCATCACTTTGGTAGGTGGGTACCCGAGAGGTCGCCGGATTGGATGAATTCGCTCCGGCGGTTCTTCGCGGAAACCCCAGAGGCCGCTGTTGGGGAGGTGAGCTTTTCTGCCCCCAAAAATTCCAAATCCACTATCAGGTGTAAAGCTGTTAATAAACGTGGTGTTTGACTGGCAATTGATTTCCCGTAATTATCTGGACCTCTGGATCTTCTAAGCTGCAAAATAAGGCTTCATAACAGGAATTTGGTTATTTTATTATAGTCAGGTGATTATCAGATTCATAATTGGGTACTTGTTCTGGGGGCCCTCTTGTTGTTTGTTCTGTTCTTTAGCTCTATAGCTAAGGCTGTCATTTGTGGATTGACATTTGGAGTATCCCTTGAATTTCCCATGAATTGTAGTCTTTTTCTTATGTGCCTTTAGGCCCCCCAGACCACCCTCATCTTCTCTATTATTTTGTTTAACTCTTGTCTTATGTTCACTACTAACGCAGATTGGTCTGGACAAAGGTTCACACGGAAAAAAACATCGACTTCGAGAACAGGTCTCTACTTGGCAATAGCATGAACCCTGCACTTCATGTTGCATGCCTGTGTATCGGTTTTGTTAGAAGTTTCAGTTGCATGGTAAATATTGCTATTTTAGTTATTAAGGATCTGCTTTGTACACATGTGCCCTTTAGTTTTTTATAATAACGATAGGTCCATAACAACAGCAAAATCACAGGTTGAAGTGTTCCAGCGACAACTTGAACTTGCTAAGGAATTGGAGCGACCTGTTTCTGTTCATTGTGTGCGGGCATTTGGCGATCTTCTTGAAGTACTGAAGTAAGACATGCTATTTGTTCTTCAATTATCTACATCCAGTTTGAATTTCGTAAGTGGCACACGCCGATTTGTATGCAAGGGATATGGTTATTCGTTACATAGAAACCAAGGCTGTTAGAATCTTGCCTGTCTTAGACACAAATGACTTACTGTGTGAGATGCCCATGTAATGCCCTGTTGCTATTATCTACTAATATACTAAGTATCTTGTGTTAACATTTGGTCACCAGGCAAACTGGACCTTTCCCAAAGGCGTGTTGTTACATTCTTATATGGGATCTTCAGAAATGGTTTCCGCCTTGCAAATTTAGGGTCATTACTTTTCACTATCCGGCTTCTTGATAGGCATGAAATCTACTAATGCTAAGAAAATGCTGAAGTCGGTAAGTAGACTGATTGTATATTAATGATATTTCATCCCCGAAGGGTGTACCCAATTAACAGTTTTTTTTCTTAGATACCCTTGGATAGAATTCTTTTGGAAACAGATGCACCCGATGCGTTACCAAAATTGGACAATGTTTACGTGTCACCAGTCCCCGTTCACAGTTCGACGCTGAATACCGAAAAAGGGTCACATAGATTCGTAGTCACAGTCGCTAATGCATCAAATGAGTCCTTGAACCATCCGAAAATATCCATATCGTAGAAGTTTTTTTTTCTTGGATGCTCTTGTTCAAAATTTCTTTCCGTAAGCTTTTTCCCTCGACTTCTTTCGCTTTTATGTATTCATGTGCCTTTTCAACAGAAAAAGTAGTCTTGGAGGTAAAAGCAAGAACTAAAATAAAAATATACAACAAAATATGATTGTTCTCCTTCCTGTTTGCAATTTAAAAATGCAATTGTATACTAATAATATTGAAGTCCTCTTGTTTAAATTGCTGAAGCAATCCTGTGCCAATTTCAAGCATTGAGCTTGCCATGTATAAAGAAAGGGGGTATGGGTATGTTTACTTCACATTAACAATAATGGGATGAGAAATGCTTCTAACAAACTGTGGGGGTCCCTTATTTTCCAGGTTTTGAAATATGTTGCATCACTCCTTGAAATTCCAGAGTCGAATTGGCGGAGCTGAGTTACAAGAATGCTACCAAGTGTTTTTCTTATCCTGGCTCCAAAGTTCAACATGAACTGAAGCCATCTAAATAGGGTTCAACACTACCTTGTTTACTGTTCAGCAAATGGGAAACCTGTTCTTTTGAGTTTTGGCTCCCTGCTTTTTCTCCCTCCTTAATGCTGTTGGTAGGATTGTAGGGACTCCCAGAAACAATGCTTAAAAACTGAAATGGCTGTACATCACTGTTAATATTGGTGAACTAAAATGGATATTGAATCAAGGCAGCGCAACTGGTATCCTGCAAACATTTTTATCTGTGATTTTTTATTTGATGAGAAGTACAGTAGTTAGGAACAAGACATCCACATCAGTGGTAGCCATTGTTTTCATGTTGCCATTGAATGGCGAACCATATAGAAAACAGCCAAATGTTCCTTTTTCCTACTGGTCCAGCAGTTTTTGGCCCTGAATGCTACAACAGATAGATACACTGATATAGGCTTAAATAGTAACCTGAAAAACAGTCTGTGTAATGAGGATTTGGTTGATACTATATTGTAAGGTTTCAGCGGCAACATCTGAGTTATGACTTTATAACCTGTTAGCAGAGTTGACATCCCTATACAAGGATGGGCTGGTTCTGGTGGTGGTGTAACAGAGTGAGAGAAGAGGGACCCAGCCTGTTTGGATACCACAACTAATCACTGGCCAGCCAAAAATTAGCCAAATTCGCTTTTAGCTAAATCCCCAAAGCGCCTCCCTGTTTCCGGTCCGACAACAGAACCAGCATCAGCTACAGCCCAGGAGCCCAGTATTATACAAGCAATTACGAGATACTGGTGCTTGAGGCACTCAGAAGAACGCGTTCTTTTTATGCTAGGATAAAGCTCAGGCCCGAGCCAATTAATGAAGGCACCGGTCCAGTTCCAATATCCTAGTCTTATCGTTAAAGTCTACAGTGAGGATCGGAACTACCCGGTGAGAAATATCAACAGCTGGGCCCCATGGCCGCATAATGCACGTCTACTTCTCGACATGACGCCGATCAAATGGAGTACACGATTCGGCGGCTAGCACAGCACACGCCCCGCCGCTTGACTTGAGAAGCGAAGCAAATCTGACGAAAGGGTCGCACTCACCGGAGGAATCGAATGGAAGAACCGACCAAAGGAAACATATCATGTCGATGCTTTCCCGCTCTAGGTACCTTAGGCTTAGAACATATCACCTTAGCTAGAACACATGTTCCTGTTCGCTTGTTCGTATCAGCGCAGTCAGCTCATCGGCCACAATTAGCAAGCCAGAAACGATCCAGCGAACGGGTTACAAGATCGAAGTACCGAAGAGATTAACCAGAGGAAGCATGTACATGTAACCATATTACAAAATTGTGAAGAAGCCATAATAATGAAACTAAACTATGGAGGTGCTCTGATCAAACACGTACGTATGTACAAACCAAGCACGGAAGTAACTGAGCATGTAGCATCGATCGACGATCGTACACAAAAAGGTGCGGCCGCAGCTAGCTAAGCTGACTCGTACACGGCAGCGTCGGGCGGTGGCGGTGGCGCGTGGCGGCCGCACGGGCCGGAGCCGAGGAGGGAGAGCCATGCCAGGACGGGGTGCCGAGGAGGACGAGCCCCGCGGGCACCATCCAGAGGCGCGCGTTCGCCGGGTGGAACGCCAGCGCCCACCACACCAGCAGCGCCGCGCCACCGAGCCCCACCGCGACGAGGCCCGCGGCCGTGGCCGACAGCCACGACGACCACGGCGCAGACCACCGCAGCAGGCAGCCGGGCTCCGTGGCTGCCTGGTGGTCCGGCTTCTCAGGCCCCGCGGCGGCGGCCTCCATGGTGGATCGGAGCTGCTAGCTAGTGGAGAGCCGACACGCGGCCGCCCCGGTCCAAGCTTTGTGTTGTGTGCATATATAGCCGGCCCCTCTCGCCTGGGAGTTCGGTGCACCGGCGGCGGTCCTGCTGTTGGTCAGGCCGATAATATTTAGATGCGCACACTGCTTTTGCTCGGTTCTTCGTCAATTTTGCTTTGCTTGGGGTCATCGTGCGCTCCTGTAACACCACTCGTTGGCCTGGCTTGCGACTGCGATGCACACCGGACTACCGGGCTCGACCCGTCGACCGTTCAAAGACTGCAACTAGGAGTGGCCTGAGAAGCCTGCTCTGCTGTTTCCTTCTTTCAGTCTTTCCAAACCCCAGAAAAAAAGTAGAACCAGAGCACATTGTTCCAAACCCCAGAAAAAGTAGAACTTGGAAAACAACGGCATGGTCGCGTTCTTCACATCAACATGGAACAAATTGACCAATTTGCACCCAGTCCTAGTCAACCGGTCGAAACGGAAAAACTTCACAAGGCAGACAAAACTACAGCAAGGACAAACCAATGAAACACTGAACCAGCTTGCACTTCACGTCGAGTGCCAGTCCGTCGACATCATTTGTGCTCGTACTGGGACAGCTCGCGGACATTGATAGGCCAAGCCGAAGCTTCGTCGCCGTCGAGAAGTTTACCGGCGACGATGAGGTTGGCGGCTTCAGTCGGGTGGAACGCATCCCAGAACACGTACTTGGAGCGGTCACTGCACAGCGAGGAGCTGGAGTTGGTGACGCCAATGCAGAGAAACGGAGGGAAGCTGCCGCCGCAGCACGGGTCCAGCGCGTCATTGAAACCTGGCAGTGTCAAAGAACCAAGATCTCAGTTTACCACAGGTGACCTTTTGTATGTTCAGAAGTTCAGTAACAGCAGCAGGTGTGCTATTTGGAGTTCTGAAATCTGAAGGGATGCATTTTGCAGAAAGCAGAACTAAGAAGCAACGAAGGAAAACGTACCATATTGGCGGTAGTCCTGAATGATCTCCATAACGATCTTGTACGTGTCTGTGTACACAAATTTGCTCTCCGGGCCCATCTCCTTGTTCATCTTCTCGACCATCCACTTCAGCTTCTTGTTGTAACCTTCAGTGACTCGATTCGCTGATGCTGAGCACTCTCCTGCAGGCATGAACTCCAGAGCACGAACGTATGGTATACAACCGAGCGGCCCAACATCGGACACAACAAACTTCCTAGCCCCCAGTTCATTTAGTCTCTTCATGTCATTCATTGAAGAAAAGAAAATGTATGTCAGCTTCAAAAGAAGAGCAGTCGACTGAAAACTTCAGTAGACGTTTAAGTGCGACTGAGATGGTAGAACCTTCAGATAAAATGTCAGGTTGGAAACCAATGCATCCTGGAAATATGATGGATCAGGCTTCTCTCGTCCAAAGAACGGCACTGAAGGTGACAGATACTCCAGGATGTCATTGGATCCTGCTCCTACAATAAAGAGTGCCTTCTTGAAGAAATCTGTTGCATCTTCTTCGTCCATAGTCTCTAGTATCTGTGATCTGGTCTTTTTGAAGTAGTTGATTTGCTGTCCTAGTGGAATTCTTCCAATCTACAATAATGCTTATATATAAGAAAGAAACATCAAGAAATGAAAATAGCAGCTAAGTTATTAATGAAGTCCCGTACGTAAAAAGAACCAGTATCATCAAATATGCCAGATGAACCAGAGCCATAGTTGATCCCGCTGTTGGTCATTGCAGCACTCGAGTTTGGGGCCAAGAAGGGTGGAGGAAGAGATTTCAGCCCCAGGGATTCACCTGACAGAGCATAGTACATTAAACGTTAAATCCAAGTATATATGCAATCACAGTGGTTCATGAAACTCACACCTGACATTACCCATGATATCTGCAATGGTCATCCCATTTGTGAACCTCCCGGTTGGCTTGCCACCGGAGAATCCAAAATCGACGCCATATGGTGGTGCATTGGCCTTGGAAAGGGTCACAAGATAGTCATTGTTGCCTGCATCAACAAGGGAGTCTCCAAAGATGAAGAGAGCAGGCGGCACTGCTGCAGATGAAGGGAAAATGAACAGCAGCGCCGTAACGAGGAGAGATGAGCAGTGGAGGGCACGGGACAGAGTCATCTTATGCCTTTTTGCATTGCAAACTTGAGACTTGGGAGACATGTCTGAGGTTGCATATATTCACATGCACTTGGCATTGGCATGCTTTTGTGTGTGCATACGTTGCCTGCACAGGCTGATGTACACTTTCACATGGTCATTGCCTCACTGGCCTGACTGCTTCAGCAAAAGGAGACAGCAACCCAACGGACGGCCAGGTAGGGGCCTGGGCATTCAGTCTCAACCGAACCTAACCGATCACCAAGTAGGGAGAACGAGAAGCTCCGATCTTACACCACACATGGAGCAGAATTTTCAATCCGTGGCTCCACACACCAAATCAATGAATAGACCTATGGTGAAATAGCAATTTGAGGTAACTGGAGTTCATCTTCACCATTATTTTTGACAAGAAGCTGGTGATTGATGATTATGGTTTTCAGGATGGTTTTGCTTACCTACTCAAAAAGAGATGATTTATACCACAACATTTACTGATAGCTGTTATACAAGCCGATAATGTTACAGAATATCAGCAAGATTACAACATCAAGGGATCACTAACGTTTGAGGTATGCAGCATGGAGCCACGGTGCCTGAGTTCGCTGTGGCTTTCGTTCCTTCAGTAGAAGCCACATGCTACTTCCAGACACTTTCGTCAGAAGTAAACGGTGATAATATACAACCAGATATCCTTGATTTTGTAATACCTTACAGGCTAACCGGTTCTACTCACACAAACTAGGGAATGGCTTATCAGCTAAACACGATGATCATACCCAAGCTTGTCTTGCTTCTCTGGGGCATCAAAGACCACGACATCTGCAGACTTCTTCATGGACCTGCTCAACTGAAACACGGGATGCCTGCAAAGCCTCTCAACCCCTTTCCTAAAACTAAATCTGTCGAACAAGCCTTCGCCATTTCTGTTACCAAATTCTCTTCCAGAACTGTTGAATTCTCTTCCTGAACTGTTGAATCGGTTGTTCGAATCGCTGCCAAGAGAGGAAACATCACTCTGGTTTTTCTTGTGGTCCATACCAATTCCAAAGTTTTTTGGCTCATCAGAACGGATTTGTGAGTCATGATGGAGAACTTTCTCAGCTCCAAGGACTTGAGCAGGAGTGTCTCTATCAATCATGGGGAAATCAAAGTCTTTTGACTTGACAGAACTAAAGGTTTCTCCAAATTCAGTGACATCTTATGTTCATCTTGGTCCTTTGGAGAACCAGAGCATGATTGAGGTGCCTGAAGTGCTCCATCTTTCTCCTTTCGTTCCTTTAAAGTCTTCATGATTAAAGTCTTGAGGAAATTCATCACCTGAACTGCATGTATCAGGGCAGTTAATGGATCGGCCATCTGGAAGAGAAATATGCCAGGATTAGTGTATGTGTAGGTATGAACCTTGTATAATTTGAAGACATAGTAATATGCATGTCAGTTAACCTGAGTCATATTGGGTGCAAAAACCATCGCGATGTTCCGGGCATTCATCTTGTTGTAGTTTTCTTCCTCTACAACATCGGCCATCAGATTAATGGCCCAATCAAGTAATGCTGCTTCAACTGGTGGTAGCATAGAAGCAAGGAGAGCGCACTCCTCTTCCGTGTTGCAGTGCATTACTTGTTCTGGTGTTAGTGCATCCAATACACCTGAAGGAAGCTCCCGAAACCATGCCTACAAAAAGGCACCACGCAGATCATGGAATGGTGTACAAGAAAAAAAAAGTAATGGGAACAGACATATTCCACAATAAAATAACTACATGTTAATTCTTCCTAACTCCTAACTGTTTGATATTCATAACACTTAGTAAGGCCTTATCTGCAACTCTACATCTGTGACTGTCATTTTCAATTCTTTCTCAGTCTGGAGGTCAAAGAATGAAATCACATGCAAGACGAATGGTAAATTAGGGAGTCCAAAGTACCTTTATCAACCCAGCAAGGCAGTGCAAGTCAACTTCATCTGGTACCATTCCACTGTTTAATTGGTCCCTGACATAGACTTCCTGGCTATTTTCTGCATTAATCCTAAAGATCCCTTCAATCTAAGACAAAAGTGGGCATATATAAGTGTCCAAACAGGGTTGAATAGTGAATACTTGGCATTATAATTCTGTCTTTGTTAGCTCGGTTGGATATACCTTAAGTCCTTCACGTGCATATAACTTCCTCTGCATCATTAGCAATATTGTGGGCACACTGTTTCCTCTTTGATCATATGAACATTGCAGAGAGGTAGGTGAAACTCCAAATACACTTACACTGCATGTAGAATTTGACTGGAAAAAGTTAGAAACTAGCACAAATAGTGAACGGGGACATGTTTAAAGGCCATATGGCATTCAGGTCACCATAACAGCTAAACACTGTATTGGCAACAACTACTAGTAATAAGATAGAATGTGACAGCAAACAAGGCAAGGAACTGTCCATAGTCCTCAGTTGAATCGAATAGGTCAACCGAAGAAGATCCTGCTCTTATTATTTGAACAACCTAAAATACCATGCAAAGCCATTTTTAAAAATGGAAAAAGACAAAAACATCTGAGATCATATTTGGTGCAAGTACAAATGAACATAGCCCAAAATAAAAAAAATAGGTCAGAGGATTCTTTATTAGTTGCCCATGTTGCCCAACAGGCCAACCACCTCAAACAGCCTTGTTGCTTCAAGCTCAAGCACATGGGCACATCAAGTTTGGCGACAAAATTCACTTGAGGGCTCAAGCTACCATTACCCATGTAACTATATCCTACAAACAATTTTTTTCCCCATAAGTCGCATTTATCTTCAGAACAATATGCCCTGAAAATTCATCTTCAGAATCTGTTCTACACCAGGTGCAGAGCAGAGTGAACAATCCAAAACAACTAAATTCTCATCTGTACTTGCTGATACAGAAAAACAACAACAACTTGTAGTACTTTAAAAAAAAGTACTGTCTGTCGTCTCTTCACGAGATCAACTTGTTCAGTTACTATTAATTAATTCGAACCCCTTAACTTAACTAACCACCTTATTACTGAACTGTATCATTGCTAAACACAGAGAAGAACAAACAAAACACAGCTCAATTCCGCCAGCTTGCTCAGGAACGCCCCTGAAACAGCGTGCCACTCAAACTGAAGTTTTAGGAACACACCAATTTTTCACGCAGCGTGTTGGGACAACGGCCGCTTCATCAGAAAGCTAGAACAATTTCCGTCACGGAAGCAGTCGAAAAATCAAGGCACACAAACCTTAATAAAAGAGAAAACAATCATCGCTTAATCATTGGCACTGCACGGCAGTGGCGAGCAGCTCACCTGGCACTGGGCGTGCGCCGCGGCACGTCTGGCTGGAGGTCGGCAGGGAGGCCGAGGAAGCCGCCGAAACGGTCGAAGGTGACGTGCGAGACGTGCCGCACGTCCGTGGGCCGCCCAATCTCGATCCCCTCGTCCTCGCTGTCGTCGTCCTCCTCGTCGTCGTCGTCGACGCCCACGGCGCCGGCGCTGCACATCACCAGCGACCTCCTTAGCGCCCCCACGACCGCGCCCACCAGCCCTCCCTCCTCCACCTCCCCCTCCCGCCACGCAGCATCATCGGCGGTGACGGCGACGGCGAGGCCGTCCCCTCGCTCTCCATCTCGTCATACTCCTCCTCCAGCTCTTCCTCGTCTTCTTCTTCCTGCTCCTCGTCGTCGTCGGAGCGCCCGGGAGAGATCTGGAGCCCGAACTGCATCTGAACGGCGCCATGGCGCGCCGCGACGGGACGGCTAGTTCCGCTGCTTGCGCGCTCGACTTGGAGGCGGGAGGGGGGTGGCCTCAGCGAGGCTGCTGTGGCGGTGGCGGCCCAGGTAGTTTTTCGCGAGGTGGCCTTTGGTGGCCTCGCAGTTTTTATACCCGGCTTTCAAACGACCCCCGCACTAATCCCCCTGCTTTAACCCTCATCAGATTACCTGCCTGGTTGATTAGTGATTAATCCCACGTTGTTACCGCGGCTTTGGTGTGGTGTGTCTGATGATGATTTTGAAATGCGCGGAGGAAAGCGGGCGGAAGTGGTTGGGTTGTGGCGGGATTATTTATTAAAACCCGGGGCGTTGGTCAGTGGAGCGAAGTGGGGTGGGCCGGTGGGGAGCAGCCAGCCGGTGTGGTGTGTGGGCTGGTTGCCTGGCTCACTGGCTCGGCTCACTGGCCGCGCCCCCATCTGCGGGTGCGCGTGCGTGCGTGCGTGGTGCGGCTGGTGGTGGTGCCTGCGCCTGCGCGCGCGCGTGTGCGCGAGACAGGAGACCAAGACGACGAGGTCTTTACAGCCTGGGTTAGGCGGAAGCCAGTTGGTTACGGCCAGCCAGAAGGAACACTTACCCGCTACCACGCAGGTCGCGCGGCGGGTGGGTGGGTGGGGTGGAGCCGCGATGCAATGCAGGCCGCCTCGCGCGGTCAGGACCCGGCCAGAAATGGTGGCACACCGCACACGGCGGGACGGGAACGCGCGCGCATCCGCGCGCGCCGGTTCGTCGTCAATGCAGCGGGCACCGTGGTACGGCGCGGTTGCCGCGGGTAAATGCGGCGGTTGGGTCGGGGACTCGGGACTCGGGAGCGTGCCGTGCCCGTGGCCGCGCCCGCGGGTACGACAGGATTGGCATCCGGTTGGTTTTCTCGCGTCCGATCGGGCAAACGACGGAAGGGACGGATCACACATGCTTTCCCCCGTGGACGGGGAAAGGACCTTTGCTTTTCCCGTGCCACCGGGGACACGGGCCGGCCGTCCGGGCGCTTCCGTAGAGCCGAAGATCAGATCAGCTGGCGGGCGGCGGCCGGCCGGGTGCGAATGCGATCGACGACGCCTGGCGAGCACCAAGTACTGCTAGTACACGTACGTACGCGCGCGTAGTTATTCCGGTACGTCATAGTGGCACCACAGTGTGCTGCGCGTACCGTGTGATCGATGGGACTGATGGGTCGTTCCCGGTGTTCGCCGTACGTACGCCAAGGACCGGACCCCGCCTAGCTCCTGCTGCTAGTCGACTCGATCGGTTTATTAATTGTTGGCGCCAGCCATGCATGATCGATGCACCCTACCCTACTGTAGGACGGACGGACAGAGAGATCGATCGGCGAGTCGTCGAGAACTCGAGATGCATACCACCACACCATGGGTCCATGCATGCCACGGCTACGAGACATGCTGATTGATGGCGTACATCTATCCATGGGTGAGTAATTGTGTGTGTACATGTTGTTGCTTTGTGTAAAAGGCAAATCTCAGGACCACCGTGTGCTACCAGGGCCGATCGGTTTCTCCGGCCGGACAGCTCGTGTTTATGGTGTTGGTATATTGCGTACTCGCGCAAGCAGTTGTTGCCTTGCCTAATCCGGTCTTTGTTATCTGCCGGCCAGTGCCTTTTACTTTTAGCCATTCAGAATGGACCACTTCGCGGTTTACTGTCTATATATTCGTTGTCTTTTATCAGCATATCGATCAGTATCTTTGATTTTTATTAGTTTTGCCAGCAAGGCGTCATTTTTGCAGCTAGGTAAAACCCTATTATATATGCCCTGGGCTACCTTTGATCGATCCGTTTCTCCGGCCGCATGCACCTGTTTATATAGTTGGTATATTGCGTACTGCGCATGTAATAGCCAACATGCCTAATCCGGTTTACATATCTGCCGGCCAGTGCCTAGCGGACTGGCACTAGAGTCACCAATGAACCACTTCGCGGTACTGTCTTAATTCGTTGTCTTCCTTCAGCATATCGATCAGTATCTGCGACTGATTATTATTGCCAGCAAGTCATTTTTGCAGCTAATACGGTTATATTATATATGCCACAAAGGCTTAGCCTAGCGCCCTCAAATTAAAAGCTGCATGCAGCTGTTATATATAGTTACACTATATAGCACTGATCATTAAATAGCCAACATGTAATCATCGTTTTCATCGAAACTTTCATAATTAGCACACTGGCTAGAGCTTCTCCTTTTGGTAGAGGCTGCATGAAAGCATCAGTTGTGTTCTCGACGTTCACTCTCATGTGATGGAATTATTGTTTCGCCTTCCCCACTAATAATGTATATAAACACCACATTTTGGTAGCCTTGCGCTCATCCAAAGATCGCTAACAGCCTTGATCTTTATCCGTTCTATAAATTCAGGTGAATTAACAAAAATAAAAGGTTAGTTGGTAACATTTAATATATATTATCTATTTGTTCTATAAATATATATATATATATATATATACATATATATATATAACATTTATATATATATTCTTCCCCTTTACCGAGATCGACATTTCATCCTACCCAGCATGCATGCACATGCACACACGCATCGTGTCGGCTGTCTGTTCTATTTGTCGTCGGTACCTACGTGGAGGTGGCGTGTCAATTGCATTCTGTTATGTGTGGTGCCACCTCGACAAGACAGCTCGGGATAATAGAATCCATAGTGATGGCACAATGGGGATGGCTCCTAAATACCTTTTCTCTTCGTAATTTTTGCATTGTTTATTATAGGTAGATATATAGGGCTGCTCTCCCACGCATTTTACTTGGGTTTTAAGCATGGCATGCCGGTTATATCGATTGATCGGTCGTGGTCGAGCTCAAGGATTCGAGATGCTTTTCTGCGAGCCATCACCTTCCCTCACCTGCACGTCGTCTGTTAGGGCATCGCTTTTCGGCAAAGAAACGAGACGGTCGATGATATGATACTGGCTTTGCCATCTTCTGCGATTCGCATACTCGATCGCTTCGCTTTGCCATCTTCCTGCGATTCGCATACTCGATCACTTCGCTATCAGGTGTCAACATGTTTCTCCTTATCGACAGTGATACACTGGCAGTAGCTAGCGTTTTACTCAAACCAGTATGCCAGTATGCGAGTGAACCTGGAAAATTCCAGCTGCTAGTCTGGCAGGCTGCTACAGTAGTCTGCTATGCATAACAGAGCAATATGTATTTTTGCATATGCAGGCGAAGAGCAGATCGATCTGTTTGGAAAAGAAATGGAACCTTGTTGGAGACGAAATGAACTAGGTCACATGCCGTGCAAACTGGAATGGTCAAATGGAGACGAAACTTGATGAAATACGTACGTGCCGAGAGTCGTATCGTATGGCCGGCGCCGTGTGTCCTTAGTATGGAGTTGGTTACACCAAATTTTCTGTGCCTGAAGTACTTGATACGTTTGTACACGTACGGCTATAGGATAACCTGCAGGGTGCAAGAAGATATATGGCCCTTTCGCTTGACGTGTGGTAGGTCAGAAAACAAAACATGCATGCATGGTTGTGACCGTTAATCAATAATTAATTATCGTAATTCATCAATCACAAAGCAACAGGCAGTGATCACGATCGATATAGTTGGCTACTAGTTGGAAAACTAACCCTGCTCAAGATTATATGCGTTAGAGCTAACCACCATGTGTTTCCCATTATTTTTTTCCAAATTAAACCCAATCAGTGGACGAGCACCCAAAAAGAGAGGAAGACAAAGCTTGAAGCACCCAACGCCTACGTGCTACCTGAAGACGATGTGCACCCAGAAAAGACGAGCAAACGCGGGGAGCCAAAAGCTGATCGAGAGGGCAAAGTGCGCGCGCGCGTTGCTTCGCCCACAAACATGTCGATTTCGCTTCTTGGTGGTGCACGGCGCTTTCGCCGATTTTGACAGGCGGCGAGGAGCTTTGGACTCGTCGGTTTGGTGGCCACTCGCACGCACTGGCCACTCCCAACGGCAACTGACCGACGCATTCAGAGCTGCAGAGGCAGCAAGTGTTGCAGAAGCAGAGCCCATGCATGCATGCTGGTGCTGCTGCTGCAACGACGTCAGAGAGACGTTGCTTTGGTTGGTTGTGCAGCTTGCTGTTTGATGTGAGATCAAGATGGCGTTGTCCTCTTCTAAAAAGAAATTGAAAAGATGGTGTAGTGCCAGTACATCCTTGAGTGGAGCACTTGAACAGCTGATGGAATTATGGAATGATGATGCGCTATCCTTTTTGTGTTGGGTTGGGTTGGCTGTGTGGGACTGTGGGTGTCGTCGCCAACTCGTCGGCACTGTGGCAAGTTAGACAGTTCGCACTCCCAGGCATGATAGCGCAGCGACACTGACAAGTATGCGTTCTGGATTTTCACTTTATTGTAGTGGAGAGTACTTACTAGTATATTGTTGTTGTGTTGGTCTGGTCAGAAACTGGTAGATTAGCAGATATAAAAGCGGTCAGATTCTTCTACTTGTTACTCTAGAAGGTTATGGGATAAGCACAATACAGTATCTTGTACTGACTATTATCACAATGGACTTGGTTATCACTTTGTTAGTGCTTCGATAGTTACAGTCACAGTCAAAGGTACTCGTTATCTGGTACCAGTTGCTCTTTATTTTTTCCATACGGAAACCCCCACTTCCATTTCATTCAACGGAAATGAGCAGCATTCAAAAGATTACAGGAGAGCAGAATACAAGAGAAAAACAGAGGAAAGAGCCACCCTGATGATATACCGATCAATCAGGGGGAACAGTAAACAACCAACCAAAACAAAAGTTTTGGTAGAAATTCAATGGGTATTTTATCAGGACCTGCAGGGTAACAGCTGCTGTGTTGAGCAGCTTTATTGCCAGCCCATTTACGGTTAGTTTCCATACAGAAACGGATGAGCGAACAAGGCTGGTACAGGTGCATGAGTAACAGTTGTATGAGTAACAAATGGCAGCTGAGACCTGAAGCAGCTTGCTCCACAACACAGCTTATAGCTCTTTTTCGTTCAGTATTCAGCAATCAGTATGACCAAACCCCCAGGGCCCATTAATCATCACATGTCGTCTGCCGCTAAAGACCGATAAGTTCGTATTTTTAGCAGCCAGTATCCAGCTTTGGTCTAAGAATCCGAAACCATGACCGAAAATTACAGCAGATTCAGAACACAGATTGGAAAGTAGGATAATAACACTTTTTAAATTTTTGAGCTTAAATAGACAGATCGTCATATTTCCATCATACATAATTCAATTTATATCTACACATGGTGGTGACCAGGTGCAAGAACACCATGCAGAAACGAAAGGGTAGCAGCAATTTGTAAGGCTATTGTAGCAGCAGCTAACGTTTCAATGAGTAGCTCTTCCCACTGAATGCTTGGAACCTGGGCTCATCCTTTTTCGCAGGTTCCTCCTCCTTCACAGGAGCCTGTTACAGTAATTTAACAGATAGCAACAGCTCATATATTGTTGACTCATAATGATTTTGCTGACTTAGCATGGACCATGGAGTCAATTACCAACAACCAAATTACATTTGATATTCTTACTTGTATATATACCTTGTACTCCCTCATTCCAAGTTATAGTTCTCTTAGCTTTTAGCTTTGCCCTAGTTCAAAATTTCTGTGATTTTGACCAAGTTCAAAGAAAAGAAACCAACATCTAGAACATCAAATTAGTTTTATTGAATTCATCATGGAATATGTTTTGATAAAGTATTTCAACTATGATATGATAATGTATTTTCCTTAAAACTTGGTCAATGTTATATACGTTTGATTTAGGGTGTAAAATGAGGGAGTACCCAATGTATATACACAACTCCAAATATCAAATCTATAGCAAAGCAGAGTACACAAGAGCGCCACATACTCTTGAGAACAATGGAGTAACAGAAAATTCTAGAATAACACACATCTGTCACCCAAATAATTCATGATGCTTATGAAACATTTACTCCTAATGCTTATAGATAATTAATTCTCATACTGCCATGCTCAATAACTTCTTTTAAAAAGGAAAATATTTCAAGCTAATGCATGAGATCAATGCTAGTCACTATGCTACAACAGGTAACAGAAAATGTGGCGACATTGAATAAAAAAATTCACTCACTAAGAAAGAAAGACCTCTCCATTAGATAAATGACAGACAAACCAGAAACTTCAAACGAATTTGAGTTCCTGATCACAAATGAATATCAAATTATTTTAGCAAGTTTATTTTCTATCGGCATACGCCATACAATGAAACAAACTTGATTAAGTCTTTGGTTATCTGGCTTGTCAAGATTAATACAGATGATCCGTCAACCTTATTCACCAGATTTATCGTAGCAAACAGCAAAAACATTTGGAAGGAGCCTAATTCCTAAACAACTGAAAATATCAAGGATTCATGCAGTAGGATATATATACCTTCTCCTTATTATTGTTGCTTGCACTTGAACCAAAAACAAGCTTTCCAGTTTTCTGTCGACTGTAATTGCTAGCTCCTGAAGCTGCCGGTGCTGAGATTTGCTGATTTGCTCTTTTGTTTGAATCTGAAGGTGCAGAAAGTGCAGTGGAAGGACCTTCAGATGCTTGCAGTTTTGAGGCTTTTCCATCCAACTGCTTTCCAGAACCAGTAAATGGTTTGAATTTTGGTTCATCCTCCACTACAGTGTTGCCATCTACACGTTGAAACAATAAGCAACCATTTTAGGACAAATATCCAAATAACACCATACGCAGTTAGTATTACATGCACTTGAAAGTTTCATGGATGTTTTTATTTTAATTGAAGTTTCATGGATGTTAAGTTACAGTTCCAAGTGCAACTCCAAGAGCCTATTTATATCTTTCTGTATTGATAGAAATAGAAATTTTGGTGAAAAAAAAAAAAATCCTCCAACAGCTTCTTCAAATTTGTTTTTTTGACGAAAGGAAAAAAAAATTCCTCCAACAGCTTCTTCAAATTTGTTTTTTTGACGAAAAGCTTCTTCAATTGAATCCCTAAAAATATTGCTAAAGATGGAGAGCTACTGGATTCTAGTAGTCTTTATAAATAGGAACGGTCACATCAACTGTAAAACAAGCACATGTAACAACTCAACTGAATTCATAGGACATGATTTCTCCAATACGCTAAATACAAACCTTCAGCATGTGCCTTGCTTGCAGGAACCGTTGGCTGTCGTGGTTTCTCAGGTTCTTTATAATCAAGAGGAGGTGCAAAATCCACTTCACAGTCTGTCTCAATAATGCTAACTGCTGAAGCAGGCTTTGTTTCAACAATGTCAATATAATATTGTTTGTTGTTGTAGGCTACCATGATGCTGTCTCCCGTGGTTAAGCAGGAGAAATTTCTTAAAGTTTTTTCCAAGCTGGAAAATTTCACAGCAGGTAATGAGAATGAGAATACTGAATGCCAAGACGAATAAAGAGGATTAAGTTAATTTAAAACAATTTTATAGGTTTACTTACATTGCTTTCGGATTTGAAATATCCAGAAAATCAGTTGTGTGAGGTTGCAGTTTCACATATGTACCCTTGGGAAGAGTCGCATTTTTGACATGGATAGTGTCACCCTCTTGAAGAAGCATGTTTTGCATCATCTAAACAAGTGAGGATACATAAAATAAATAAGTCTAAACGTATTTCTTTCACCATATAACAGGAGATACAAGTGAACTGAGTTATCCTTTTATACATACCCAATAGGGCATGATAATCATGCCTTCTTCTGCCACAAACTCCAAAACTCCACAGTGTGAAATCCGCTGGGTTGCATCATTGTGCAGCTCAAATAGCATAGGGTACTCGATGTGCAAGGAAGCTATTACAAAGAGTCCAAATAATTACTGAGACTAATCAAGTCAAAAGGAAGTTACATAAATTATTCAAAGGAGAAAGGAGCTAATAATGACCGAACTTACCAAGGCGATCAAGGGCTGATGGTGGCATAATTACTACATTTGACAATGGAAATACAATATCAGATGTATGTCAGATTAATTTTGAACAGAAAAAGATAAAACGACAAGCCAAACTGACCCCCGCCCTTACCTTTATCACCACCTTCTAGGTGTGGCTGAAAAAGAAGTTTAAATCCAATTTAGCTATAAGAACAACAAAGCGCCACATATGAGCAGATAAAATTTATTGTATCATAGAATAGCATACCTTATCAAAAAAGGATGCTGGATAGCAACGGTAGGTTTGCTCAAATGAGTTGCCATGGTAAGCATATCCCCCGTAAAACTACATAAAAAATAATCATGCTACTTAAGCATATACCACTTAAAGAATTGAGGGAGGAGAGAAGTCAAATATAATGGTGACAGCGCATAAAGAAGAAATGCAACTAATGTTTGAATCACTGGAATCAGTGCAAATGCCAGAATCTCAGTAATACCCTAATAAGGAAATTTCTATCTACAACATTTAATGGGAAAAAATAGCAGTTGGAAGTTAAGATTGAAACAGAACTGCAACATTAGAAACTTTGTGTGCCGTAATGTTCAATATGAAGCTATCTAATCAAGTGGTTCAATATTTTGGTTTGACAAGTAATGACTTGTAGACATGAAGTTCAAAGGGCAGATGCTTTTTAGACTGGATCATAAGCATCATCTACCAAATACCAAACATTAAAACTGAAGCAGCATTGACAGGCATGTTTATTGTGCATGTACGGACCAGCAAGGAGCTATTATTAATAATAAATTTGATCAAAGAGTACATGAACTATCTGACGATGTGGGAATCCCAATGTCCCATATATGAGGTAAACAGTACAACATTAGAACAGTTCAAACAACAGAATGGTCTGAAATAATATGCATGACAGTGTGTTGTGTGATAAAATAAAGTAAATATTGCAGTGCTACGTTATGCATACCATTTTTACTTAGAACTTTGCTTCAACTTCCCTCAATCTGCTACAAACAAACACAAAGTTGTTTGAGCACAGGTGCTAGACTTGAAAAGGAGCAATCATTGATGTAAAAACACTGTAAAAGGTTCCACGATATAAATAAGCCAAAAAGGTTCCACGATATAAATAAGCCATGTAATCAATAATCAAACATAATGCATAAAAAGAAACATAAATCGCAAATGAGGCAAGCTTCGCTGCAGTGTGACCATGAATATATATTACCGTTCTTGCAGTATACACTAGTAGGAAAACTTCGGATGCAAATGAAAATGGGATGAAGGCGAAAAAAGTGAATTACTAAAACCCACCACCATATACCCCAATCACTGTTCTTCTTTTCTCGCATGGAGAAATTTGATAGGAAAATTAACACACACCTGATATCCAAATCACCGTTTTCACTATTTTCCTCCACCAAACTCAAAAACTCATGAGCAAAGCTCAAAATTTTTCGTGTTAAAACCAAAACACCAACAGTAATGCTGGTATTGAGGCAATGCAGTGGACAAGTCACAAAAACTGAAACTACTACGATACATTAACATGTGCTAATAGGTTAACAGTTTACCCGGAACCACCAATATTTGAACAAAATTAAGAGCATCAACGGATTCAAACCTAGTCAAAACAGAATATATATATGGCCGTGCCGATCAGAATATCTGCATTTTCTGACAGTGAGAGGACACAGCTAATTTCCTAAGGAAAAATCTTCATTCAATCCGTGAACTGCACGCTGACAGAGGCCACGCCCCAAAGTTAAGATCTCCAATCAATTGGGACGAGGGTCTCGTTGCGTGCGTGGAACAACCACTCGCGCCGCAACTGGGATCAATCTTTCGTGCACACAAGAGCAAACCACTAATCTGGTGTATCCCGAGTGGTGAAAAAAAAAAGCAAACCACTAATCGCACGGAACCGCAGACACGGATGGATGGGGAAGCGAAGGAATTCAGAAGCAAATGATAAGAGGGAAACTCCCCTAGTAGATCCATCCCACCATCCCAGCAAGTTAGGTTCCTCACCGACAGAAGAACTTGACGGATCTCAGCTCCTTCGAGGCGGCGATCGCGCTTCCCGGAGAAGGCTGTGGGTCGAAGTGTTCGTCGTCACGTGCTAACGCAGGTTTAACAGTGGGAGCGACGGTGCGAGCCGCGGGGAGCGCCGGGCGGCATATATGCCCGTCCCACCGAATCCGATCGTAGTGGAGCGGAATGGTTCGATTGGGGGATTCTTTCGTGAAACAGAGAGGAGATATGGTTGGGCCCTGACTGGACTGGATTGGTCTTGGGCTGGGCTGATTACATCTTTAGCCACGACATGGACCGTAACATTTTTTTTTTTTTTTTTTTGGTAGGTAGGCCGTAACATTTCGTTCTATATACCCGTCTTATCCTTTTTATGCCTCGTGTCGATCTTATATTAAAACAATTTTATTTTGTCTTAACAAAACCAGAACACAGTGAGGATGACGCTACTCGTATATCCCCTAGCGTCGTCTCCATGCGATGCTGAAAAACAATAAAATGTATCCATACATTTCTAAGAAAAAAATGCGAAGTGTGCATATAGAAGCAAAAAGAAAAGGAGAATACGGGAAACGGAGAAAAATTGTCTCTTGATTAAGATCATTTTTATTATACACATACTCCAAAATTGTGTGAGGTTATCGCGGGAGGCTATTTATATTATAAGTTATATGCTAAAAATTAATATCATTGAAGTTGTCTTATAGCTAATAACTACTATATCTTATATGGCTGAGTACCCATACACCTGCAACCATTCAGAAAAAAAAAAATCTTGTGTCGTTTGCGTCTCTCCTAGAGATCTAACAAGTGGTTCCACAGATGAGCTCCACAAGTGGTTCCACAGATGAGCTCCGCGACATTTTGCTCCAGCAAAACTTTACTAGAAGCGTGAGTTCGATAAGTTGGTGTTTAGTTGCCCGCATGCAAGCCAACTAGGCTACCGGGAAGCAACAATCGGTTGTGTATGGACGTTTGGGTCTGGCTGTGCAAAAGCGTTCTTCAGCCAGGCTCTTCGATACGGTGAAATTGAGTGTTTCCCCGGCGCCAGCTTGCTCGGTGCACAAGATGCATGCGGAGATGCAACCCGCGGCAAAAATGTGAAGAGCTTCCGACACCCCGACCCGACAACCAAACAATGTTTGTCTGCAGCCCGATCGGATGTACACAAAAGCAACCAAACGCGCATTACCTTGCATGTGTTCGGCCCGGGGCGTGGAGAGCCCGATTGTTCGCTACGGTGGGCAATGAACCTAACATGCCCCGAGTTGTTGTGTTTTCCAATAAACAATAATCTGGCAACCATTCTTTTCGGATCTTGATACCAAGATTTAGACTAAGTACGATAAGAAGTTGAGAGTGGGCCTTATGCATTGACGAGAGAAGAGAAAAGAGAACCAAGATGTACGTTTACCGTCAGTTGATGAACAAGTATAAGACATTATGAGGAAATAAAAGTGTACTTCCTCCGTCCCCCATGAAGTTTTGTCGCTTTTGACTTTTAAATTTCATGTTTAACTATCCGTCTTATTCAAAATATTTATACAAATCATAAAATAAATTAATCAATATTCAAGTATCTTTATTGATAAAATAAGTTACAACAAAATAAATTATATTTGTGCAAAAAATTTAAATAAGACGAAGATTGAAAAAGATTTACACCTAATCCGGGGTACGACAAACTTAAATGGGACGGAGGGAGTATCCATGATCAAGTATATGAAGAGGCTAATAGTGAGCTTTAATGTTTATACTGCCACCAGCGAATTATGATCAATTCATTGCCCTTTGCGGTAGTGGTGACCAGTGACGGACAGACTGCGAGTGGTCTCCCATCTGTCCGCCTCCGACCGTTGTTTCAGCTAGTAGTGGCAGCTGCAGTCCTGCTCGACCCTCGCTACAGGACTTGGTGAAATGTGCTGATACAAACGCACAGTTACGTGCTATACTCCGTACCTGGTTAACGGCGTAGGAGTACCCTCGGTTTGCTACAGGAACGGCGTACGATCACGTGCTACCTGCTCCGAGCTTCGGGTTTGCTACTGTGTGACTGTCTGTGATGCCAATCCGGAGTTTAGATTATAAAAACTGTAGTAGTAGGCCGCTACGCATCACGTGCTACCTGCTCCGAGCTTCAGGGTCTACCAGATCCGTCCAAGCCGCATTGCTACGTGCTGTAGTAGGTGTACTGTGTGACTGTCTGTGATGCCAATCCGGTTGACAAGATGCCATGGATTGCAATCTCCCCAGATCCTCAGTCCTGACAGCGTCGCTCTCCCAGGTCCGTCCGTCAAGGCTTCGAAATCCTCGCTTCAAACGCTCAAAACCCGTGCGGGTGTGGTGCCATGCCATTGGCATCCCGAGCCGCCGAGCCGCGAGCAGGTCTACTGGCTTCAAGACAGAGTGCGGGGCAATCAAAAGCAGCGGGATTGTGGTGCGTGCCAGTCGCAGGCCTGGCCAGTCGTCGGTCTCTCGTCTCGCTTGCTAGCCTGAAAAGAAAGCACAGTAGACTAGGAGTACGAATGCAGAGTGCTCCGGTGACGTGGAGTTTGGGGAACGCCATGCCATGGACATTCAGTGCCATGGAGTACGGAGTACTCATATAATGCAACGTGTAGGACTCCTGCCGAAGAAACAATCATGCAGCATTTCAAACTGAAAATTTCCTCTCGCATTGATCTTGCTCGGTTGCACGTTCAGGTGTCGTGCCTAAAAAGAGGCGACGAGAACGAATGCAGGTTTACGCGCACGACGATTGATGACCATGCAGGTACACCAACAATAATGTTCAGGCGTTTCGAAAAAAAGTTCAGGCGCGAATCGAATTTATGCTGTGCGTGCGGATGCACGGATCGGGGCGCTAGGTAATGTGAGGACAGTATTTAGTGGCTCCCGGAGACTGGGGCTCACACGCTTACCCCAAGTGCAGTACCGGGTATCAAGATCGGCTTTCCTGGCAAACGTGGGGTATAGTATAACGCAGCAGAAATAATGGCATGGGATCCTAATGGTATTGCGGCCACTAATCAGACCACTTGCCAGTACAACGTTCCAAAGCATTTAATCTAGGTAAATTGCAGTGTCCATCATTATTCTGGACAAACAAACAAAACAATTGCAGATGAAAAAAAACTAATCATTCATGAAGAGAACAGAACAAGCTAACGGTCATAAGCATCATCCATCCATCCACCCCACTGAGCCAGCCAATCAGGATAACAAAACAGTAGTAAAATACAGACAAATGTACAGCACATGGCACAAAAAAGATGTCGTTGTTGCTTTGGTGACACGAGATTAAAAGACAAGATCCCAGGAAGCCAAGCAGGCCCCTACACGAAATCAATCGCTAGAGAGTACACAAGCGGGGTCGTGGTACAGATCGGCCGAGATCAATGGCCCGGAGGCGCGACAGTAGCCGGAGCCGCGATGCTTGGGCAGGGAAACCCCACATGCGCAGCACCACGACACGCCTGCAAGGCTTGGCATGGCATGGCAGCGGCATCACCAGGCCGTGCCAAGCACCTCTGCGGCAGTGCGGCACATGGGGCTCCCCTGCTCCCCGTCCCCGGTGCTGACGCCTCCGCTAACTAGCATGATTAGGACGCCCAACGGCTACTTCCGCCATGGGCGGGCCACGACCTCCTTCCTTGGCGGGAAACGGTTCCCGGCCCACGGGTCAGTTCGACCGTCGACGGGGAGGCCGGCTTAGCTGAGAGGCTGAGACTAAAACTAATCTGAACTAATGAAGGAAATTAATCAGCGACAGAAAAACAAAATGGAACAAACTACCGAATCGAATCTGACAGGAGGCAACGCCGGTTGAGAGCCGCCGGGAGATCAGGCCGGCGACGGCTGGGAGGTGGGGTCGGCGGAGGACGGATGTCCGGGCCGACGCGGCAGCCCTCCAGCATGAACACGACGTCGCCCATGGCCGGGCGGTCCAACGGGTCGGACGCGGTGCAGAGCAGCCCGACCTTGATGCCCAGCAGGAACTCCTCCCACTCGGAGGACTCCGGGTCCAGCTCCAGCAGGCCCGGCTCCAGCAGCTCCGCCACGGCGCCGCGCTGCAGCTGCCGCTTCACCCACTTGACGATGTCCTCCTCCTCCCCGGCGAACATGCCGGGGCGCCGGCCCGTCAGGAGCTCCAGCAGCACGATGCCGAAGCTGTACACGTCGCCTTCCCGCGTCGCCTGCCCGGCCACGGCCGCGTCGGGGGCCACGTAGCCGAGCGAGCCCACGGGTGTCGCAGCTGATGTCGATGCGGCGGCCGCGGCTGCAGCGGCGCCCGCCGTCACCACCATCGGCTCCAGCCCGAAGTCAGACAGGTGCGGCTCGAAGTCGGCGTCGAAGAGGATGTTCTGCGGCTTCACGTCGCCGTGCACGACGCCGGACTGGTGCAGGAATGCAAGGCCGCGCGAGACGCCGAGCGCGATCAGGTGCCTCATTGGCCAGTTGAGGATGTGGCCGTCTTGGTGCGACGCTTCCTGCAGCAATGTTGCCAGGTTGCCATTGGGCATGTAGTCATAGACCAGCAGCCGGACATCCGGCGGAGGCCCGGCATAGTAGCCACGGAGCACAGTCAGGTTCCTGTGCTTCACCTTCCCGAGAGACTCTGCCTCCTTCCTGAACGAGCCCTCATCAATCACCACGGCACCATCAGCAGATGTGGACGGAAGCCGCAGAATTGCCAGCACGGTGCCATCACTGTAACAGGCCTTGAACACCAGGCCATGGCGGCCTCGGCTGAGCACATTCTCCTCATCAAACTGGCGGGTGGCCTCAACCGTGTCAGCATAAGTGATCCTTGAATTGAACATAATCAGCTTCGGCTGGCTGACACCGTTCTCCGTGCTTGTGCCACTCGACCCACTGCCACGTCCTGGGCTGCGTCTCCTCTTCTTGACACCATCACGGCTCTCAACGAACCGACGCCTCCATCGCAGCAAGCTAAACACACAGCAACAGCAGAACAGCGCGACGAGCAGCACCGCAGCAGACACCACTCCAATTAGCAGAGCCAGGCGCTGCACCCTCTGCCGCCTCCGCCGTCGCCGGTACTCGCCGCACTCACTATCCAATGGCGGGCCACACAAGTCTGAGTTTGAAGCATATGCTGAAGCAGAGCCAAAGCGGGAGCCGAGCATTGCCGGTATCTCACCAGAAAGCTCATTGTGTGACACGTTGAATGACAAAAGGCCAGGAATCTGAGCCAATGAAGCAGGGATGCTGCCGGTAAAATTGTTGGACGACAGGTCAAACGTGTGCAGCTTCGAGAGGTTGGCGAGAGATGCTGGTATGTCTCCCCCAAAATGATTGTCATCAAGCTTGAGAAGAGTGAGTGATGAGCAATTGGATATCTCTGTTGGTATCTTGCCTGAAAGCTGATTGTAGCTGAGGTCAAGCTCCTCCAATTCACCAAGGCGTGAGAGGTCACTCGGGATGGAGCCGATCAGCTGGTTGCCACTGAGCTCAAGCACAGTAAGGTTGGAACAATTGGCAAGCTCGGCTGGCAGCTCCCCAGAAATGTGGTTGTGTGACGCCGAGAGCACTTGAAGTGATGGCAGGTACCCATATGTCGCCGGTATTGACCCAGTGAAAGAATTCCCGGAGAGGTTCAGGTTGCGCAGACTCCAAAGACTGCTGAATCCTTCAGGAACATCGCCGGAGAAGGAGTTGTCCGCGAATGACACATACTGCAGCTGCGGTAGGCCGAAAAGCTCTGCCGGAACATTGCCAGAGAGATTCTTCTGACCGGAGAGATCAAGAGCTCGCAGGTTCTGGAGGTTGCCAATGGTCGTTGGAATGTGGCCAGAAAAGGCATTGCCGCTCAAATTTAAACTCTGGAGAGCCAACAAATTACCGATGGCCGTAGGGATCTCTCCGGTGAGGCTGTTCTCAGATAGGTCCAGGAGCGTCAGGTTTCCCAGCTGGAACAGCTCACCAGAAAGGCGACCAGTGAGTCTGTTCCTCGGCATGGACAGTGCCTCTAGCCACGACAGATTCCCCCAGCTCGCCGGAATCTGGCCGGAGAATGTGTTCCCACCAAGATAGGCCTCCCTGAGCCTCGGGAGACCGCCAAGAGCTGATGGCACCTCGCCGGTGAAGTTGTTGTCCGCGAGATCGAGCACCTGGAGTGCGCCGCATCTGCCAATCTCAGCAGGCACGGCCCCAGTGAAAGCATTGCCGCCGAGGCGCAGCTCCAGCAGCGCAGTCAGCTGCCCGACCGCTGGCGGCAACTCGCCGGTGAACGCATTGCCCGAGAGGTCGAGAAGCGTCAGTCCCCCGGCCCCGGCAAGCCAAGTCGGGAATGGACCAGCTAGCTTGTTGCCGCCGAGGTCCACCGCCTGAAGATCCGCGGCAAGAGCTCCCGGCACGTCCACCTGAGAGAAGTCGTTGCCGCCGAGCTGCACGATGCGGAGGGACGAGTTCCCCTGAGCGCCGAACGCCGCTGCCGGGATGGTGCCGGTGAGCTGGTTCCGCGACACCGAGAGAATCTGCAGCGTGGGTATCGCGGCGACCGCAGACGGCAGGATGCCGCGGAGCGAGTTCCCCTGAAGGCTGAGGTGGAGCAGCGCCGAGCAGTTGGCGAGCGCCGCTGGGATGGTCCCTTCGAGAAGGTTCCCGTCCAGCCAGAGGTAATGCAGGTTCTGCAAGTTGCCCAGCGACGGCGGCACGGTACCCCGGAGTCGGTTGAAGGACAGGTTCAAGAACTGGAGGTTCGCCGTGGAGGCGCTGATGTTGGCCGGGATGGTTCCGGTGAAGGCATTGGAGGAGAGGTCGAGGTACTTCAAGGTGGGAGGAAATGAGACGGGACGGGTCCGGACAGGAGGTTGCCGGACACGTCGAAGGTATCGAGGTTGGTGAGGTTGGCGAGGAAGGACTGGGGAATGGGGCCGGAGAGCGTGTTGGACTGGAGGAAGACGGCGCGCAGGGAGGTGACGCGCGCCAGAGACGCCGGGATGGCGCCGGAGAGGTCGTTGGAGCGGAGGCTGAGCCGCTCGAGGAACGGCAGCGAGCCGAGCGCCGGGGAGATGGGTCCCGAGAGGCGGAGCCGCGGGAGCTGCAGCTCGACGACGCGCCCTCCGGCGCCGCCCTGCGCGCACGCGACGCCGCGCCAGGAGCACGGCGCGGACGGGGAGGCCGCGTCCCACCCGGACATGGCGCCGTAGGGGTCGCGCAGGCCGCGGCGGAACGCCAGGAGCGCGTCGATCTCCGCCTGCACCCCGGCCGTCCTCGCCACCGGCGGCGCCGGCGGCCCCGTCGCGGCCAGCGACGCGAGCGGCGCCAGCGCGAGCATGAGCAGCAGGAACAGCGACCGCGACGGCGGCATCGCGACCGCGACGGCCCGGGAGGAGGCGAGAGGGGAGAGCCTTTTCCTCACTGTCTTGTCAACTTTGGCGGCTGTGGCGCCTAGGCTCTCATGGAGAAGGCAGGCAGGGGAGCGCGAGTGTTTGCGTTTGCAGAGCGGAGAAGGGGAGAGAGAGGCAATCCAGAAAAAGGAGGGGTTTGGTTGAGAGGTTTTGGACGGGTTTGGGTGGCGTTCGAGGCCGTTTTGTTGCTCCGGTGTGCGTTTTCTGTGCAGGCTTTGTTTGTTTTTTTCTCTCCCCGGTCCGTCTCTCTCCTCCGGCTTTAACGGCATTTGAGAGAGGAGAGAGAGAGAGACTGTGCTAGTGCTTGGTTAACGTTAAACTCGCTTTTAGTGCGCGGGACAGGCTGTCACCGTAAAGACCTTTTACTGGGGACGAACGCTGACGGGGGCGTGAACGGCGGCGCGACGCCGACGAGCGGGGCCCGGTGAAAAGCTTGTACTAGTAGGCGCATTGTTGCGCGCCGTAAGGTGGGGCCGCTGTTTCTGCACTGGAGTACGTATCGTCCTTCAGCTTCAGGCTACATGGATGACGGGATGGGTAAAGGCAGGGATTAGCTAGCGTTTAGGAAATGGAGCAGATATTGACTGGGCTCGCCGTGCCACGTAGGCTGTGCTCCCGCGATACAGGCACTCTCCGTGCCTCTGCCTGCCTAGTGTTGCCTTGCCGTCCATCGTTGTAACCCGTCGTTGGCAGGATGATGTTGCAACAGTGCCTGGAGATCATTGTCCGGGACTTCTTTTTGAACCAAGAATCTGGTCAATCTTGGAGATGGTCTGATGGACGGCTTCTAACCTCTGGCCGGAGACTCGATTCACCGGCCTTTACTGAACCTTTTGGTTTCACCTCAACAAAGGGTGAAATGGCGGGCGGTTCAACAGCACACAACAGTTTTTTTTTTTTTAATAATTCAAAAAGCACTACCGCCCTTTCCGCTTGTATCCATCCAATGCAGGGACACAAAATTGACTGAAATCGTACCTGGTGTAGATGCGAGAAATTTAACTCAGAGACCGTGCATAGCGCACGCTGAGTCGTCCAGGCTTGTCACATACGAGTACCCAGGCTTGTCACATACGAGTACCCCGTATATCAATACAGCAATGAATTACCACATGCCGACCATCAGAGACGTCCGCGTCTGGCATCACCATGCTTCCTACAGTGTGCGGTCCTTGTCCATTGCCAACTTCAGCTCTAGTCCCTGGGGCTCGTGTCGCTGAAAATGGTGGTTCGATCGAGTTCATGCAACCCAAAAATGCACACCTGCGATTGAATGGACAAGGTCACAAGGCCGAACCAAATTGGTATATGTTCGACTGTTCCTCCCACTGGATCTGGAGCGCACGAGCACGGATCATCATGAACTATAAGTACACACTTTCTAGTTTATTATTTATACCGTGCCATACTACATTACCGTTTTCTCCCATTCCGTGACGGTGTCAAATCAGAAGCCTCCGTGCCTCGGATTTGACCTTTTTTTCGGGGGCCCTTTTTCAGTGAGCAGCAGCAAATGGAATGGCGTGCTTGCTCTATTGCTGATGTACTACTGCTATCGTACGCTCCCAAATCTCCCAGCTGGACCCATGCATCCGATCGAATCAGCCTCCCAAAGTTATGAACGCACATGCGTAGAGTAAGCTGGTGGTACCATACCGTGTATCTTGGCCTCAGTAATGCAGTGCACCAAGGGGGCAGTAGAATACGAGCAGCCTGTATATCTGTTTTTTTTTATGGTTAACGGGAGAGGAGGAGGATTCCCCACCAATTCATTGCTTATGAGTGCAATACAGATTGCAAGTCAGAAACACTACTGTACAGAGTAGCATTACATGCCCCAACGCGGGGTGAAGGGGGATGCGATGGTCAGAAGCTTAACAGCCTCCTAATCAGCACATGTGCAGACCACCGTAGGGCGGCAGGTAACGTCTTGCAAATCTGTCCTTGTTTACTCTTTCTACCCGGGTCTTTTGCAGAGAGATTGTGTACGTTGCCCACTATTGCTTCGGCTCTAAACAAATATAAAAGCACACAAGTTGATTTCAACACTTCATTTCGCCACCCTACCCTACACAGTAGATTTCACTAATCACCGTCTAGGACGTGATGGCCAATTTGATTTTTCTACCACCGAGGCAACGAACCCCTCCTACTACATCAACCAAGGTCAAAACGCATGGTGAATCCAGGGCCTCCAGGGTAGTAAAATTTCTTTACCAAGACCTGCCTACCTCCACACCGCGTAGCACGGACAGGACGCCTGACAAAACCAGACGATTTCCTGATCCGTACTGGCAAACCACAGTGGCACAGTGCTCCAATAATTCATCAAACGGCCATATGGGCGCGATCTGCCACTGTTTCAGCTGACACTGGTCACTATGGCACGAGCACGAGCACCAGCAAAGCTGTGTCAGCTTTACTGCTCAATCGTCACTGTGCCGGCGTGCCGGGTGCTCCTCCCGTCGAGCCAGGGCGTGGGCGTGAGGGCTTCTGGCAATCTGGCCTCGGCTCTCGGCGGTCTGGTCCTGCCGTAGTCCCACCCCCGCCGTCCTACCCTCTCTGCTCTGACCATATCGGTAAAACCTGCCGCATGCCTGAAACCTGAACATGCACTCCCCGCCTCCCCGGGACATCAGCAATGTTTTTACAGTCTCCACGTGCCACAGCTGAGCACAGTACATCAAGTAACAGCTGTACTGTTCTTCATTAGGTGACCAAACCTTCATCTTACGAAACAAGTTTGGGGGACGGACACAATTCAGAATTATATATACCACAGGATATTGCGGGATGCCAGCACAGTTTTTGTAAAGTTTCTAAGAAATTCTAGTCTACAGTAGGTTTCAGATATAGTAAGAGCTAATTCGGGGTCAATGATGGTAAAGTTTTGATGGAGATCATGATTGGAGAGGTAGGTCGCGACAGTGATAGTATAACAATTATTTAGTGACAAAGACATACTCCTATACTAATCCCTTTCGGAAGACAACAATAAATGTGAACTTGTGGACGGACATGCATGTTTGCACACGCTCACAGAACATAACAGAACTCACGACATCTGAACGCTTCTAAGTTCTCACACCCTCCAGGTGGACGCCTTGCGTGCCCATTAATTTCTAAAGTGCTAGCTAGCTTCCAGTTTGGAGCCGAAATGCAAATGGGCGGGAAAAATAAGACGATGAGAAGCCAAAAGAAAAGCCCTGGTCGCTTTCCTGAAAAGGAGAGGTTTTGGACGCATTTCGCGTGTCATTTGGCGACCAATGGAGATTGCAGGCAGATGAAGACTAGCGCCCGTGTGTCATGGCCGGCCAAGACATGGCTTATTCCACACGCATAGCTATCAACTCTCGTACAGTATTCATCAAACACGTCCGTCTATCGGTGAAATGTAAGCATTTTTCTTGGTTGGTTTGGTGAGGAACAAAAGGAGTTGTTGCGATTTGTCTATACGGACGGCACAAAAAATGTACGTAATCGGGACTGAACTGCATACGGACAGTTTCGTCCATACGCATAGAAGTGCTCAAAATTCGTTTCCTTCTTCCCGCCTTCCAAGGCACTAGTAAATGGGTATGTGGTCGAGGACCTGGACGGCACTACCCGCTAAATTCGGCAAAACTAACCTGCTGAATCATCTGATTCCTTTACGGCCCTGTTCATGAAATTCAGGTGTCCGTTCACCATCTCCCTCTGTCGTTCCAAGATTCCGTTCCAGCCATGAATTTCAGGTACCAACTGGTATACCAACTCCCGGCAACGTCACACACACTCACCAGGCTCCTACATAAAAACTGTATAATTGCACTAGGCTACGCAAACGAACAGCCACTAGCAGGTGGACGATAGAACGGTGCAGAACAGAGTTTCTTTTGAGTTCAATGTATGGTGCCCCAGCGCCCCCACCATCTGAAGCGAAAGGCAGGCTCTCATGGTGTCTGCTCGCCGGTGGATCGAGCCACCAGGCTAGTGGCCTAGAGGCACACTCCATAATGACGTCCAGTTTCAGGGCGTCCCAGTCCCAGGCAAAAAAGAACCAGAATTATGCTATGGGACTGCACTAAACAAGACCTAAAGCGACTCCATACAGGGCATATGGGCGAACACATGTCCCGGCGGGGAGGATTAGCCGGGCAAAGACAAGGAGCGTGTCCCCTCTCGCGGATCCGTGGATGTGCTTTCTAACCAAACGCCATAGATTCCGGCCCAGGTGAGAGGCATGAGTGCTGTAGGTTGGTGGCAGTTTGCTAACTTTCATCAGAGGACCGGCTTCTTTTGGCGGTGCCAAAGGGGTAGCCTTTGCTTAATGCTTTTGTCATCATGCGCTACTTTAGTGGATAAAGACCTGATTAAGCTTAAAACGGGATGGAAAAGGGCATGACATCATAGGACTTATTGCACTTGAGTCTTCAGACATCAAAGTTTCTCTGGAGTTATGCCAGGCGTTGGGTTTAGGCCTCTCTTTGCAGATTTGCCACTGTGCCAGTGACTAATGCAAGGTGTTAAAAGGATTTCTGTATGAACAAAGCGTGATCCTGGTCAAAGGAGCAGTGTGCGATTTTAACTGCATTTGCCAACATAACTATCCAACAAATCGTGCTAGCTCTTATTGTGATTTCAAATCTAAAGGCTTCTCTAAAATCTGATATCTTTTATGAATCATTGGCAACGGATCAGTAACAAAAGAAGTAATACTAATACCAGCAAATTGTGATGATTCAATACAGAAGATTAGCAGAGAAGGCACACCTGACAACGGATGATCCAACTGAAGTATCTGGCCCATGACCACAAATTAGTTAGGCAGATTGTCCTTTTGGCCTAATATAATTCCAGTTTCTCATTAATCATACCTATCTCCATTCCCAGTAAGGGTTTGAGTCTGCTGTAAACAGCAGAAACCTGAGAAAGCCTCAGAATTAGATATTTGGGGTTGGCATAATCAAAGATCCAAACACACCTATTGAAATACAAGACCCACCACAGTACTTGCAGTAGGATTTCAAACAAGATGTAAAATGGAAGGCTTAACAAGATGTAAAATGGAAGGCTTTCTTAGCAGATATCTGACTACCAGACATAACTTACCTAAGATTAAACAAGTATCATTGATGACATGGAAGGCTGAGACAATGAAAGTTGATGAACAGTAATATCATTTGTTTCACTATCAGTTAGTCACTAGCACTTGATAAGTCTCTGGTTCTGAAGGACTTTATTTTCATCAATGCTAAAAAGTGTTAATTAATACTACTGTACATCAAATATCTGTATATTATAATCTACATACACACACACACGTAACCTTACAAGTACATTCAAAATGATCGGAACAACTTAAGTTAAAAATTGCAGCGCTTCAATTGGTACAGTTACATTTACATGAATATCTGTTGCATGTCCGAGTCGTGCAAGCAGATGAAAACAGACACAATTGCTGTTGGCATTTCTGGAGTCATCTAGCATATAAAAGGAATGATTGCGTAGCGAGAACGAGGGTAATCTTCAAATTTCTGAAGATACCACTTATGTGTTTGTACCGCTGCAAAGGACAAATTTGTTATCTGCACAAAAGGAGTGCCAGCTCAGCCAGGTGTCACGAAAGAGATGAAAGGAACCATAATGACAACTAGCTTGGATTCTAAATGCCAAATGTGAAAAATGTTACAATGAAGCATACCACAAAAAGGTACAGGAACCACACCGAAATGTCTGATCCACCGCTAGCTATCAACATGCCAAAATATATTACCTATACATCGAAAAAACAGCAAATGTTAATAATGCCCAAAAGCTCAGTGCCATATATGAATTAGACAGAACAGAAAAATGTTCAACATCTGTATCATTTAGATATTTGCCAATGGTGAAATAAATCATGTTCCTAAGATAACCCTATATAATCATCCTTTAAACCGTATACAGAATATGTACATTCTCTTCCTGGGATATACAACGCAGAGGAAACTAGGTTGGCAAAATGGATAATCTAACGCATAGGGGGCTCGACTATTATAATTCTGGGAGTTTGGACTTCGGAAACTCCATAACCAGTGTGTCTTTGCTGGGGCATCTCAAAACATAGCTTGAGCAATATAAAGAAGAGCTGCTGGACTGGACTTTGGCCAGGCCTGAAAGAATTTCCCACCTCCTTACCCTTGCACTGGATGGGTAACAGTGGCAGGCTTAGTCTAGGTCAGGTCATTTGTCTTTTGTCATCAACGATCTGTGTAACCTTGTGGCGTGAACTGAATTTGTTTTGGTGTGTTTCTGTAAGGATTCTCGTCCCTCTTTTCATTCTTAATACAAAGAAATGCATTCTCCTGTCTTTTTGAGAGAAAAAAAAAAAGTTGGCAAAATGGGGGTCATAGCATATTTGATGAGAAGTTTCATTACATCACATAGAGTTTCAGTGTAAACATTAAAAGAAATTTGGCATAAGGGAAGCATGAAGATTCCCTGTTTGCTAGCACCCTCATCCACCAATAGGGAACCCATCCCAATACCCAGGCTGGCTCCCAGACCCTAAAATTACAGAAAATGGAAACTTTATTTTGTTGGTAGCCTACATTTACTTGGCATCATTATATATAGCACTTTAGTGGGATCTTCCATACTCATCAGTATGTGCAACATCTTGGATATTAATTAAGACTGGAAGAGAGTAGGAACTCACCAGTTCAGCAAGGTAATGAGGGCAAGACACACGACTAAACCAGTCACCACATGGAATTACATATTCATCAGAATCTTTGTGTTCACGCAGTGATCCCTGCCAAAGCAGAAAACAAAAACAATGAAACCCAAAAGCATAAAATAACTCTGTAAAAGTGTCTCCTAAGTTTGCCAGAAAAAATGCATATCAAACAGTCAGCATCTTTACACTAACTGAAGACAATTGTTGTCTGCAGTTTCAAGCATGGGGATATTTTATACATACCAACTGCTGTTGTATGCTGTTCGCATTTGCAACAAATAAATAAGGGTTTATTAGATACACACCACTGAAATTTTCACGGTTTTGAAATACACCATTACTATTCGTCTATTGGGCTGACACCATCACAATTTCACACGTGCTTGTAATGGTGTCATAATTAGCAAATAGTAGTGGTGTTTTTAAAACCGCCGAAAATTTCAGTGTTGTGTAAATAAACCCAATAAATAACTAGTATTAATGAATGAAGTGAATACATACAAGAATTGCATGGCAGCGGATCTGATGGAGTGAGCCCCAGATGAAAATAACAGCACCAATCCACTGGCACCACCCCAACTTTAGAAGAGGCTTCAAGAGATGTGCTGGATCAATTGCTAGATCTGGCATTCTTCCTCGACCCTTCACTATGAACTCAGCTATTTGATACTGAAGATACTGTATTGCTTCAGGAAGACAAGAACTTGCGAGTGATAAAGGTGCGGCCACATAGTAGCTGGCAGGAAAAAAAACAATACATCATCCCAAAAGGCTAATACAATAAAAGAAACTGGGCAGTGCAATGATACTTATCAAAATAAACGCTTATATAAATACGTGATGGTTGTGTAAACCTCTAGGTAATATCACCAGCGACGGAGCCAACGGCGGGGGCAACCCGGGCTCTCAAGCCACCCACCACCCCCCCCCCACCCCCAATCCCTACAGCTCCTGGGCATGTGGAGACCCCTAGGCCTCCCTTAATATTATTTCAAGTATAAATGAACTACATCCTTTATTTTTTATGGTGTATTTTTCTAAATTTCATCATTAATCTATGAATGAGCTACATCCTTTGTGAGTTTCAGCCCCTCAATTTTTTTCTGGCTTCGTCCATGAACATCACCATTACAGCAAAGGAATAACTTCAAGTTTTATTTAAAAGAAAGCCAGCCATAAATCTTGACCCTTGTGAGCTGCAATTAGCAGCAATAGGTTAAGTTATTTTTTCTGGCTTCGTCCCTGAATATCACCATTACAGCAAAGGAATAACTTCAAGTTTTATTTAAAAGAAAGCCAGCCATAAATCTTGACCCTTGTGAGCTGCAATTAGCAGCAATAGGTTAAGTTATTTTCTGTGCCACATAATCATGACAGGGTCAAGGCTAATTCATCTGCTATAGCATTTTCTTACTGATTAATCCAATGCATTTTCATGTTATGTGGATAATGCAGAAAAGAACTTCCATATAGGATCTTTCAGCACAGGCATGTGAGTTATGACAAAGCATGAAGGGAAGAAAATGAGGGAATATATATACGAGTTGACAGGCCTTACATTACTTGATATAGCTCAAGCAAATAGAGAAAGTAAAATGAAAAGGCACTATGGAACTTACAAAATACCCGTTAGATATCCTATGATGTGCATTCGAGCTGAAGGGCTGTAGTGGAAGACATGTTCAGTCTCATATAGGCGTCTCAGGACCTGAATTTCCATCAATATAAGTACAAATACAGTACGCCAGACACGGTACTTGTGTTCCATCGGGTGTGATGACAAAAAATTTGCCAAAGAGAATGAATTTGAACCACCAACAAGATGGCTAGCAATAGTGGTGTAACTCGATGGTTCTGGCACCAAAGGTGTCATCTTCATGTATGCATAGAACCATATTGCAAGAAGCAAGCTGGTCGTCACAACCGCACCCACCACGTAAAAATGCAAGAAGAACTTTTGTGGAACAGTGAACCTCTGCACTTTTAAAGAAGAATTATTAGTGAGTTTCTGAGAGTCGCAAAATCAACAGAAAATTGATACATACCCAGTTAAATATCACTGTTGATGTGTTCGAGAAAATAAATCTCACTTTTGATAGCACACAGTATCAGTTTTTGTTTTCATGGGTCTCGTTTGGCATGTGGGTTGAATATTGTCAAATTATCGTAACTACACCTTGAAACCAATATAGCTAGTTAACAGGCTAATAGCCATGTTTCTGGAGACCCAGGTCTCAAGAAACTTTTCAAAACTAAACTACATCAGGTCAAATCTTAGCAGTTTTACATTTCTATCGTATACCACAGTAAGCTACTCCCTCCGTCCCCCCAAAAAAATGCAAATTCTCCATTTCTGAGGAGTCAAGTGGTTTTAGGTTTGTCCAAATCTATATGAAAAGGGTCCTAACATTTATTATACCAAATAAGTATACCTAGATTAATCATTTTTTTGAACATAAATCCTTAGATTAATCATGAAATATATTTTCATAGTATACCTATTTGGAGTCATAATATTAATAACATTTTCTATAAACTTAGTTAGACTTAAAAGAAATTTGTTCCATACAAATCCATAATTGCATCTTTTTTTGGACGGAGGTAGTATCCAGGAGGAGCTCAGTAATTTACAAGCCAACATCTCAGCAAAGGCACATCAGCTCAAAATTCTATCAGATTTTCTCTAGTATCCTGCAAGAAAGTAGTTATCCAGTAACCAGGAACATATGTCCAGGTTTATGGCACCACCTCTAACCAACAGTGTGAGCTACCGTGATTACTTACTACTTCAAAACATCCTATTCCTCCCCTCTTCAAGGACCATGGTAACATAAAGGTGGTTCATAGGAACCTTATTTGTAGATATAGCAAAATATCCTTTCCTCTCTCTTATATGTCATTTTTTGCTATGTCCTAATTTAAACTTCTCCAAGTTTGCTCAAGTTTATAGAAAAATGCATGAACATCTATAACATGAAATTAATTTCATTAAATCGACTATTAAATATATCTTGGCAAAGCAGTCATTTAATATCTAGATGTAGGATAAAACTTGAGTAAACTATATTTTGGAACCGAGGGAGTAGATTTTTCAAACTAACCGCAATTTAGCTTGGAGGACAAGAGAATAGCACAGTAGACATAAGCACCGTGTATACCGTACACGCTTCTATGTTACTAGAGCATCAACTGTTTGTTTAGACCTTGCACGCTTTATATTGCCAAATCAATTTAACCAACATAAAGTCAGTATGAACAGACGGGGCCAAGCAACAACAACTTGTTGTAATCCAGCACCGATCTTACCGCCTTGGACGAGGACGAGGACGAGGCCGACGGCCTGACTGTCTTCCCCGGGACGCGAAGGCGCAGAGCAGGCCGTGGATGAAACGGCCGCCGGCGGCCGTGGGGATCGGCAGCGCGGCGGCGGCGATGGGAACGGTGGCCGCGACCCAGCCGAGACACAGGAGGTACTGGAGCGCAGGCCCACCTCCCGTATCCATTTGAACGCCGCCGCGCAGCGCGATGGCAAGGACTAGTGCACGCGCGCGGCGCGGCGCGGCGGAGGCAGGGACGCGCGGGGGTGGAGACGCGGCGCGGCGGAGCGGAGGCAGGGCGGGTGCTTGGGTGGCAAGGAGGGAAGCGAATCTGGAGGAAGGCACGCGAGTTTGGTGCGTTTGCTTCGCGTGGCGTGGCGGGGAGGTTTTACATCATCGGGTCCTTCTGGAAGCGGGCCGACAGGGACTTGACCTGATTAGTTGAGTGCCTGTGACCTAATTAATCAGGTTAACGACAGGTTTGAAATTGCCGTTCGATCCATCACCAGACCTTTCATCACGTTTCACAATTCACGGATAAATAGCTAAACTCATATAAATAAAGTAAATTGCAGGAGCTCACTGAAAACACTACGCAACCGTTCAGGGTAACTCATCCGGGTGGTGTTTCACTTTCTTTCGTGCACATATATGAGAGCGAACAGAGCGAGTGCAATCTAGACCAATGTAGCTTGATCAAGCAGACTCATCGGAGAATAGGGAGTCATCCAAAAATGTGCAAAATTGAAGTTAGACAAACGATAATGATGTAGACCACCGTAGCATTGATGTCTCACGGCTCACGGTTGAGTTTAGGTACGGAATAGATCTTTCATCTTTTGAAAAGGATTTTGGGTACGGACATATATATGGATGCTAAGAGTGTCGCTCTTGCACTTCTCTATTTGCTATCAAGTGTGGTGGTGGCTTAGTGGTGTTATCAGCAAGCAAGTCAATCTCACAGTCAAGCCTCCTATTGATTTACTACTATTTGGTTAGTAGATGAGCAGCTGCTGGTACCATTAGTACGGCTAGGGACGAACACAAAAATAGAGAAAAGTAGGTGCTAATTAAGTTACGAGGGCTAAACATTTAACTAGCTTTGAACTAAATTTATATTGAAGATAAGCTACAAAACAAATTAGGCTATAATCAGTCCTTATTGCTTGAGTGAGGTGAGAACTAACAAATTATTTATGTGCTCAAGATAATATTGTTTATGGTGATTTCGTGAGTTAGACCAATATTACAGTCCTAGTAACACTGGTCCTACCACCACTATTGAGCACAACTACAAATAATCGTTGTTTTGGAAACTTGTTTTACTCTGGCAATGTAGGTGTGCTTGAGACTACGAACAACAACCTAGTGGTGAGGTACCCGAATAAATCACAAGTTCGAAGATTTAGGGCTTGTTTGGGACCGTGTCTGCGTGGCGTTTCAGCGGAAAACACGGAATAAACCCGGCAAATGGCCTGCGGCCGTCACGCGGCGAGGGATCACGAGCCACGTGATAAGCAAGCGATAGAACATGGGCGGGCCAAAATGCGATAAGCGCGCAGTACGTTCCGCTTATACGCATCACGTTTATACGAACCTCGGTCCCAAACACGGCCTTATGCTTACTCAACGATGTAGATTGTGGTCAAGACTATTGTGAATGCATCACAAGAATCACGATTGGTTGTATATTCTCAGTGTTTTGTGTTTTCTATGACTGGGATAATAATACAATGGAATGTTTGGCGTGATTGTCTTTGATTTCTGGTAGTCAGTTGCTATTGTTAAACACTGCCCAGTATTATTTATTTAAGATTAGATTGCTAAAAGAATTAAGGTACCTTTAGTTATTATTGATAAAAAAAGACCAGCAAACCGAGTGTGGGTTGCGCTTGCCACCTGAAGAACGGAGATGCTACCGGAACTAAGTCAGCTTTCAAGGACTCAATTACAAGAAGTCTCATTTTTTAAGTTTAACCAAACACTCCCTCAATCCTACAAAAAAAAATACAATTCTAACAGTGTCACGTTGTAGTGTAAGTGTAACCAAATTAGATAAAAAAATATCAATATTTATGATCCAAATGAATATATTTAGATTATTAATTAGTTTGAAGTCACAAATGTAAGTATCATTCAATAGAAACTTAGTTAGACGTGAACCACTGTACATGGCACGCAAGTTGGATTCTTTTTTAGATGACGATAATACATAGAAGAAAAACATTATGTATAGTACTGGATAAATTCTTGAATGTCTTTATAATAAATTTGGTGGTACATACAAATATTAATATATTTTTATATCTTTATAATAAATTTGGTGGTACATACAAATATTAATATATTTTTATAAAAATAATCAAAAAAAATTTAGAAAATATCCAACACTATAGCGACACCTGGACCGAGGATTGTTCTGGAGCGCCCACGGCCGACGCGGGCGTGGACGACTACAGTTCGCGATAAGACCTGGGCTGCCAGGCTGGCACAGGCAGCGTTATTTGCCTCCACAACCAATGGATCAGGTTGGCGATCGGCGCGGTAACCCGGGCTCCAAAATTTTGAATCGGGCGGCCAACGAAATTTGATTTGTACCCGGCGCGAGAACCGCGGGGTGAACGACGATTGGCGAAGCGAACGCGGCCCACGCTCAGGACGTGATCGATTCGCCGCCACGGCCCTCAGCCGAAACGGACGGCGGACACCACGCGCATCGTGCGATTCGTTTCCCCTGCCAGCACGACGTGCGCGTATCCGGAGGCTCATCGCCGATGAACACGCCCAAAAATGGGATAAGCTGCGGATCACAAGCACCAGTCATTCCTTGCAGCGACCTCAAACCGATTCATGGCTACATTCTTTTCTGCCGATCACATTCCCCAGTGCATACGCTAAAAAACAGTATTGGCCAGTTTACGTGCAAGAATAGTGGAGCACGAAACCATCGTGCGGAATTTTTTGAACCCAACCCCACCAATAGATGACGATAAAGCGCAGAAATAACCCGCAATCACAAAGGAAAAGCGAAGCACAGCAATTTTGGTGAGCAGGCCAACAATCCAGAATTGCTCTGCACAATCACAATCCAGAATAGAAATTTCCGAAAACATGCAAGTTGATTACTTATATCGGAAGAACTGGATACATCTGCATCACCAAAAGACTATTGCTACACTAACAAACCATGATAGATAGAACTTGCCTAAGACAGAACACACACCATCAGAGACGCTTTGGGACACACACTTCGTTTGTACAACTGCTAACCAACACCACACCAAGATCAGAGCTACGCCCTAAGCAACCATCTCACGCGGCGACCTTCCGGGCCTTCTTGGTGGCCGGGGACTTGACAGTCTTGGGCTTCGCCTTGGCCTTGGCGGCAGGGGACTTCTTGGGCTTCGCGACGATCTTCTTCTTCTCCGGCGCCTTGCGCTTGGTGCCGGCGGCGGCCTTCTTGGGCTTGGCGGCTGCGGCCTTCTTCTTGGGCTTGGCGGCGTCCTTCTTGGCAGGCTTGGGCGCTGCGGTCTTGGCGGCGGCCGCGGGCTTGGCCTTAGGCTTGGGGGAGGCCTTCTTGGCGGCGTCGGAGAGCTTGTACGAGGCCTTCACCTTGACGAGCTTGCCCTTGGCGGCGGACCCGCGGAGCTGGATGGAGAGCATCTTCTTAAAGTTGGCCGGCAGCGACGCGCCGTACTTGTCCTCCATGTACTTGGCGATGGCGTGAGAGCTGGAACCGGTCCTCTCCTTGAGCGCCGAGATCGCCTCCTTGATCATCTGAAAGGGCACGGAACAAAAACGAGATTCGATCAGCCTACAATTCCGACGAGATCCAAAGAATCGATCAATGAAAACCGAATGGAGATTGACGAGGCTCACCTCAAAGTAGGGCGGGTGGGACGCCCCGGCGGCGGCCGCCTTGGGCTTGACGGCGGCGGGCTTCGGCTTCGGCGCCGCGGCGGCGGGCTTGGCGGTGCGGGACGCGGGCTTGGCGAGGGCAGGCATCGTGGCTAGTGGGATCGCGACGGGCAGAAAAGGCTCCAGAAACTGCAGCTGTGTTGTTGATCTCAGGACGGGAGCTGTGAATGGATAGATTCGAAGACCCGGGTCGGCTCGTTTTATAGGAGCGGAAGGGAGCGATCCGGCGGGAGGGTAGTTCTGCATCCTGATTGGCTGGAGAGGCGAGGCCACGGATCGCGATCCGCGGGAGGGGCGCTGAGCGCATCGGGGCCGTTGGATGGAGTGGGCGGTGCGGGCGCAGGCCAGTGTGCGCCGCCCGACGTGCAGCGGGAGGAAATGCAATTTCTACCTTGAAACAAAACCGCGCGAGCTCCTGTCAGTGGAACCCGTGCACCGTGGACCGGTGAGTGGTAGTCGTGCTCTCGCTGCGGACGACTGGACGTGCGCGACGGGTGGGGAATGGGATGATTTCCCGGTGTTCTGTGAAACAGGTGTACGAACATACTGGTGGGCGTGGATTTGCGCGTGGTTTGAGGCCTCCGGTTCCCAATCTGGATACGGGTGTATCTGGAGTTTTCAAGAACCTGGGTTTACCAAAATGCCCATGGTCTAGTATATCCGTATAATAATAAATAATATTACCCCATCAAAATTTATAGATATTATATTCATATTTAAATTTATATTTTGTGAAATAGTTAGATTTACTGTGCGAAAAGTAGTACTTCAATTTCTATATGACAAGTTGACTACTTCTTTTTTTGTCTACAGGAACACATGAGCTTAACAAAGAGGCACCCTTGAATTGAATGGAGGAAATGGGTTTTGACACCGGATGGATCAGATTGATAATGAATGTGTGTCTATATAGTCTCTTACAGAATAAGTCAATGGGGAGCTGACGGAGGAGATTGTTCCATAAAGAGGTTTGCATCAAGGAGATCCCCTGTCGTTGTATCTCTTTCTAACATGTGTCGAAGCGTTCTCGATCTTATTGAATGAAGCTGAAAGAAATGGGAATTTGGAAGGGGTCACTATATGTGTGAATGCACAGAGCATTACTCACCTATTGTTCACAAATGATTTTTTGCTTCTCCTAAAAGTTAATAAGGAGAATGTAAATTATTTGTGGCATATTCTGCAACTATATGAGGAGTGTTCAGGGAAGATTATAAATAAAGACAAATCATCAATTTTGTTCAGTAAGAATTGTGGTGCTAGGAAGAAGTCAAATTTTATGGAGGCACTGAATTTAAACCAGGAAGACAAGAATGACAGATATCTCGGGTTGTCGGTGTATATGGGCAGATCTCGTTCCAAGATGTTTGCGTACTTGAAGGATAGTATGGAAGCGCATTCAAAGGTTGAAGTACAAACTATATTGTCAAGAGATGGGAAGGAGACTCTTATTAAGGCAGTTGCCCAAGCCATACCAACCTATGTCATGTCATGCTTTGACCTAACCAAGTCTCTATGTAATGAAACCAATAACATGAATTGTAGATTTTGGTGGGTGCAACAAGGTAATGAAAAGAAATTGCATTGGCTCTCTTGGCAAACCCTCGCAAGCCATAAGGAGAAGGGAGCTTTGGGGGTATAGAGATTTGCACCTGTTCAACTTAGGGGCTGTTTGGTTGCCGTCTACGCTCGCCACAAGTAAAGTTTAGGTGGCCCACACCTCCCCCCGGCTGTTGTTTGGTTGCTCCTTAAAAGTTAGGCCGCCACACACCTTGCAGGTGCTATCGGTTTGCTATTATTAGCTTGTCTTCTAGTGGTGGTGAGCGTGGCGAGTGTGGTGGCCATTTTAGTCGCCGCTGGCCTCGGCGTCGCTACCCACGCCAAGGTGTGGCAGGGCAGGCTAAGGCTGTGAACCAAACAACCCCTTAGCCATGTTGGCATGACAAAGCTGGCGTCTAATTCAACAACCGGACTCTCTCTGCGCTTGTCTCCTGAAGGCCAAGTACTGGCCCGATGGCAACGTCTAGGGAGCAAAGGAGAGTTCAAGAATATCATATACTAGTTAGGAGGCGCGCATTTGCGCGCTGAAAACTTAGAGGAGGAACCTGGCAACGTGAGGTCACTACTGATTTAGAAAATAATCCTATGAATGGAAAATATGAAGCCTCAAAAGTAGTAGTAATGAAGGTAGCCATGGATGTGCTTACAAAACATTGTATAGTACATCAAAAAGTTCTTAAAATTCATAGGAGCGATACAAAAAAGACTTGCAGTGTGCGTGTATATCGTAGGATCAATAACTTTGTGGGTGTATGAATGTCAAAATCCGCAGGACTAACACAAAGGGTCTGCAGAGCGCGTAGTATATCCCAGGACTAAAAGCCTCGTAAATTGATAAACATAACTGATCCATAACCATAGCGCTGGTAAAGTGACATCTGGTGACATGTTATCCTTATAGGAACCATTCCGGGCTGACCTTCACTGAGGCATTACACAAAGTTTTAACTCCAAGAGACAATAACCCAGATATACATAAGCATTATAATACAACGTGGTCAAGCTAAGGTGATGATGCATACTGTCATAGCAGAAAAGTGCTAGCAGTCTTTCAGCAACCCAGATAAACTGAGTAAGTAAGCTGATGCCAACCATTTTTTAACAAAGGCCACTGTAATGTAGACAGTGGAAGGCAGGGCAGGATGCTCCACAAAATACTTGGTCCATAGTATTCCGTACCCAGACTTGCATCCTGTGGAAATAATAGACGGATCCATAAGTAAAGGAAGCCTATAAACAGGTACTATCATGACTGTAAGCATGTGGATGATTATAACTATATAGACATATTACAGTAACTGTAGACAAAGGTAGTTAGTAAAATTTAGGTGTAAGCTTTGTATGGGAACAAGATTTTGTCCTCAGGGAGTATATCATATTGGTCCATACAAAATTAAGGTGCTATGTACAGTGACCACGCATCAGATTAATTAGATGTAGTAATCAATAGATATACAGGAAGTCTGGTATATGTATGTACTGTTACTCTGATGGAAGAACTGGCTGACCTATCCTTGGACTGATTTTTCGATGGACCAGATTTGACCCTTTCAGTGAGAAGTAAATCACGTGAATATATTGCGGATAATTAACATGTATATAAGACATGGGTTGGTTAACATTAAAACCTCTTGCTCTTGGGGTATATCAATGTGTCATCAGAAGCAGCCTACAAATTACAGAATGAGCGCGATATATAAATCATTGGTCTATAGCGGTGCTTCATACACAAAATTATTCGTGGCCAGAATGAGTACCTCACAGGTTTCAAACATTAGAGACTTCCGAGCAGTGTGAACATCTGATCCTGAGCTGAATTCATGTCCAAAAATAAGCATAGTTATTTGAACGTACATTTATAGAAGGGGCAATGCCCCTCTCCAATGTTCTATTTACGCATCTTTGCAACAGTGAGACAACTTTTCCCTCTCAGAAAGTAGCGGACATAATAATCACTTGGTAGCCTGGAAGAAAGATATCAGCTGGGACTGAGATGCTATACCTGACCAATGCACTGTTGCTAGATTAGAAACCTTTCATTTTTTCCTCTAAAACCAAGAAACAAACACCAAAATGCAGTGCACAACCACCTCTTGAGCCATTGAGGCTCACTGAACCACCGTGCAGAGCTAAAAAGAGTTCTTGTTTCCTATGAAGGGAGGAAGAACAAAGAAACCAATTAGTAAACAAGCAGGCCAGTGGAAGAAGAATAGTTTAATTCTAAATATTTTGTGCAATTAACTAAATGTAAAAACGTCAAAACCTAAAAACATAAAGGCCAGCTACAACTACATAATGCTCGAATAAAAATTATACATAACTTCGATTTGATAAGTCTAGATCTGGGTGCAGCTATGCCTTTGTCAACTAAGCTGGTAAGTTTAGAACACACCAGCCAAGAGTTTTCTTATTGACTCCTAAAGTTAGCAGTCATATGCAGAAGCACCACCAACCAAGAGTTTTCTTATTGACTTCCTAAAGTTAGAAGCACGAAGGAAGTGATTAGAATATTAGCAGCATAGTATACAAAAAATGACGGTACAGTTCAGAAAGTGGACACTGGTTGCCCTTGTATATTTGCAAGAGACAGCTGTAAGTGGCACATATAAATTTGTGGGTGCAAAGAAATCATAAATCAACAAGCTGAAATTAGAGGATGCACACTTATAATTGGAGCATGCTAACTACATTACTTTGTTGGTCATATGCCATGTGCCTGGGTAGGAAGTAATTGCCTAAAGTTGCAAGCAATAATTTGGGAAAGAAAAAAGGAAACACCACCTTGCATGTTAATTTCAGGGAATAGCAGTTGACTGGATTCAATATATATATGAGAGAGAAAGAGAATTATGAAGCATGCTTTCACAAAAACTCATGGACGGAGAGAGCCAATGCAGGCTGCTGTTAATAGCACACATGTAAACCAAAAAACACACACTAAGAGCTGCATAGGAAATTCACCCGATTGGTCACTATTTTGATCTGAAGAAACCACTGGGCTCAAGCAGGCATGGCAAAAACAGTGTATTTGGAAATTGAATCTGAGGATAAAGAATAAAATAAATTATCCAATTGGTCTCTATTTTTATGGCATAGGAAAGTATGAGAATACTAATAAAGCTAGCCGAGGAGTCACCCAAAAAAATACCAAGTAGGCCAATACCTCTCCTTTGTTCTATAGCTTAGTAGAACCCCTCTCCTTTGCTCAGAAGCTCAAGACCTAACACGTGGAATGGGACAACAAATAGATAAAGATTACTGCTCACATCAGCTGGCAAATTTATACCATCCTCCTTTTCAGTTTACTTGTCACTAACAAGATGCTGTAGAGTTTTTTTTTTAAAAAAACGATGCACTTTTAACTGCTCATTTTTTCCCTAAAAGTTTTAGATACCTAAAAGGGTACAATGCTAAGAAACTATGTTTCACTATAAATCAATTCATGAGGAATTTCAAGCATTTATAATCTTTCCCAGGAAAAAGGTGTGTCATAAAAATTCCTTACAATATTGCAGTGAGAAATCATCAGACGATAGTGTTTCTGATAAAACACCCACGCACCCGTGCCGTGCAGGAGGGTAAAAGTGCAAGATTGAGACTATATAATGAATCCATAGCATTTTTCAAAAGCCAAAGGTTAGAACATGGCTCAACTGTGACTACTATAGTATTATTCTACACCTATGTCTGAATAAAAGGATGGCAATAGGCATATCTCAATCTCAATACACTGGAATGGCAATAAGAAACCGGTAAACAAATTTCCCAAGCATCATGTTGGTAGGGTTTAGTTCACATATTTGGTTTAGATTCGAGAAGAATGGGTCTTGTAGTAATTCTGATCCTGGCCAATTATCTGGTTAATATGCTAACAGCAGTCGTGTACCTACACGACCTCAAGTATGCCCTCTGAAGAGCTCGGCTCCTAGAGAATTCCTGGACACATTGAATTGAATAGTGTGATCTGGAAAACTAAAAATATAAGTATGTCAATAACAATAATTCACGATCATGCAACTGAATAGTAAAGAAAGAAGGAGAAATGTATCTTCCGAAGATAGTAACCTCTGCAGGTTACAATAATAATTATTCAGAAATGGTTAATGTGATTAATGGATTGTTGTGTTGGAAAAAATCCAGAGAAGACAGCTAGTGATTTTGGTGAATTACCTTCAAATTGAAATAGGATGTCTCATGGCCATAATTGACCAAAACCTGCTGAAGAATTCATCGACTTGCTTCATCAGGAACAAACATGACCAGACAGTGCAAATGTTGCTGAGGCATATCGGAAACAAAGCTTTAGCTAAACTAAAACCAATAGACATAATTGATTCTCTTTAGAATCGTGATTGACAACCATGAAGAAAATCTGGTGGTACCTCACTATTCTTATTCTTATACTAATATAATAATAGAAATAGATAAACATGATGAAGAGTTAAGAGGAGCACGAATGCTGCAACAGTCAACAATGTGAGGGGTGAAAAGGAAAAATTTAGAAGGAACAACAAATATACGAAAAGCCTGAAAGATAGTAAGAAGAAGAAGCACAAACAAATTGCATATGAAACTGGATTTTATATGTGCGGCCATAAAAAGCATTGAACATTTTCGGCTCCTAGCTGTGATAAGAGACGCAAAATCAAAAAAAGGTTATGGGTCTTGGTGCACATGTTTTTTTCTTATGGCACCTTCTGATGTTTAGAAAACTACAATCAAACCTATTATGGTCTTCCATGCTGCCTTTTCTCACCAGCAGACTACCACTCTCCATCTTGATTCTTGTATCCTCTCTCCTTTCTAAGACTTTATAAATCATAAACTCACTGAAAATACTCCCAAAAGGAGCCAATCATTTGGGCTTCTGTTTATCAAAAGAGCTGCTATCTTGGCAGCTTGAAATGAAAAGGCCAAAAGAAAGGTACCTCTTGGCCGCTATTGTTACTGTATGAAAAACTGAAAGTCTTGATTAAAGAGAAGGGCAGAAATATGTCACTGGGCATAGAACCAAGTTTCAGATGTTGACAAATTGTGAAATCATGAGTACCTAGCCAAGCCAAAACAGTATCGGAAACAAAAATATGTTCAAAAAAGATCATTAAAAGAATCTGGTGCACCAAACATTCCAATAGTTTAAGGGCTGATGTAAATAGACAAGGCAAATTTCATCCTTGTAGTCTCCTTCAAATCCCATTATAATAAGAAGTAGTAAACTGTGACTATTTTATTGTCCTTATTAGCAACCAAACTTAAATTTGTTAAATTTACGGATTGGCATAGCAATGTTCACGGGACAGCAAACCTTAGAGGCAACCAAACTTAAGTTGTTCGAGATAAGAAAGTATTAGTAGGCACATATTATGCTTCTATATATATTCTTATGTTTTTAAACATGTAAATAACAGTCACGGGGGCTCCAGTCCATTTCCTGGTTATTATCAATGAAGAAAAAGCAACTTATCAATGAAGAAAAAGCAACTGGACCTTAGGCAGTACCATAACGATGAGAAGCTGCTTCTGACTGAATCGAAGATATGATGGATGATGTGACTGCAGCTGAGACAATAATATATCAGTGCACATATATGTATATCCGTGTGGATTAAGATGAAAGGAGATTCAAAAAGTTGCAACGTATGCATACATATGTTCCTGAATTCGCAGTGATGGTGCTTTAAAAAAAAATTCATAGTGATGGTAATCAACTGAGCACATTATTCTTAGGCCTGAAAGAATTGGTGTGATGAAAAAAAAACAAACCAATATAATAAAAAATGAGGTCATTTTAGGATGCCTTGAATCTGATTTGTTACTCCCAGTATTAAATATTTGTTCATATTTGTCCTTTGGAAAATAGAAGTAACCACTGACGAAAAAAAAATGATAGGGCGAGTGTTTGCTCATCGCAATGGCTAATAGTAACCTGCATATTTTTATGCGTAAGGATATTGTAATCTACCCAACAGCCAACAGTACTAAGTTGAGCAAGGGATGGCAAGTACTTCTGCTTGTGGGCCTCAGATCCACATAGAGCTGTTCTTCAGGAAAAAAAAAGAGAGGCAATTAGCGCAGCTTAGCTCCAGCACTTGGGCCAATTGATAATGGTAACTGATAAAACTTCTTAACACAATATAGTATGAATTTATAAGTAATCTAGGTGTTGAACGTATTGTTAAATGCAGAACAACTTTTCTTACCCGTGACATTTCCACTATAGTAACAAAACTGGCTGTAATTGAAAGTCCTGGACACCCATAGCCCTGCAGTAAGCCAGACTCGTATTAAACATATTAAATATTGGAGCACTAAATATAAGCTGGGGGCAAGCATGTTTAAACCTTCACAGACCATTCTAGAGGACCGTATGCTTAAGCCTTCACAGGCCATTATAAGTGATTAGTTTTTCCAAAATGAAGAAAGACTAATCTCTAATCTTGCAACTATATAAGTGATTAGATTTTTACAAAATGAGCACATTAGTAGGGATGAATTGGTAACTGTAGCGGTACCAAATCATCATCACAATATATATGAATATGGAGGAGAGGAATACCTGGCCAAAACTACAACCAGGACTGTAAGTCATATGAGCAGTCACTTCCATGGTGTATATATTCAGGAAATGTGTAAGTCGACATAAAGTGTCTTTAAAAGAAACTGTGATCTTTCTGTTTTCCTGCATCATGTTTATTGACCACATATGGCATGGTATTACAGCACCTACCTTGATCATTTGCCAAACTGTGCTCATACAAGGAGTACATCAACATCATTAGCTTTTAGCTTCTCAACCAAAGAAGCCATTGTAGGAGAAATTCGGCAAATCAAATAAAATAAACAGCGCTTTTGATAATCCAGTAAAGGGACCAAGGAAATGGACAACTTTTGTTTGTAAGTATGAAAACAATAGGGTTGTATCTTTGTTTACACCATATTTAAAGAAGGGCCATTTAAACAAATCTTGTAACACCGCAATTAGATTAGTCCCATAACAAATGGTAGCTAGGATTTGGGTCTCGAAGTCACATCAAATAAGGAAGAAGAGGCTAAAACCAACCAATTCATGACTCTGGCTGTAGCTATATACAAGCAGAATTTCGAACAAATTTTAGAGCATCACTTAATGACCATAGTACAGAACCCAGAAAAAAACTTATGATTCTGTAATCATTCACACTTGTAAAAACTTCCTAATATAGATCGACATCTATACCTTCAGTTAACAAAAATGAGATGGCATTGAAATAGTGCTCATCAAAAATAGCTAAAATTCTAGCAAAAGAAAAGCACAAGAACGAACAATAGGCCTTCATCATTGTTGTAAGCACTGAAGATAATTTATAATGTAACTATCAGATATTATAGCTCATCACTTGATCATGTTCTAGGAGCATCTAAGCCAGTGTATACCTTTCCTCAAAAAACCAATGGCTCAGTACCTCACCAGAATTGATCATCAGATCATTTCTTTTGTCATCACATACTCAACTAAACCATAAGGAGGTGCAGAATGTGGCATTGAATGATGCGGGAAGCATCTAAGAAAAGCACAAGAACGAAACATAGGCCTTCTAAGAAAAGCACAAGAACGAATGTAATAATCAGATATTATATGGCATCACTTGATCATGTTCTAGGAGCATCTGAGCATATTAAACTGCAGGATAGATTAAATACAAGAAGCTCATCAGCTTCTATTTTTCCTTACAACAACTTATTGCTCAATACCTCACCAGAACCGATCATCAGTCCATATTTTTTGTCATCACGTGCTCAGTTAAACATATCATGTTCTTTTTAGTAAGACTTTAGAAGAGGGATAAAAGAAGGATGACTACACATGAAGGATACAGGGCAATCTGTAGCGCCGGACTTGGCACGAGCACTGCTCTGCCAGTATGTTACCTTTCCTCCACTAAAATCAGACAAAAATTAGAGAGCGTTCAGCTCGAATCCCTCAAAATAGAAGAGGATCCAACTCAAATCCATCAAAAATCGAAGGTGAGCAACACCGCAGCTGGTACTGAGCGAACTGGAGCTAGTTACAGAGACACGGAACTCTAGGCCGCTGTCGCCGCCACGGCAGGCGAGCCGACGCACGCGCACACGACAGGGATGAGGAGCGACAGAAAGAGAGAGAAGGAAGGGGACAAACCGGTGTTGCAGGAGGGTACTGTGCAAACCCTAGGCACGTAGAGCCACGGACGAGCAGGCGGGTTTCGTGGGGAGGTCGGCCACCAGCAGTGCCCGCTACCGCCGTGCCAAGCCCGGCCATGGAAGCGACGATGTGCACCGAGCACGGCCTCGGCGAGGTACAGCCGCGACCATGGGAAGACACAGCTAGGGTTTCGTGGATCGAGCGGAGGGCGCGAGGGAGAGGAATAGGAGGGCACGCTGGTGGAGGAGAGGAGAAGGAGAAGGACGGCGTGAGGAGAGGAGGAGGAGGGCGGCGCCGCCGCCGCCGTCGCGCGCGCCCCCCCGCGGTCGGCCCTGGCTGTGTCGAGGGAGAGGGGAGGAGGCCGTGATTTCTTTCTCTTTTTTTTTTTTTTTTTTTTTTTTCTGAGTGGGAGGGGCGCTCCCGTATATATTCTCTGGGGAGAGGCGGGGTTATTTTGTAAAAGTGCAGGGCGGGCGGGTAAGTGAAAATTTACCACGATCTTAAAATTTTCTCTTCTTCAGGTGTCGGATGTTGAGTAATACAGGGTGTAAAAAGTAAAAACGCAAAACTAATTTACTGTTTACTGAAATATTTTCTGTACCGAAACGTGTTTTCTTCGAAAGGGAAGGTTTTTTTGTAAAAATCCACGGAGCCAATCACAAGATTTGGAACGACGTGGATGGCCTATCCGAGGATCAACTCGTAGGAGATTAGAGGTTTTCAACTTGGCGTAGCTTGGTTAGAGGGCTGAGAGCTATGGAGAAAGGTATTATATGGAGAATAGGTGATGGCAACTCAACCCGAATATGGGACCCATGGATTCTGGCAGGTGCTCCTAGAAGGCCACAAACACCCCATGCAATCACCATATTGTCCAAGGTTTCTGACTTGATCGACCCCTATACAGGTGCCTAGGACATCGAGCTAGTGGAGGATCTGTTCTGGGAAGAGGACGTTCCCAACATCTTGGCCATTGCAGTGCATGTTGATCGAGAAGATACAGTAGTTGGCACTTTGATCGCAAAGGCATGTTCTTAGTTAAGTCAACGTACCATGTGCTGGAAGATGATGTTGAAACCCGACAGGTCCGGCAACAGGGTGAATCATCAAATGTTCAGGAAAGTAGCAACGAAAAGTTTTAGAGTAAAATTTGGCGTCTCCCAGGACCTCTCAAGTTCAAGCAACTTGTGTGGAGAGTGGCACATAATAGTTTGGCTTTCAAACTGAATATCAATAGGAGAGGCATTCAGCTAGACACTAGATGTCCGGTTTGGAATAGATTTGATGGAGATGGGGCTCACTGTTTTATGAACTGCAAGGCAGTCCGCCATTGTGGGAGGAAATTGGGTCTTGAATTATTCAGAGTTCAGCTCCTGCTAGCCAATACAACAAAAGATTTTGAGGGAAATTTTGAAATTGAGAAATAGTATTTGTATCACCATATTAGTCCTGCTTTGATGCTAGCGTGACGTAAGGAACAAGGTGAATGCTGGTGAGCTCATCTCGTTGAGCTAGGAGACGGTGTAGACAGTGATAAGCATGGTGAATGTCTGAATGATATTCTGAAAAATGATGACCAGATTACAGGCCCTCAGTTCAGAAAGTTCAGAGATGGACACCGCCACCTCTACATTACCTTATTAAGATCAATGTCGATGGCTGATTCAATATGGTGTGTAATATTGGTGCATGGGGCTTTGTAATCCGAGATCAAGAAGGCTCGACAGTCCTTGGTTGACGCGGGAAACCTCCGAGTAGGCTTGCTCCGTTCAGTTTTTTTTTTTTTTGAGGAGCTTCCGTTCAGTTTAGTTGGGCCCGGGCGGCCCAATCCAATGCAGCAGGCTGGCCGTGCAGCCGTGCACAACGGGTCCAAGGTTTTCCCACACCACTGCGTCTGGGCTGGGCCCAACAGTCAGCTTTCTCGTGTCGTCAACCGTCTACTAGAGCCGAGTCCACGCACCAGCGTCGGCGTCTCCGTCGACAGGTCATCTCGCTCCGCATCAAACAAAACCGCCTGTTTTTTTTTTTTTTGGTTTCGTCCACCGGAGCGGAGGGACATGGCGCTGCCGACGGCTAACCCGGGCTTCCGTCTCGGCTGCCAGGAGGCTCCCGCGATGGGCTTGGGGTTGGCGCCGCGGCTGGCACTGCTTCGTCCCGCTGCGGTCTCCCGGCATAGGTTTGGTATCTCTGAAATCTTCGATTTCTGCCCTTTGTTCTGTTCATATACGGAGAGTTGCCCTTGCAGTCAGTTGAAGCGCTAATCTCATTATTCATTCTGCTTGCTTAGTCTGCCCGCTCACTCATGCAATCGCAAAGTCGTATAGTCCATAACTGTCCTCGCAAAAAAAGGGAAAAAAAAAGAAATCTGTCATCTTGTTTGTTTGTAATCCACAATTTTCCCCATTGATGTACACAATATAAATTAGCTTCACAGAACGTAGTAGATCATCAGATGGCACTTAGCAGGATTTGGATGGTGGTGAATTGGACACCAACGATGAGCAATTGTTTTTTTCTCGATCGGGCCATTCACCCGTATTTCAAACGATGAGCAATTGTTGTCTTGGATCGTGTGAACCATTGCCGTGTGTGCTCTATAGTCTATAAACAGTCTGAATGCGATGTTACTTCAGTTATGAACAATTATATGGAATGACGTCTTATTGGGAAAACTTCTGTAGGAAAAAGAGAAGGAAGTATTGTATCATATGAAATGAAACGTTGACACCCAATTAACGTGCTGCAGGCCGTGCTAGAACCGCAACCTGTTTATTGGAAGACTTTACCAGTCCTAGCAGGTCATTAAAAAAAAAATCTGGATGATGTTTTTCATTGTGGACATAGTTCATGTGCATAAGTGCAATTTAATATCTCTTGTCACAAATACAGTTATTCTGGACTTATACTTCATTGTCTCCAAACACAACTTTGAATTCTGATAACAATTTTTTTCCCTAAAATCCATTAAATTGCAATATTAAGCATTACATCCAGAAGTCTACTTGATATATTTTCGTGTTTCCTGTCTAATTATTTTAATATCATTGTAGTAAAATTTTAAGCGGTTTGACAGTTTTTTGCAACCAAAGGGAGTGCACAACTTGCCTGATCTCTTCTTTGGTCTCTCTTTACTACTGAACATATAATAACCTTATTTTTTTCTTTTTCTTTTTCGGAAAGATTGGCCTTGAGTGTCTACATAAATTATTCTGCATACATTGTCTGTACTTCCAACACAACTATTTAACATGTGCAGGATTAGGACTAGCAGAAGGATTCCAGTGGCAGCAACCAGTCTAGATGACTATCTTCCAATGCGAAGCACTGAAGTGAAAAATCGGTAACTTGTTTAATTCAAAGCGAGTGCTGGCATTTGTTTGTTCCTTAATTAATAAACTTATCTGAATCATACTTTCTAGCACTTTTAGCTTGATACCACTGGGTGTGCTGTTAATTATTATGAGTAAAAATTACTGTGTATATCAATTTTAAAATAATAAATTCTATGGCTATGTTTGCCCTTCTATTCTGAACTGATACTGTCGAAAAACCTTAAAAGGTCATAAAAGGTAATTCGTCAACAGCCACCATTTGCAATTGGAACATGAAGTCAGCATATCCATACCATGATATAAATACCTCTTTTGCTGTTTTGCAATTGATTCATTGAGTTTGTTATCTTCAAGTTAGGTATAGTTCTTATTTCAATGAACATTGCCCATGTTGATCTCACATAATGCAGACATACTTGGTGAATGATGATAAGTTTAACTCTGGCATGGAGAAACATTTACTTAATTGAGAAGCAGAAAATGTTCTTATTTTTCATGAACCCAATCCTGCAAAATTAACCTGATTATGGCGTATCACCCCTTGTCTCTGCAAGTTGGCAACTTCTAACAGGAAGAGTCTAGCCAAAATGCTAAATTGAACTCAATATAAAAATATCTATATGCTTGATAATGTGGTGCTTCTATTGTAATCTGAGTTCACTTGTTTACGGATTGGAGCACAGTGGGATCATACAACCTCTGTTGACAGCAATTCAGTTTGATGTTACTCCCTCCATTTCAAATTGTAAGTCGTTTTAGTTGTTCTAGACTAGAATTCTGGACATAATGTATATCTAGGTGCATAGCAAAAAAAAATCATGTATCTAGAGAAGGCGAGACAACTTACACTTTGGAACGGAGGGAGTATAGCTTAACTGTCACATGAGTCATACTGTTTGTGTACCAGTATCTGTGAGCTATAATACTTGTTATCTACTTCCTGAGGCATTTCCTTTATCTTCGATTCTATGGTGCAGGACATCAACTGGTGATATCACAAGTCTCAGACTAATCACTGCAGTGAAAACCCCTTATTTGCCAGATGGAAGATTCGATCTTGAATCATATGATTCTTTGATAAACATGCAGATAGAGGGTGGTTCTGAAGGTGTAATAGTTGGTGGAACAACAGGAGAGGGTCACCTAATGAGCTGGGATGAACACATTATGCTTATTGGGCATACTGTTAACTGCTTTGGCACTAGAATTAAAGTGATAGGCAACACAGGAAGTAACTCTACCAGAGAGGCCGTTCACGCAACAGAGCAGGGATTTGCTGTTGGCATGCATGCAGCTCTCCACATCAATCCTTACTATGGGAAGACCTCAACTGAAGGATTAATCTCTCATTTCGAGGCTGTTCTGCCGATGGGTCCAACCATCATTTACAATGTGCCATCCAGGAGTGGCCAGGATATTCCTCCTCAAGTTATTGAGGCACTTTCAGGTTATTCAAACCTGGCAGGAGTGAAAGAATGTGTCGGACATGAAAGGGTCAAGTGCTACACTGATGAAGGTATAACAGTATGGAGCGGTAATGATGATGAATGCCATGATTCTAGATGGAAATACGGTGCCACTGGAGTTATTTCTGTAGCAAGCAACCTTGTCCCTGGTCTCATGCGTAGTCTCATGTATGAAGGGGGGAATGCATTGCTAAATGAGAAGCTGTTGCCACTGATGAAATGGTTATTCTGTCAGCCGAATCCCATCGCACTCAACACTGCTATGGCTCAGCTTGGGGTGGCAAGGCCTGTCTTCAGATTGCCGTATGTACCTCTTCCTATTGAGAAGAGGATTGAATTTGTCAGGATTGTTGAAACTATTGGACGGGGAAACTTTGTGGGGCAGAAAGACGCACAGGTTCTAGATGATGATGATTTTGTTTTGATCAGTAGGTATTAGTAAGCGAGCTTGTTAGTCCTATGTATTTTGATGAATAAAACTAGCAGCATGTTATGAGGATTTTTTTAGATTTTTGTAAAGAAATAAAACTACTGTCATGTCATGAATCCTGATTTGGCTTGCAGTTTTCTGTGGATCCAGGTGGCCATTTCTTATGCGGAACTGGCCTATAGATCCATTAAGAAATAAAGTAAGAGATGTATAGCATCACTTATTCTTCCTATACATATGAAAAATTACATTTCTTCTTCTGGCTAGTGTATATATAATAATGTCCTAATCCATATATTATCTATATGCCCCAAACTTCTGGTAATGAGCGTCATTTAGTCTGTTCTCTCCTCTTCCTCCTTGTCCGCCGAGTGGCTCTTGGTGATGGAGGACACGAGGGAGAGGGGCGCCTGCTTGGCCCATCGCTTGATGTCGTGCACCCTCTTGCTGGCCCTCTTGCCCCTGCCATTCGGCTTCACCGCGCCGTTCTGCCGGTCCTTGGTGATGGCGATGGCCAGGTCGTTGGGAAAGAGCGATCGCCAGACGAGCGCGTGCAGGAGCGTCGACACGAGCAGCAGCGACACCATGGTCGACGACATGAGGGAGAGGCTCAGCGCTAGGGGCCCTGCTCGCGAAGCACGGCACAGCCTCGGCGTACTTGACGGTGGCCAGCGACGCCGTGGTCATGGGGGAACGTGTACGACCACCACGCGAGGGAGAACCTGCATATGCGGTGACACGTACGCGTCCACACAGCTAGCGGTCAGTTGGTCGGCCGCCGATGATCGAGAAGTCCAACGGGAAGAGGTGCTCACCTGAATCCCCGGAAGAAGTTGATGCGCACGACGAGGGACAGGTACAGGAATATGGCCATGAAGAAGAAGGTGCGCGCCACGGCGTCGAAGCTGCCGTAGATGGCGGCCCAGGAGAGGCTGGCGGCCGACGGCGTGGCGATGAACATGGAGTACACCGGGTGCAGCTCCTGGGCAGCGCCTCGTTGGTGGGCAGCCGCTGGTACAGCGTGACGAACACGACGATGTAGTGCGAGACCCCGATGGCCCACAGGAGCTTGCCGGCCTCCGCCCACCCGACCCTCGCCGCCAGTATGGCCCCGACGAAGTTGCCGACCACCGAGAGGTGGGACGACGGGTTGGCCACCTTGCACAGCCGCCGCTTGCCGCCGGACAGCCACTGCCCGTAGATCTTGAGCTCCAGCGCGAAGAGCGGCAGGACGAAGGCGCACCACAGGGCCGGGTGCGGCCGCTCGGGCGCGTAGGCGCGGGGCACGCCGATGGTCACGAACATGGCCGCGATCCACGGCGCGAAGAAGAAGTTGACGCGGACCGGGTGGAAGTACTCGCGGCGGATGGCCTCGAAGTAGAAGACGCACTTGAGCACGTAGGTGACGGACGTGGCCACGAGCACGGTGACGGCGAGCAGCCACAGCGCGACGTTGATCATGGGCGTCACGTGCAGGAAGCGCATCGCCGGGCTCGCCGCCAGCGCGCCCCACAGGATGGCCTGGCTGCCGAGGCCCAGGCATATACCGAAGCAGCCGATCGGGAAGCGCAGCAGGAACGGCCACACCTCGTCCTTGGGCAACAGGATGTCCTCGTAGTCCTAGTAGAGAAACCATGTCCACGTTTCATTCAAGTGTCAGTGAGACGTGCTTGTAATTGCATACAGCATACATCGTGACACGATGCCAAGAACTACTAGATTCTACTTACGCGGACTTCGTCGAGCTCAGGGCCGCGGAGCGCGGCGAAGTAGCGGCCGGCGGGGACGCTCTTGTTGAGCGGGTCCTCGGCCGGCCTGCCGGCGGACTGCTGGTCCTCGACGTGCGTCGGCAGCTCGAGGTCGGACTCTCTGATCCTCGTCGGCAGCAGCGAGTTCTGCTTGCTCAGCGTCGACTTGGTCCGGAACATGCTGAAGTCACCTCCCCTGCGCGCGGCGCCGTCGCCGCCGGCCTGGCCAAGGCCGCCGCTGTGGTTGAGCACCCCAAGGCTCCTGCCACTGCGCGGGAGGGCGCGCTGGCCCCTTCCGCCAGCGTTCCTCCCCCTCTGTCCATGCCCAGCACCGCCACGCCGCTGCCGAGCGACACCTGCCGGCTGAAGGCTCTCTGCATCGGCGGCGGCCTCCGGTCGCCCCGGACGTTGAGCGGCCCGCTCATTGCCATCTGCCTCGAGTCCTCGGGCGGGGCCGCCCGGATGTCCGCCATTTGCTGGCCCGTGGAAGAGGACGAAGGATCGGCTGCCATTTCTGCAGCTAAGCGATGCTCGAGGTGCGAGCACAAGCGCCGATCGAGTTATATGCTATGTGCGGCGGCTCCAATATATGCTCGGTCGCGGCGGCACTATGTCAACATGACCGGTGCTTTCACGTGCACTGGCCGGCGCCACCGCGTGCAGACGTGGAGAAGGCCGGGGCGAGGGCAGGCCATTGCTGTCCAAGTGGTTGGTCGATGGGGAGGAGATGGATCGCTGCTGGCCATGCCTTTTTGCTCCAAAGGAAGAAGCCAATGGCCAGGTCACGAGATGTGGAATCCATTGGCTGTGATCTTCAGAAAGTTGAGCTTCATGCATGCATAATAAGAGATCAAGAGGTCGAGATTCGAGAAAAGCCGATGGCCTCAGTGGCTGCTGAGTTCAGAAAGTTGAGCTTCATGCATGCATAAGACTATAAGAGGTCGAGATTCGAGAAGAGCCGACGGCCTCCTGCTGACTACCGGAGGTTGGCATTCAGCAGCAAAAGGTTCACGGGCGTGTTGCCAGTTTGGCATGAAAGCCTCCTTTGTGGATTCCAGGCGTAAGTTTGGCATGAAAGCGTCCATGGTGGATTCCAGGCACACGTACGCAAGGCTCACGCAGCAAAGGAGCAAAGGGAAGGCTACTAGGCCAATTCTATTGAACCAAGCAGAGTCGGAGTCACCATAATGTTATAGTACTGAATAACAAAAGGCGACTCCAAGTCCGCTTGGTTCAATAGAATGTGTTCTAGTATCAAGCAAACTCTTGAACACGATATGAGATTTCAAACGTTTAATGTTCAAAAGATGTACACGACAAAATTAAGAAAAACTGGCACAAGGGAAGGAAGAAAGCCTGTTATTGATTATATATTTCAGGTAAAATAGCATCAAAATCATGTGAACCGCGTCATGCGGGTTTCTTAATCATCTTGCAACATTTCTGAATGAAGATGCATACATGTAGTGCTGCAGTATTTGTAGTTGTATCGGTGGAATGGCACCTTGCCAACCAAGGAAGTGAAACAGCACGAACACGAATTCTCATCTGGTACTGCCCTCTGCGCGGAGCCGGTTGCTGCTGCTGCACCAGACAGGCCGGCTCCGGCAGATTGGGTAGAGAGAGCTGCGAGTCTTCTCTCTGCTGCAGCTGCTCTCTTCTCTCTTTCTTCAGCTTGTTTTCTCTGTCGTTCCTCCTGGTTAAATAAAGAGTTCAGAAACGAATAAATATATCATGTGACATGAGTGTAGTTCGAAACTACTACTCAGCAATTTGCCAGGCATGAAATGGTTCCTCTTTAGAACACACATACCTCCTTTGCTATAAGTATTTGCTGTGGCGTCTGATGCTTTGGTTTAAGGCCTGGCACAGATGCAGTTCTGTTGGCCATTTGTCCGCTTGAAGCGCCTTTAACATCAGTTTGTGATTGTGATGCTTGAGCCTACAGTTCAATAGTACAAAATGCCGTAAATAAGAAGGTAAATAGAAGTCATCGAAAGGCAATTTAATAACTAGTAAGCAGTAATGCTTTCACTTCACTAACCAAAAATAATTAAATATGGATTAGTGAACTAAGCATCACAATTTTGGGGCGATCAGTGACACTAAACACCATTAAACTATGTGCATCATTGATAAGCAACAAGGATAAATTGGATTTATGCAACCAGATGCACTTGTAATTCTGAATTCAGTACTAACCTTAGCCTTCTCCTTTTCCTTCTCTTCCTTTTCTCTTGATTTTTTTAACTTCTTCAATTCCTTTGCACGTGCTTTCCTTTTAGCATCCTTGTCTGCCTATAGTAACATATACACAGCCATGTTCAGTGCATTTACTTAATGAATTTTACAATGGAAAACTTATATTCATGAAACGAGGGCACAAAAAAACTCACTTGTTTCGCAGCTTGTGATTCTTCCATTTCTTTTGTTAGTGCACTAGGCACATCTGCAGCATGCCAATCCCATTTTTCAAGGTTGAGTGCCATAAATCTTCTGAATGTATTTCTAACTTCCTTATCTGAAGCCAGCGAATAAGGTGTCTTTCCTCTTGCATCTTTTATGGAAGGATCCAAACCCTGCTCAAGTAACTCCAGAGTCAGCTGAGCATTGCCAGCCTTCGCTGCCTCATGAAGAGGTGTTGTTTCATTCTTAGATGATGGTATGGTTGCTGCTTCATCCTTATTCAACAACTCCAAACTGGCAGATAAGTCAGAAATAGATTCCTCAGGGTCTATGGCCACTTCCTTCTTTTTTCCTTGACTTTGTTCAACAATTTTCACATTTCCAGCATCAGGTACGGTTTCATCTGTGCTTGAACATTCCATCTCATAGTAGAGTTGTGTTAGGTTACAATATACCCGCTTAGCTTCCTTCAAGGTGGGGCGATGAACAGTCAATGGAACTGGACGAATATCACAAGACTGAATTACTGACTGAGTCTTCTCCCCATCAAAGAGCATCTGACGGTTCTTTGATGGAGCATAAATGAAGGCACAAACACATGTCTCAAAGTATGACTTCCATGAAACAATTAATTCTTGAACTTCCTGCAATAAGACAAACAAAAAATGAAGGACACCTAAAAAATAATCCAATGGGGCATTTACTATTAATGGGCACATATAAAGTCAACAAGCACCAAATTCAACACCTTTTTCAGTGCAGCTTCATTATAGCGCCGTAGAGAAGAGCCTGCTGAGTGTGCAACTTTTCCAGTAGCATCTTTTCCAGATTGCCTCTTACCAGCCTTTGCTCTTACGACATACCTAAAGAAATACATGAGAACGATTTGTCACTAACATGGAGAAACAAAGTATTACCAGTAAAAGGTACGAGCAAACAAAGTAGTCAATCTAGCTAGCCGTAAAGTTAAAATGATGGCCATCAGCAAAGGAAATCTGTTATGGAACACAAAAGAGGAAGTAGGAAGTCATTTCTGTTGACAGCAAGACTAACAGCTATATTTACATTGGCACAGGAAAGTAGAAGCACTAAAAGACTCATTTTACTGGTTCCATACTGCTAGCACATAATAGAATGCCGCTGTCACCTGAGATTCTAAGGGTATCAATTAATAATGCAATATGCCTCACAAGTTCTTATGCGTAAAAGCTGAAACTGCAATATTGTTACCTATGAAATGTTTTATGAGCTACAATGGAAGTTCCATCAAAAACACATCCAGCAAAATGTCCACCGCTTGTTAGTATAACAATTCTCAAATGTGACGCATCACGAGGTTCACTAGTCAAAAGCTTCACCCTCTTTATCATCTCCTCCTCTGGTACACAAGATGCATTTTCCATATGACCAGACTTACAATCAATTAATGGTTCTTCATGTTCTTTCAACAGCATGCATCTATAGATAGAAATCGTAATCGCCCGATGAACGCGAAAAGTAAAGTTTCTTCCTGAATTCCTCCTTGCCTTTAACTGATAGTACACGTTCTGATGCAGGTCCATTTTCTTGTTCATCCTCTGAACCAGAGACACTAGATATCTCCAAATCATCAAACAGAGAATCAGAATCTGCTTTGTCTAGGTCCTCTTCCTTTATAATAGTTTTACCAGCAATACTCAACTTAACCTAATAGAATGCCAAAAAAAAAAAAAGGATGCAAGAGGATCAATGAGATAAGACATAAGTATGATATACTTGGTACATTATGAATGATATTTTGCAGAGAACCAAACTGGATCATATAGAAATAAAACAAGAGGACAGTTACTCATTTTCGCCCAAAGCTCTATGCAAGAATATAAGGCCCCCTTTGGTTCGTAGGAAATGGTTGAAGGGAAAGCACAAGAAAGTTTCCTATCCTGCAACTTCCATAGGAAAAAAGTAGGAAAGAAAAATCCACCGAAACCTCATTGTTTCTTTGAATCGTGCGGAGGACCGAGGCAAGTCGCTGGCCAAATCATGATTAGCTGGTCGGCTTGCTCACGCTGCTGTGCATGAGGAAATCGAGACATCAGGCTCTCGAATTGTTTATTTATTATTTCTATTAGTTTACGCGGTGATTTGAATAGAACGTATTGTTGTTTCCCGTGTCTTTCCTACACTCATCCAAACAACCTTGTCAAAAAAATTCCTGCATTCTTCGTTCCTCCGGTTTGCACATGAATTCCTATCATATTCCTTTGTTTCTCCTATTCCTACAGTTTTCTATTCCTATAATCCAAAGGGAGCCTAACTGGTTATTTTCTAAGTATGTAAAACAGGCAACTAGAAAAAAATGCATATAATCTTCCAGAAGGACAGCACAGTCCAATGCAACAATTCCAATATGTATTCTGCCACTTCCAGAGTTTCTGGTGCTTGAATGTATGGTTTAGGAGCTTCAGTACAATGGCAACGAGTTAGGTTCTGTTTTCATGGTTATGGTCTTCCAAGCCATATCTATAAGATGTGATCAAGCTGAAAAGGCTCAAATTAGTAATAAGCCTCCACAAATTGTTTCTCTCCATTCTCCAATAAGTAATCAAGGGACTCAATTATTCTAACTACATGCAAACATTTGATAATTGAGAATTCCATCTTCTAAATAATTCCAGCTACGATCAGCGCTGGCTGCTAAAAAAAATGTTACGCGGAGCCCTTAAAACTGTATCAATACGGTAAAGTACATACATTCCAAAAGAATCAATCAGAAGTAGTCAAGTGAAGAGAAAGGGCAACAGATAGATACGTTGAGGCGGTGCAGGTCGGACTTGAAGTGCTCGCGCTGCTCCTGTAGCGACTCGAACTCGGCGGCACAGGTGTTGCACGTCCACCTGGATCCCGAAGCCTCTGAAAGTTGCGGCTGCTGCTGAATCGTCGTCGTCGGCGGTGGCCGGGATGGTTCGGACGGTTCCACCGCAGAGGGGGGGCCGTGGAGGGGTGAGCCCGGAGGAGGACGGATGAATCGAAGAAGTCAGAGGGGAGTTCGAAGAGCGAGCGAGGGGGGCCTCTTCTCTGGCGGCGGCGCCGCCATCTAGGTGCGGGGAGGAGGAACCGGCGGCGGGGAGGGATGGCGTGGATCCGATGTTCCGGGCGGCGTGCGGTTCGTGAGTTTTGTGAGTTGTGACTTGACGGTGGGTCCGCTTTGGTCATCCAAACGGCTGTCCCTGGAACACCGTTAGATCAGAGATCGATGACCGACCAGCTCCTTTGCTTCCTCATCACAAGTCACATGGTTTCCTCTCCCTCCGACCCAAATTATAAATCATTCTAAGAATTTAATTAGTCAAATCATTTTAAATTTAATCAAATTTATATTACAAGATAATAACATTGAGAATGCCAAGTAAATATGAATTCTTTTGCTCTTATATTTTCATAGTGTATCTACTTGGATACCACAAATCTTTGTAATTCTCTCTAAAATATTAGTCAAACTTGAATTGTTTTGACTCTCCAATATTTTTAGAATGACTTATAATTCGGGGTGGAGGGAGTAGCATCTATACGGAGTAGTTATACGACTTCTAGCGAAAAAAGTGGCCATTTGGTGTGATAAATATTAATAAAGTAATTTTTAAATAAATTTAGTCAAATTTAACATAATATAGAGCACTCTTCTATTGTTACATCTTTTTTTATGGACGACGTATGGACCTCGTTGCACAATCATCATGATTTGCATCTCGAAGATTTTATTCAGCAAATTATGTCATCTTTCCGTATTGCCGATGAATGTGTTTTTAAAATCGAGTCCATCGCACTTGGACCCAACTTTCGGCCTAAGGTGGTAACAGCTCTAAACAGGCCCAGCCCAATGCACGCGAGCTCTTGTTAGTGTTGAGGCCCATGAAGGGTGTGGCCGCGTGGGACTGTGAGGTCCGTATATGCGTCCCACGACTACCGACACCGACATCATCTTGCCTCTGTACAAGAATACAGTCTCCCCGATGGACTAGTCTACTGTACGTCCGTACTCCACGTATATGTAACGTAGTCCGAGCACAGGCGTGCTAATCTCCAGTTCTCTCTGGGCCTCTGGAGCAAGAACATTTTGGACGTGTGCGCATTTGTCTCTTGTACAAACAGCTCACGTACGTACGTCACAGTTCAGGGAGATGGCAGCAATCATCAAACCCATCCGAAGCATTGGCATCTTCGCTGGCTATACGTGATCGAGCATGGGAATCATGTCATTCTGCTTTTGCCTTCACACGCTCATCATATACGATGATGGCGTCGTGACGCCGGACGCCGATGGATCAACAGATGACGAAACAAGGCTCTCTACGTTACGATTTGCGACCAGTACAAGTCTCAGTATTTATGACCTTGCCTCAACCTACGTATGTTTTTTTCTAGAGAAAGAAACCATCGAACTACCAAGTAGTTTCTTTTTGAAATCGAGATAATTTGGATGCCAAACTAACAGTTATTAGTTCAGTAGTTCATCAAAAAATACCTACAGTAGACTAATACATGATTAACTAAAGTTTGAGACGAGTCCCTGGTGTAATCCACATACTTAGAGTTGTGTCTACTCAACTGTTCAGTCCACAAAAAAAAACTTGGGTTCCTCTTCTGATTCAAGCACGGGTTCTTTTAGCGATTTGTTGGTGCAAATTATAGATGGCCAACGGGCCGGCCGGTGCGTGCTGCGGGGCCCTTCGGGCCGGTTGCCGGTTGCCGGGCCCACGGGCCTTCCACTGCGTTCGCCGCGCTTATCGCCCATGGCCCGTCCGCCAGGCTATTTGACGGCCACGGGCCGGGCGGGCCACCTAACATCGGGCCGCCAGCCCCGCCGCCCCGCGGCCAAGGCCTTGTTGCCGCCGGCTGCGCCGCCGCCGCCGCGCTGCCCGCCTGACGCGCTGACGCTGCCCGGCCGCCGCTGCTGCAGTTCGCCGTTACCCGCGCTTCGTGCGCCCGGCCGCCCCCCAGCCATGGCGCGCCGCCACCGGTGATGGCGAGGACAGCGCGGGATCGGATGGCGAGGGTCGCAGCCGCGCCCACGGCCGCACCGCCGATGGTGGCCTGGGGTGTGGGAGATGGCCTGGGGGAGGAGGTGGCCTGGGGTGAGGGAGATGGCGGGAGGGGGAGGTGGCCGGGTGGGGAGGAGATGGCCTGGAGAGAAAGGTGACCGGGGGAAGGAGATGGAATCCGAGGAGAGTGAGGAGAATTAGGGTTAGAAGATCTCCCGGTATATATGTCATTGGGCCAATTTGACCGCCGTCACCGGGCCAACCTCCTCCCACCCGGCCGTGCCGGCAAGACCGTGCCGCGGGCCGTGGCCATGGCCCGTACGGCCGGCTGCGAATGCCGCCCGTGGCCCGTTGGGAACGGACCGGGCCGCGAGGCACCGGGCCAAAAGGCGGGCCTCGGACCGGGCTGCGGGGCCACGGGCCATATGGACAACTTTAGTGCAAATGGTATTTTCAGTGCTACTCCTATACCACTCGTATACCTTTTTATCGGTGCAATACTGCTAAAATGGCGAGTGGGCCATATTTTCGGTAATGGCCTGTTCTGCTCCTCGTGCTTCCACTCCATGGCGTCCGAGCACGCGAGCCACCCCACCTCACCACAGAAAATCATTACTGCAATCGAAGCACCAGAACTTGCACAGACTTCAACCCCGAACCTTAACCCACGGTCAAAACCCAACCCAACCAAGGCGGCAACACCAAACGGCCGCCCAACCCAACATCTCGACTCCAAAACGCAACGCAAAACCCACGCGGCCAAGGCCACGGCGCCACGCATAAACCCCTCGTCGGTTCCCCGTACTCATTCCCCCACGCCCGCGTTCCTTCCGTGTTGTGTGGCTACTGGCCTGTGTGGTCGGCCGTGTCCCCTCTTCTCCACAGCAGCGGCAGCGCCCGCCACCACCGCGCCATGGCCGCCTCCCACCACCTAATCCTCCTAGTCCTCTGCCTCGGCGCCGCCGCGGCCTCCGCCCATAACATCACGGCCATCCTGGACGGGCACTCCGAGTACACGCTGTACAACAGCTACCTCTCCGAGACCAAGGTGTGCGACGAGATCAACAGCCGGAGCTCGGTCACCGTCCTCGTCCTCACCAACGGCGCCATGTCCTCCCTCGTCGCCAACCTCTCCCTCGCCGACATCAAGAACGCGCTGCGCCTCCTCACCCTCCTCGACTACTTCGACGAGAAGAAGCTGCACTCCATCGGCTCCAGCTCCCAGCTCACCACCTCGCTCTACCAGACCACGGGCCAGGCCGCGGGCGACATGGGCCACGTCAACATCACTGACCTCCGCGGCGGCAAGGTCGCCTTCGCCTCCGCCGCGCCCGGCGCCAAGTTCCAGTCCACCTACACCAAGCGCGTCGCCGACTTCCCGTCCAACCTCTCCGTCCTCGAGGTCTCCGACCCCATCACCTTCCCTGGCCTCTTCGGCGCCCCCGTCCGCCTCCTCGGCCAACATCACCGACCTCCTCGAGAAGGCCGGGTGCAAGCAGTTCGCGAGCCTCATCGTCTCGTCCGGGGTCGTCAAGACGTACCAGGCCGCCATGGACAAGGCGCTCACCCTGTTCGCGCCCAACGACGACGCCTTCAAGGCCAAGGACCTCCCCGATCTGAGCAAGCTCACCAGCGCCGACCTCGTCGCGCTCCTGCAGTACCACGCGCTGCCGCAGTACGCGCCCAAGGCGTCGCTCAAGGTCGCCAGCGGCCGCATCCCGACCCTCGCCTCCACCGGCCCGGGAAGTACGACCTCACCGTCGCCTCCAGCGGCGACGAAGTGTCGCTGGACACCGGCGTCGACAAGTCCCGCGTCGCGTCCACCGTGCTCGACGACCCCCGACGGTCATCCTCACGGTCGACAGCGTGCTGCTCCCGCACGTCATCTTCGGCGGCGAGCCGTCCCCGCGCCGGCGCCCGGACCGGCCGCCGCCGACGTGCCCGCCGCGGCCCCGGCTCCCGAAGGCTCCGCGCCGGCTCCCGCTCCCAAAGGGCGCCGGTAAGCAGAAGAAGAAGAAGGCCAAGTCCCCTTCGCACTCCCCGCCCGCGCCCCCGGCGGACTCGCCCGACATGTCCCCTGCCGACGCGCCAGCCGATGACGCCACCGCGGACAAGGTCCAATCTAAGAAGAACGGCGCCGCCGCAGCGGCCGTGTGCTTCGCGTCCTCGGCGGCCTCTGCCGCCCTGGCCGTCGCGTTCCTCTTGTGAGCGACCGGCAGGCGTTCGACGCCGAGCCCCGAGAGTCTGCGCGTGCATGTTGTTGTGACGCGGCGAAATCTGTTGTTACTCGTGAGTTTCTCGTGGGCTCCATTGATGATTTGATAATGCTCATCAGGTGTTTCTTCTTCCTCCTGCATTGTTAGTTGGTTTCTCGAAGGAATTCTAGGATTTGGTCCTCCAGTTCTCAGGTGGAGACGGTGATTGTGGTGGCTGTTTTGGTAGTATCATTCGATGTTGATTTTGTTCTTGTTCTTGCTGTGTGTTGTGCTTCCCTTTCCTCTTGGTGCATTCTACCTATCCGCGACTGCATTTCACATGATCACATCCAGTAGTTTTCTGAGTCTTTTCCCCGGGGAGTTTTCTGAAGCTTCTCGCAAATGCTTTGATTATTTCTAATTTAGCCGTGTCATTCGTTGTGCCAATCGAACTAGGGATTCAGTCATTGTTGATTGCTGCAATGAAACAAGGCATGCGAAAATTGTGAACGGTATAAATTCAACTGATTAAAGCTTGGAGGCCCGGTTTAGTTCGTCAAATACTCAAGCAATTTTTACCTCATGAACTTTTTTTTTTTAAACGTAATTTTTACCTCATGAACTACTCTACCAGTCTGGTAATTTTTCACCTCATTTACTGTGTCACCGCTTCACTTTTCCCACCTGCACACACAAATGACAGTAACTGCTCCTGGTGCATCACATGTGACTCTGCGTTGCGCCCTGGCACCGTGGACGTGACTACAAAGTTGTACTCCGTGTACCGTGGCCGCACTGTTGCACGCTGGCCGCGATGGTCAGGCCGTGGACCGTCTGGTCCCTTGGAGGAGGGAACTCGGGAAGCGCGCACGAGTACACGGAAAGCGACCGCTCCAACCGCGCATAGGCCTTGGCTCTACTACTAGTACTCCAGTTGGGAGACGGGTAGAGGATATAGGGATCGCATGTCTGCATTTCTCACGTTTTTGGCTGGGGATGCCGTGCTTTTGGTCCTGCGGCGCGTGTCCGTCGCTCGCGTCTTGTTGGCTGGTTCGGCGTGGCCTCTTCTGTCTCCGTCTTTCGTCTTTCCCAGAAGTCCCTCGGATCCTTTTGTGCTCTCCGTTTCCCGGGGGCGATAAAGCGGGGCGGTCTCTGGTTTTTCTGTGACGGTGGTGTGGTCCTACGCAGAAGCACAACTGCCATAGTAGCTCTGCGACACTGCGAGGCGCCACGCACCGGGTCTCTGCCTGCCACTCGTCGTCTCAACGCCGAGGGCAATTCCGTGTTTGCCAAAGTGGACAATGGTTGCCCCACAGCGTGTGTGTGTTCGTTCGTCGGTGACTCTGCTGGATGTGCCCCACAGGTCACCACCGTCGGAGGCTAAGGCCTTGTTTAGTTGGCTAAAATTTAGCCAAAAATTTGCTAGTTTTTAGCGATCTCTCCATCACATCACATTAAATACACCAAAAGACGTATGTTTGGGCGGTAAATGTAATGTAAAAAAAAATAACTAATCACACAGTTTTGTTGTACATCACGAGATCTAATCTTTTTGAGTCTAGTTAGTCCATAATTAGACAATGTTTATCAAATACAAACAAAAGTCTTCACTGAGTCTTCTACAGGGGTTGAAACAGTTCGTTTTGCTAAATTTTAGCCAACTAAACAAGGCCTAACACTCATGATACGATTAAGAAATGTTGAGACTACACGTATCGTTTGCATAGAAACTTTTTATTATTAGTCCCAAAGCATATGTAGCTTCTTCAAGCCATTACGACAGATACGATCCATACTAAAAGAGGAAGGCTTTAATACGAATCTCAATATAAATGATACTACTACAGTACTAGGATAAAATGCCATGCTTTCAAAATAAAAATGATCCAATACAATGTTGAGGGAAACGGTTTTAAGCAGTACAGTACAAGTCTTTACGAATCTTGACCTCCTGATTCCTCAGACAGGTCAGCGTATTGAACTCCTAGAAGATCAAGATCGGTGATTAAATAGTGCTGCGAGCAGCCGTAACAAAGCGTTTTGCATGTGCGAGGCTGGGACTCCTGTCACTGTCAGGTGTCAGCGTTTCAACATGTTGAAAGACAATGGGATTATTATCATACTATGCAAATCTCTAATGACAAACTCGGAGAACAGAAGCAAGGACAAGTGGAATACTGTAAGAAGCAACCGGTGCCGGTCACGTGGAGATCGAGTCCTGCCCAAGGAATCTACACAAGCTGGTCCTGCGACCCGACCCCGAGGTCTCCCGCACACAGCTCAAACGAAACATTTCGACGTGGCCTGCTGGCCGGCCGCCTAGAGTCTGTTGGTAACCGATGCGTCGACGACGCTTACTGAACGATCTTAACTAATCACGTGGCCTAATGTTCCCCACAGCTGATCAGTTTTTATCCTGCAAGTCTGCAATACTGCAACCGCAATTCAGCAACTGTAAACGTGCAATCTCGTGATGGATGAATCCTGACTTTGTTCCTGAACTGTATGATGGATGGATCCTGACTTTGTTCATGAACTGTAGTTTTGCAATGATGGGGAGGTAGAAAAGGAGCGTTTAGCGTTGCAGCGCACCGGCGAAACACAGAGCTACACTGTTACCCAGCAGTGCCGTTGGACACTTTTTGTACTCCGCCGAGATCCCCGATGAGCGCGCGCGCTCACCACTAGCAAAATCAGCAGTGGTCGACTGACGACAAGGTGGTGCTGGTTTGGGCAGCGGCAGAGAAGCTTTATCATGGATCGTGCGCGGGGCTGGAGTGGGAGAGAGATCATTGCGGGCTCGGAAAGGAGGCGCCATCCCCCAAGTATTCTGCTGGGTTTAGGCTATCGTTGATCGTGGCTTGATGAATTTTTGCACTTTTGCTGCTCTTGGTTTCACTCCATCCAGGACGTATTCGACCACGAAATGATCAGCCTACTAGATGGCCCATTAGGATTTTGGAGGTTAATGGAGGCCAGAGCTGATGATGTGCTGTAGGCCGTGCAGTAGTCTATTTAAAGAGGCCCAAAAGTAGCGTGGTTGAGAGCTTTTCGGCCCATGTTGATGACTAATATAAGCCCAATGATGAATTGCTTACGCGCGGTTCGGCCAGGCCCCGACTCACCTTTTGGCACGACAGGTAGTTCTCCAAGAACAAAGCTTTAAACCGGCGTAAAAAATACGGTGTTTAGCAGAATTCAAAGCTTCTATAACTGCCTAAGTACATCGTTTTAACATTTCCAAAAGGGTTAACTGTCTAAATACCTTTTTTACCATTGCCAATTCCTTCAATTCGGCATTCAACCTGCTCGCCACATTCCTCGTTGACTCCCGTACACACTTACCATCGCCAGGCTTCAGCAGGGGCATCGATGGAGACAGAGCCTAGCCAACCGTGATCTGCTTCAGGCCTTCAGCTATACCAATCTTTTTGTCTTAGATCCAATAATGTACCGAGCTCTACAAGAAAGCACGTCTTACAAAAAGCATGGGAAGCTTGTGGCAATCGACATAGAAGTTGTCCTGCAATGCAATAGTGCCACCTAATGACCTAAATCAACAATCCACAAAGGCAATATACTTGCTAACACGTAAGGCATCTTTTGGACTTGCATTGCACGTCGGCATGCTACATGTACCGGAGCTATAAACACAGATTCTGTTGTCTGAATACTGTCAGTTAACCGTTGGAAGACTTTGGACTTCAGTCCACGGTAAATGTTCCAAACCGCCGTCTACCACGTTGGATACGGGACAGTTTTTATTTTATTTTTATTGATTTATTGATCTGCCCAATTGATTCCCCGCTCCATTTTAGTGCCAGATTGCCAGCTGTAAGAAATAAAAAAGAGTGCCACAGACAGTGAGAGTGTTGGGCTCCATGGTGACATGCCGAGATCAGATCGAGGCGAGGAGCCAATCCCTCATTCACACAACAATATATAGTATATATATTTTCCGAAATATTAAGCATTGAGCATGACTATACATTCCTGGTCAAATTTGCAGCTGCTGCTACTACAAGAAAAGATTATAGTACAAAATATAGTGTACAGTATGTAGCCCGTCAACTGGTACAAACTTCAACATTCACGGCGCCCAATCTGCAGCAGAGTCACGAGCATGCAATTCATCGTACACGGATCCACACTATCTGATTCTGTTGTAATGAGTGTAAATTTACAACTAGAGACGCAGTAGCACAACTCGAGACTACGCGTTGTAATCTTTAGGGAGCAAGCAAAATTCCTCACACAAAGAATTTGGAAGATGGAAAAAAAACCTGTAAAAAGAATGATCAATTTCCTCTGCTGCACAAGCTAAAAGATCACGTCGCCCGCCATCTAGGGCGCTGCTCGGCGACCCGCCGCAGCATGCCGTCGACCATGACGTCCACGGCGTCCTTCATGCCGCCGCCGAGGCCTTCCCCGTCCGCCGCGGAGTACACCAGACCCGGGATCATCTTCACCACGCGCTTCCGCATCAGCCGCACCTGCGAGTCCGGGATAGCCGCCAGCACGCCGCGCACCGTGAGGTTCCCTGCGCGGAGCTGGTCGCGGTCGATGAACACGGACCACTCCCCTCGCGCCCGTCCACGGGCAGGTACCACCCGTACTGCCGGTACGCGCTCCGCCGCCAGAAAAGCACGGGGACGGCGCCCGCCACCAGGCAGTCGAACAGCGAGCGCCGCGTGAAGCTGTCCCCGCGCGGCTGCAGGCAGAACCTGGCGCCCATGAAGAGCTCCATGACGAGCGCGTTGTTCTTGATGCACCTGCCCTCGGCGCAGTCCAGGGCGCCGCAGGCGGCGGCCCCGGCCGCCTGGCACTCCTCCAGCAGCAGCGCGCGGAAGTCGCCCTTGATGGCCGACCGCGGCGCGCCGGCGAAGGCGAAGAGCCTGGGCCGCGGGCGCCGCGCGACGTACCACTGCCACGCGCGCACGTCGGCGGCGGTGCGCGGGTGGAACCCGGTCGGGTACGGGATGCCGACGTCCATGCCGTCCCAGGGGTCGCGCTCGATGACGAGGCGGGTGACGTTGGCCACCCCGGGCATGGTGAGGAAGCCGCTGCCCCACCCGGCGTCCGTGGTGCGGCGGAAGTCCCACGTGATACGGCCCAGCGCGATGAAGTGGTCCCAGCCGTTGGACCGCCGGTACCACGGCTGCGCGTGGAGCCACGACAGCAGCGCGACGCAGTCCCTGTCCCTGTCGGCGCCGGTGGCGTTGGCCGCCCAGAGGTGGCGGCCCACGGCGAGCCCCGCATAGAATGGCACGTAGAACGCCGCGGCGCGCGCCGGGTCCGTCGTGCGGCAGCGGTGGGAGAGCAGGCGGCGGTGCACGATGTGCTCCAGCGCGAACTGGTCGGACGCGTACCACGACCCGAGCAGCTGCCGCGGCAGGAGCGACGACAGGTTGGTCGCGCCCGCAGGGAACCCGAGCCCGTCGTTGGCGAGATAGGGGCACAGCGAGTACATGGGCGCCAGGGCGTCGCACATCCCGAGCAGGTCCTCGTTGAAGGCCGCGGGGAGGTCGTAGACGTACACGAGGCCGCCGCCGCAGCGCGAATCATTCTCGTCTTGGCGCGTCGGCTCCGACGCCAGCACCGGCACGGCGGCGGCGGAGGCCGAGGCCGGGGTGGCAGGGGGCGCACTGCGCGGAAGGCGAGGAAGACGAGGAGCTGAAGGGCGAAGAAGCCGAGCAGGAGGAGCACGACGAGCCGCGGGCGGCGGGCGGCCGGATTTGGATGCTCGGGGCGGGCCAGCGCCATGAGCGCTGCAACGGGGGCGAATCGATCCAGAGCTTAACTGGAGGGAGCCGGATCGCGCGTCGGCGTGGGTGGCGATTTGGTTGATGGATCCGCGTAGCGGCGGCACGCCGGCCCGGGACCAGAATGTGCGGCGTGGTAAGGCGGAGGCGCAGGATTGGTGGATGGAGATCTTGGTGCGGACTGCTGTCTTTTACCAGTAAACTAGTGCAGAAACGGGAAAGCACAGCGGCGGCTTTCCGTCACGGTTTGTTCGGCGATGTCATGGACAACGGGACGAGAGGAACGTGTGCTGCCTCGCGCTCTGCAGCGGCAGAACCGCTCAAGAGACTTCAGATAGACTCCAGCAGGTCACGCTAAATTGTAGTCTGCGCCGGAGGCGGTGAACGTGAGATGATTGAGCGTATCATCGTGCATGTTTATGGGTCACCTTCTCATGCGTGTAGCAATAGTGGTGGCATTGTGGCATTGGGGCATGCACCAACTTTATTTTATTAAGTTTGTTGGTGCCATTTCAATAATAAGTCATAAATATATCATACATCACATGAGTACAAAAATGATGTGTTAATCTCCAAGCGCATAGTGATTTTGGCGTTTTTTTTCTTAGATCATCTCCATATTTATAAACTAAAACAGCACCCCCTAATTACCTGTTTAGCTAGCCCTCCTAAACTACTCTCTCCGTTTCAAATTATAAATCGTTTGATTTTTTCAACCCCAAGTATGACCACTTTTATTCAAAAATCTCAAAATATCACTTCTTTTGTTGTGGTACACTATATGTCGGCGTTCGAGGAACGGTGGGTGCCTCGGTCTTGAGCAATAAAGAATTTATAAGCCGTGTGTGCCCCTCCCCTCAATGGCGTGGCGCAAGATGGACACGGGACGCACGGTTTATCCCTGTTCAGCCAACGGGCCCTACGCCCAATGGGGGTGTGTCCTCGCCGTGTTACCTCGCGCTCAAAGGTGAGCCTGCGGTAGGGGTTTACAGCGTCATGGGGAGAGACGCGGGTCTCAAGCCCCACGATCGTGGTTATGGTGGTGGTGGTGTGCGGTTTCCTCCGTGTGAACCGGAGTTGAGTTGAGAAAAATTGAATCCCCTAATGGGGCATTACTCCCCCTTTATAGGAGAAGGAGAGATAATGTTTATACGGTGGGACGCCTAGGTGACTAATTCCGAGGCCGCACCGGTTGCATGTCTTGCCGAGGGGTTGGGCGGCTTGGATGTTGCTTGACGAAGACACGCGTCCGGATCCGATGGTGGGCGTGCCGCCCTTCCGGCGCGGCCCCGAGGGTCCCGTGAGGCGCCCTTCACAATCCGCATGGCGAGGGCCGTCCCGCAGGTCGCCGGCTATGCGTGTCAAGTGCCCGAGGGTCCGCCCAACGTGGCGTTTTGACGGTGCTCGGGAAATGAACGGTCATCCTGGTTTCCCGTGCCCTGGCGTAACACGCATCGTTCAGCCTTTGCGCCCCATCGGTCGGATTGGGGAGACGATTCGGCGCTTCGATTTTGATCAGGGTAATCGATGGCACTTGGCGCTGCCGCCGTAATCGCATTGAATGCGGCGGTTTCCTTCCTCCTGGACGGAACCTCCGACGCCCGAGGGTCGGCGACCCTAGATCAGGCTAGTTGGGCTGCCTCACCCGAGGATGGAGAGCTGGTCTCCTCGGGCGAGGCGGAGTTTTTGCGCCCGAGGGTGGTGAGCTAGGCCGCCCTCGGACGAAGCGAGATTTCTCCCTGGGGCCGGTGAGCTAGGCCACCTCGGACGAAAATCGGAGATGTGTGGTCGAGTCCGAGCCATGATTTAGCTGCTGTCGACGTGGAACGTCATGGTTCGTTGTTTTGTAGAGGTCCTTGACCTTGTCCTTCGTGAGCGTAATAAGCTCTTTTGCGTCGTGATGACTCCATTTGGGCCGCTTTGTGGGCCGTCCGTGGGCCGATTTCGTCGTCATGTGAGCGTCGTGGCCAATGGCCTGGTCCATCGTCCGTCGGGCCGTCCCTCCGTGCGGGATGATAGCAGGCTAGGTTTTACGGGCCTTGGCAGCCCGACCAGATTCTCATAGTTTGGAGAATGTCTCGGGGCCCAATATTTAGGTCCCCGACAGTAGCCCCCGAGCCCCCGAGCGAGTGTGGACTTGCCCGGGGGTTCTGCCGTTCCCGTCGCCTTGTTGTTTCTCAGGGTGGTTCGTCTACAAGGGGTGCGCGCGAGCGCACCCGTTGGGTGTAGCCCCCGAGGCCTCGAATGGAATGGCGGATTCCTTCGAGGTCTTTTATATCTCGCACGCTGGCAAGACTGAAACAGCTCTTAAATAGCGCTTATTTGTGCGGAGTCTGTTCATTTTTGCGTGGGCAGCCCGAGGCCCGCGCTTATGTGCGCAAGGTCGACCCAGGCCTCCTCGACTTTGATTATACGCTCCTCTGTCGCCCTCCTGAAAGGGAGGAGGAGGGGAGACACGTCACAATGCCCTGTAAGCCGAATGTGTCGTGCTCCGGTGAGCGTTGTAGCGGGTCTGTTTAAGCGGGGTGCCCGTGCCCTTGCCGGAGCAAGGGTCGGCTATGTGATCCAGGATTCACCCCATGAGAACTCCTTGGACCGCTTAGCAGATCCCGGGGTTTGGGCGGACCAACCCCCGAGGGCCTGTGGGCCTCCCACGGATGGGACATCTCTATAAGCAGCACCCGCGGGCCTTAAACACATTCAGGAAATCCAGAGCCCCAGGGGGCCCGGGTATAGCTGGTTGTGCATTTCCCTCCCCTGGCTCGGGTTATCCCGAGGCGACCAAGAAACCCCCGTGGGCCCGGCCTGGCAACCTGCGGAACGTGGGGTGTGTCGGCCGAGGCTCGTTTGGTTTCCGCCGGGGCGGGAACCGTCAACGGATCGACTTTTGCCCCTCGGGGTCGGGCGCCTGCGGTGGATATGGGTGGCCGGACGGTTTACCCCACCGGAAGACGAGAGATCTAGTCCTTACGCCACGCCCGGTGGCGCGACTGTTGCAAGGCGATGGGACGCGAGCGCCGTCTTCTTGTCGGGCGGAGACCGGGGTTCCGTCAAGGTGCATTAATGCACCTGACGGTTCCACCGCGCGGCTTGGCCGTTGAATGAGCGATTTCGCTCCATCATGGGGCGTCCATTCCAGAGTCGGTTCGATTGCCCGGGCCGGCCGGTTTGCCTTCCCTTCCCTATAAATGTGGGGGTCGCGGCGGCGATAGTTGCTCCCTTGCGCTTCGCCATCGCCTTCTTGCCTTCTTGCTGCAGCAATCAGGAGATAGAGAGATAGTGTGGGAGAGATTAAGGGAGAGATTCACTTGCCTCGTGCTCGTGTGATCGGGGTTGCTAGCGGTTGCCACCCTTCGCCTCCCTTTTACCCATGGCGCAGTCGGGTAGCGGTGACGGCGTGAGGGAGGTGCTTGATGCCGAGTCAGGGCCGAGAGGTTGACGCGCGGAGGAGAAACTCCAGCGTCTCGTCGATGAAGGGCTTCTTCGTCCCCGCACCGATGAAGCGCGGCCGGAGTGGATTGCTCCCGGATTGACCGAGGAGGAGCCTAACCTCCTGATGGCTACGTGGTGAGCTTGATGGATCTTCACCGGCGCGGCTTCGGTATGCCGGCAGGCCGGTTCATTCGGGCGATCCTCCACTACTATGAAATCGAGCTTCATCATCTGCCCCCGAACTCGATCTCCCAGGCCGCCATCTTCGTCACCCTTTGTGAGGGATTCCTGGGGATCGAGCCGCATTGGGACCTCTGGTTGTGGTTCTTCAAGGCGGACCTTACCACCGCCTCGGTCGCGCAGGGCCAACCACGGAGGGCGCTGCGCGTTGGAGGCTGTGCGCTCCAGGTACGCTCGGAGCAGACGAGGCCGAACCGAGCTGATGGGTACATCATCTCTAAGCTCACCTCCTCCAACAAGGGGTGGCAAGATCGGTGGTTCTACCTCCGCAACGACGAGAACGCGCTTCCCGTGTACACCGGGCGTGTCCTCAAGCATCGCCGCCGAAGTGGAACCGGGTCCCCCTCGGAGGATCATCATCGGTTGGAGGGCCTAAGGCGAGGGCGATTCTGCGGCTCGAGGGAAGGACGCGTGAATGCCGCCGCCGTGGTTGCCGCTTTCCATCGGCGTCGGGTGTTGCCGTTGATGGCTCGCCCTTTGCTCATGTGCCGGATGACCCCCCCGAGGCCGCCGGTCTTGGTGCGCGCCCGGATGTCGGCCTTACGCTTTCCACCGATGGCCTGGCCAAGAGGGTGAGGGATGCGTTGGGGTCCAACACCCCGACACGTATCCCCGAGATCCCCATGCGCCCTGACCGAGGGTATATCTCCCTGGTAAGTGCTTCTTGACTTCGGTGTCCTTGCATTGCTTCGGTGCATTGTCGCCATGGCAGTTCTCACTCTTTCTTCCGGCAGGGCCGTCTGGATTACCGCGACTCCCCTCCGCCTGTGCCGGCATTGGATGCCGATCGCCGGGCGGCGAACCGTGCTCGGAACGAGCTACAGCGGGCGCTGGCGTTGAAGAAGGAGGAGAGGAAGAAGAGAAACGTGGCTCGCGAGAAGCGTCGGGCCGAGCAGCAGAGGCGGGGCGAGTCACCTGACACCTCGACCACCGAAGAGGACGAGGATCCGGAGGATCAGTTCTGCGTGAACTCGTCCGATGACGACGTGGCGGCTCGGATAGACCGAGCCATGGGGCTCCCGACCAAGTCGGGGCTTCGTTACGAGCCCGAGCCTGAGCCTGAGGCGTCGGGGACTGCTGACGCTGGTGCGCCCGAGGGCTCTTCCGGCCGAGTCCTCAGGACCATTGGCGTCGGCCACGTAGGCACCTCGGCGTCGCAGGGTGAGGCCCGAGGAGAAGAGTCGACACCTCCTGTCGCGGGTACCCCCGCCCGCTTTCACGGTTACGGGGGACGAGCCGGCGACCCCGTCCCGATCCGGCCCCCCTCGCGTCACGAACGTCGTGGGGGAGACGGCGCGCGCGTCGTGTCTTGGCGCCGAGATCGCAGCCATCCCGAGCCTTGTCAACGCCGAGGGGCGATCCCTCGGAGCCAGTGGAGTTTCCTTTCGCCTTTCGCGATCTTGACCTTCTTCCCGGCATATGATTGCTTTGTCCTGATACGTTCTTGACTTCAGGAAACGGGGCCGCCTCGTTGGCTCGCACCCCAAGAAGGCCTTGAAGGCTAGCGTTTCACCTCGGTCAGCCCGTGCCGGGTCGTCCGGCCAAGATATCGTGCCGCCCTCGTCGAATCCTCCCGTGGCGCCGGCCGAGCCCCAGTGAGGGGACGGACCCGAGCCGGCCTGCCGAGGCCACCCCCGAGGTGGTGCGGGCCCCCCCGTGGCGATGGTGGGTCGGCCACTCGCCCGATGGTGGTCGATCACGGAGGGCTTCCCACCAGTGGCCCATGACGCCGGCTTGGTGCCGGAGCGCACGGCGCCATTCGAGAGGGGTCGTGGCGCCGCCCACCCCCCAGGAGCTCGGCCCCTTGTCCCGGAGTTCTCGCAAGAGGAGCTCTTCATGGCGGCGGAGACGCCGCGCAAGTCCCCGCCAGTGCCGACCTTCGCGATCCGGGTTCACGAGGCGTACAACCCCGACTTCCCGTTACTCCACGTGTCCGGGTTCGGCGCCCTTGGCGGCGTCGTCTTCGACCATGACTAGGATCGGTGCCCGTGGTCGCCCCGAGGGCCCCGGACTTCATCAACTGCGGGTTCCCTGAGCTGGCGGAGTTGCCGGTGGGGAGATGTATCCTTCCTCGAGCCGCCGGGCGGTCCGCCTTTGACCTTGGGTGGCACGCCCGGGGGCCGGCCGCCGCGGTGGTCGACGACCGCCCGAGGTCCCGGAGTGGAGAACCCACGAGCGGTCCGTCGGTGGGGCTGCCGAGGGCTTGGCGAGGATCGGGGACGTCATAACCGGCCGACTTGCGGAGGTCGGCGCGCGTAAGTGTCTTGACGGTTATCCCCGCCGCATGTCTTCTGTGCTTGTGCCTTGATGAGTAGTATCGCCGTTGCGGGACTCTCCGCCGCCGCCCGGAAAGTCCGAGCTCCTTCGCCGAACGTTTCGAACCGGAACGCCCTTGGTCAAACTCGGGTAAAGTTGATCGAGGCCCGGAGCGAGACCTCCGGCTTGTTGCCCGTGCCGAGGGAGAGGGAGTCCCAACGGCGACCCCGGGAGGCCGAGGTTGTCAAGGCCAGTCCGAGGCCAGCAAAGTGGCGGTGACATGGCTCGATGAGCCATGATTTTGAAGAGGCTCGGATCCGGTCCCTCCGGTCCCGAAGGAGACCCATGACGAGCGGGACCGGGTCCCGGGAGGAGGCGGCGGCAAAGCGGAGATGTGCGATGCCTTGAACACTCGCATTGGCGAGTTGGTGTCCGAGGGCGAGACCCTCGGGAAGGAGAAGGAGGAGATCCGCAAGTCGCCGCGCGGATGAGCACGGCTGTGATGCTGGGTGGACAGCTGAAGTGCCAAGGTGCGTTTTCTTCTTCCTTAGTGAGCTTTGCCTTCGATGCGTCTTGTCTTGCTAACTCCCGGTTTGAGCACCAATTTCCGAGAGCGAGAAGGTCCGGACCGAGGGCTGTGAACACCACGGCCACGCTGGGCGCAGGGATCGGAAGCAGAGCAGAAGTCGTATCGGGGGCTAGAAGAGGCCTTGTCGGACTTCGTCCGCCGCTTTGGGGCGGACAACCCGGAGGTTGGCCCCTCGGCCGCGCAGCCGCCCTGGCGCCCGGGTGGCTACCTCGGTCCGAGCCCGGGCCTTCCCGGTCCGGCGTGCGGACATGTATGGCCAAGTTTTACGCTCTCACTTCCCGATGGAGTCCAATGTGCCGGACGGCGTTGCGAAGGCTTCTTCCTTGGTTCGACGACGAGGAGGAAGTTGATCCCGCCGAGAGGGATCTTTGCCGACGCCGCCAAGACTCGGACATTGTGACGACTCGTGGACGGCGCTGCGACCCGGTTGGCCTCCCCGCTTAGGATGAAGTGTGTCCCCCGTACTCCCCATAGAGTCAACCTATGAGGTGGACACGAGATGGTGGACGCCCAGTCCGAGGATGCGCCGGCGGGTCGACGCCTCCCTCGGGGAAGGTTGTCGAGGGTGTTGCTCGCGTCGAAGCTTCCTCGTCGGCCCCGCCGTGAGACGCAAGTGGATGAAGCCCATCCCCGCCCTGACCTCTCCTTGTATGGAAAAATTGGAGCTTGTGAGATGGATGTATATAAACAATGGCGCCGCCCGAGGTCTATGGCCTTGGCGGGTGCATTTATGTTCATGTTGCGTTTCTAATTTGTTCGTTTATTGTGTGGCCGGGTCGCTTGCTTTTTCTCCGCTCGCGAAATGGTAACCGTGGACGCCACCGGGGCAGTCCATACGGATGCCACTAGGGGCGGTCCATTTGCCTCGTTACCTTGCTTTGGATTTGTGCGTGGCGACCTTCGCAAACTTAAACGATTGTTTAGAGAATGCGCAAGAAAACTTTTTTTTTGAAAAAAGTTTTGAAAAAGGAAGGAGGGGATCTCCAGGGGTCCTCCCGAGGGGGTCCCCATGTAGCCCCGAGGGAGTTTTAGTCTTGTCTTTGGACGAGGCTAAGACTCCTTAAGGTTTACACGAGAAGCACTTTTTTTCGTAAAAGATGTAGATCTTTTATTGAGTGAAAAAAACACCGATGTTTGACTTCTAGTGCGGAATTTAAGGGTAGAAGCGACGTAGTCGTTCTATGTTCCGGCGTTGGAGTAGACTTCGCCCTTCTTGTTTTTCAGTTTGTAGGTCCCGGGCCTTAATATTTCGGCGACGAAATAAGGCCCTTCCCAGGTGGCGAGTTTGTGACGCCCTTTGTTGTCCTGTCTTCACTGAGCACGGGTCGTTGATTTGGAACTCCCCAGGCTTGGTCCGCTTGGCGTGATACTTGCGCAAAGCTTGTTGGTATCTTGCTTTGAGTGCGGAGCCGCAACGTCCCGGGCTTCATCAACTTGGTCGATGGAGTCTTGCCTCGCCGCTGGTTGCCTTGCTCGGTGTAGGCTCGCGACCTTTAGGGACCCATATTCAATGTCTGCGTAGGCAAGATCGCCTCGGCCCCATAGACTAGAAAGAATGGGGTGAACCCCGTGGCTCGGCTTTTCGTTGTTCGAAGGCTCCATAGAACCGATGGCGACTCTTGGTACCACCTTTTTCCCGTATTGGTTCAGGTGATTGAAGATCCTCGGCTTGAGCCCTTGCGGGATCATGTCGTTGGCACGCTCCACTTGACCGTTGGTCTTCGGGTGTGCTACGGCCGAGGTATCCACTCGGATGCCATAGTCGTCGCAAAAAAGTCGGGGAACTTCTTGCCCACGAAGTTGGTTCCATTGTCCGTGATGATGGAGTTCGGGACTCGAAACGGAGATGATATCCGTGAAGAATTTCGCCGTTTCCCACGTGTGAGGGTTCACCACGGTCGAGCTTCGATCCATTTGGAGGAGAACTTGTCAACGGCGACTAGGACGTGAGTGTGTCCTCCGGGCGCCCTTTTCGGGGGGCCCAATCATGTCGAGTCCCCACACCGCAAATGGCCACGTAAGAGGTATGGTTTGCGGTGCTTGGCTGGGAGGTGCGTCTGGCGGCGCATAGAATTGGCATTCTTTGCGTGTACGCGCGACTTGGTTCAAGTCTCGCACCGCCGAGGGCCAGTAGAAAGCATTGCCCGAAGACTTTACCGACTAGAGTCCCTGGGCGGCGTGATGGCCACACTCCCTTCGGTGAGTGTCCTCGAGCGCTTCTTGGCCTTCACCGAGGGTATGCATCGCATGTATACTCCCGAGGCTCCTCTCTTGTAGAGTTCCCCTTTCTCTCCAATCAGTGTGAAGGATTTCGCCCCTTCGGGCTAGCCCGCGAGCCTCGGTCTTATCCTCGGGTAGCTCTCCTCGGGTGAGGTACTCCATCAGCGGTTTTCTCCAGTCAGGGACTGGGTCGACCGCCATTGCTTCGGGTGTGGCTTGCTGTGTGCCGCCCTCGTGAGCCCCCGAGGGTACCTCCGAGGGGGTGTATTTGACCGAGGGTTTATCGAGGTCTCGGGTGAGGACGTTCGGGGGAACGGTACCTCGGGTTGCTGCGACCTTGGCCAGTTCATCCGCGGCCTCGTTGTAGCGTCTCGGCGTATGCTTGTGTTCAAGCCCATGGAATTTTTCCTCCAATTTGCGCACTTTCCGACAATACGCCTCCATCTTTGGGTCGCACGCCGAGGCCTTCATGACTTGGTCGATGACCAACTGCGAATCCCCCGGTTTCCAACCGGTGGATTCGAGATCCGCCCGCGATCCGAGACCGTTGACCGGCGCCTCGTGATTCTCGCGACGTTGTTGGAGGCGGGAAAATGCAGCCGGATGGCATACCTCGTGTGAATCCCGAGGGGTGAGATGAAGAGCAAACCAAACCCCGCCTGCCTTCATCATGGATCCATCAAAGTACATGGTTCAAAGACTCGGCTTGGATGGGCGCGCCGGGTAGCTGTGTTCGTCCACTCGGCCACAAAGTCGGCCAGACTTGAGACTTGATCGCCTTGCGGGGCAGAACGATATAGTTTCGCCCATGAGCTCCACCGCCCACCGCGCCACTCTCCCCGTGGCCTCTCGGTTTTTGGAGGATCTCCCCGAGGGGAACGAGGATACCACGGCAACCTGGTGCGCAAGGAAGTAGTGGCGGTTTCGCCGTGCCCGACGATGGCGCATAATAGCTTCTCATCTGCGAATACCTTGTCTTGGTGTCGGAAAGGACTTCACCGATGAAGTAAATGTGGCGTTGAACCGGCAACGTGTGTCCCTCTTCCCGACGCCGACTTCGACCACCGCTACCGACTACCCGGGTAGTGGCCGCGACGTATAAGAGCGAGGGTTTCTCCCGGGTTCGGGGTCCGGCAAAGCGCCGGACTTGCGAAGGAGCCCGGTAGAGGGCGTGCCCTTCTCCCCGAGGCGTGAGATGAACCTCGCTTAATGAAGCCAGGCGGCCCATGACCTTCAGTACTCCCTTGAGATCTTGGATCGGACCCATCTTGGTGATTGCGTCAACCTTGGTCGGGTTTGCTTCGATGCCTCGTTGAGAGACGATAAAACCCAGCCCGATCCCTCGGGGACCCCGAATACGCATTTTTCGGGGTTGAGCTTGACTCCCTTCTTGTTTAGGCACGCACGAAGGTTTTCCCGGAGGTCGCCCACGAGGTCCGACGTTTTCTTTGATTTGACCACTATGTCGCCGACGTGAGGCCTCCACGATCCTTCCGATGAGTTCCCGAAGATGATTTGCATGCACCGCCGTATGTTGCCCCAGCGTTCCTCGGCAAGGGCATGGTGAGGTAGCAATACATCCCGAAGGGTGTTATGAACGAGGTCGCGAGCTGGTCGGACTCTTTCATCTTGATTTGGTGATAACCGAATACGCATCAAGAAAGGACAATGTTTCACATCCCGCCGTGAGTCGACAATTTGGTCGATTCGAGGCAAAGGAAAGGAAACTTTTCGGACATGCTTTGTTGAGACTAGTGTAGTCCACACACACATCCGCCATTTCCCATTCTTTTTCTCTACTAATACAGATTAGCTAACCACTCGGGGTGGAATACTTCTTTTATGAATCCGGCCTCCAAGTAGCTTGTGGATCTCCTCGCCGATGATCTTCCGCTTGGCGTCATCAAAACGGCGCAAGCGCCGCATGATCGGCTTTGAGCCCGGCCGATATGTCTAGGGAGTGCTCGGCGACATCCCCTCGGTATGCCCGGCATGTCCGAGGGTCCCCACGCAAACGTCTTGGCATTCGCGCGAGGAAGTCGACGAGCACGGCTTCCTATTTTGGATCCAGTCCGAAGCTGATGGTCGTCAGCCTTCTCCTTCGGGTTCTTGGGATCGAGTGGGATCTTCTTGGTGCCCGAGGAGGGCTCGAAGCTCCCAAATAAGGCGCTTGGCCTCATGCTCGATCGTGATTTCGTCAAAAGCTTCTCTTCGCGATCGGCGATGAGTGCCTCGGCAATGGCGAGTGCCTCGGCATACCTCCACGCTCTCCACGCCGCACTCGTATGCATGATGGTGTGAGGGGCCGATCGTGATGACACCCTTCGCCCCCGGCATCTTGAGCTTGAGGTACGTGTAGTTCGGGACGACCCATGAACTTGGCGTAACAGGGCCGCCCGAGGAGTGCGTGGTAAGTACCGCGGACCCCAAGGATCTCAAATGTGAGAGTCTCTTGCCCGAAGTTCGAGGGGTCACCGAAGCAAACCCGGTAAGTCGATCTCGCCCGAGGGGCTTTAGCCGCTTGCCGGGGGACGACGCCATTGAATGCCCGGCCCTCCAGGGCGGATCTTGGACTTGTCTACCTCGAGGAGGTCGAGGGTTTCTTCGTAGATGAGGTTGAGGTCGCTCCCTCCGTCCATAAGGACTTTGGTGAGCCGAGTGTTGGCGATGATGGGATCCACCACCGGATAAGCCCCCCTGGTTCGAATGTGCCGGGGTGATCCGACCGTCGAAGGTGATGGCTCGTCCGACCACTTGCGCAGCCGGGGGTTGCCGGCTCCGTGGCATAGACCTCCCGACGCTCCTTTCTTGCGCCGTCGCACCGACATGTTGCCGGTGCCGCCCGAAGATCATGAAGCGCTTATTCACCTTCGAAACTCCTCGTTGCCCTTGGCGCCACCCTCGGGAGCCTCTTCTTCTTCACCCTCGGGATGGCCTTGAGCTTGGCGAAATGTTGGCGTATTCTCTTGCACTCCCGAGGGTATGCTTGACCGGTAGCTATGGTTCGGCATGGCTTCTTGAGCATGTCATCGAAGGTTTCTTGTGACGGGGTCGGGGCCCCTCGCGATCGACCGCAGCCACCATGTCTTCATCGTCCGCTTGGGCGGCGTGGCCCCTTGCCCTTGCGGCCCTTATCTTTCTTCTTTTTCTTCTTGCCCTCCCGAGGTTGCGATCCCTCGGGCTCCTCTTTCCTTGCGCTTTCCACCCGCGAGCCCCGATTGAACAGGGGCCCCGACACCCTCCTCACCGTTGGCGAACTTGGTGGCGATGTCCATCGCCCGTTTGCCTCGGTGGGAGTCCTACGCCCCAGCTTCTTCACGAGGTCTCGGCAAGTGGTGCCGCCAAGAAGGCCCCGATGACGTCCCAAATCCGTCACATTAGGGAGCTCGGTCCGCCGCTTGGAGAAGCGCCGGATGTAGTCGCCACAGGGATTCATCGGATTTTTGTCGGCGGCTGAGATCCCACGAGTTACCCGGCGTAGGTATGTGCCCCCGAAGTTTCAGCGGAAGGTTCTCACCAAGTCCGCCCGCTTTGATATGAGGTTGGGTGGAAGGTGTTCCACCAAGCTCGGCGCACTTCCGAGAGGTACAGGGGCAAATTTCGATTATCACTTTGTCATCGTGTGCCCTCGCGAACCGGCATGCCGGCCGATAGTCGTCCCACCATACCTCGGACGGGTCTCTCCCGTGTACTTCTCGAGATGGCTCGGGGCGAAACGCGCAGGGAGTGGTGCCCTCCCGATGTCCCTAGTGAAGGCCCGCGAGGCCCGGCGGATCGGGGGGGTACCCCGGTCCTCTCGACCGCCCAGGCGTTTCGCCCCCGCTTGTCGCCCCGAGGCGAGCCACCTTCGTGGCGAGGCCCGCCGCTGCTCGATCCGCCCCCGAGGTCGGGGGCGCCTCGGCGCGGTCGCGGTCGCGGGTCTTCTATGCGCTCCCAGATCGGGCGGTTGCAACGGTTGTCGCCGAGGCGCCCCCGGACCGCCTTGCCGGGCTCGCTCGATCCGGTGACAGAGCCCCGCCGACTTCCGCCCCCATTCCTCTCACCGCCGTGGCCGTCCACGGCCGATCCCGGAAGCGGAACTCTTGCCTGTTGCACCGCCGCCTTGTCAAGGAGTTGACGGAGGCCTTCTCGTATGCGCCTACCCTCGGTAGTGGAGGGCTCGGGCATTTCGTACCAACATGGCGGCCGCCGCCACGCTGAGGCCGGCTCGCTGAACGGGGCCGCTATGCCGGGGATTGAGGCACTCCGGCCCGGTCCGCTGTCCGACGCCATTGTGAGCTTGAGGTGCCCTCGGGCTTTGCTCACCGACCGCCTCGCCCTCCCCCGGATGTTTTGCTCGGTCGCCGGAAGCGGGCGGATTCGCCCGGATTCGTTCCTCGCAAATCTCGTGAGCCGAGCGTTTTTAGCGGCAGGGTGCCGGGCGCCCACGGACACGGATGGACCGGGCGGAAGCCACCGCGCCGAGAGCTCGCCGTGGCGGCCCGCCCGCGTCGCCGCAGAGACGCCGCTGAACCGCCATCCCGCGCGGGACCTCGACATTGAAGCATTCCCGCATGGGGTCATAGTACTCGTCTTCATCGCTTTGCACGGTGCGCCGAACGCCCGGAGGAGGTTTCGATTTTCCTGACGGTAGAGCGAGTCCCTCGGCCCGACCAGCCCCGATTGAACCCGAGGGGTGGTATGACGGGTCGCCCCGCATCCCGTGGAGGGCGCGCTCCTCCGAAAAGTGAATGTCCAAGGGATAACGCCCCCGTGGAACGACGGGTGGTCTCGCTCGTGCTCTCCCGGCGAAGGCTTCCACCGAGGTTTCACGCCGGCGACGATTCACCGGACTCCTCCAGATGTCCGTAACGGAGGCGTTTTTCGACGATTAGGGTTTCGGGGTACCCTGCCACGAGTGGGTGGCGGGTAAGGTATTTCCGGGGCCTAGGGTTCCGGGAGCCCTTCGCGAAGTCGGGCCGGGATACGCCGACCAGTTCAGAATCCGTTGCTTGACGCGCCTTGCGCTACGATGGTCCGCCTTTGCCCGCCTTAGCGGCGGCCGTGATGATGGGCTTGCCGCGGTGGCGATTTGCCCCCTCCCTTCTACCGGCACGTCGGGTAGAAGGATCATCTCGTAGTTGTGGCCGAAGGCCACAAATGCCGGCGTTCCAAAGAATGGCGTTCCGCGGGAGCTCGTGGTTCGGCGAAAGGTGGTGGAAACGGCGGCAAAAACGCCATGAGGGTCGATGGAGATGCAGATTGCACACGGCGCCCTACCGCGCGCCAACCGCCGGGCGTTTCGAGGAACTGGTGGTGCCTCGTGCCGGGCAATAAAGAATTTATAAGCCGTGTGCCCCTCCCTCAATGGCGAGCGGCGCAAGATGGACACGGACGCAGCGGTTTATCCCGGTTCAGCCAACGGGGCCCTACGCCCAGCGGGGGTGTGTCCCGCTCGTGTTACCTCGCTCAAAGGTGAGCCCAAGTAGTAGGGGTTTCTGCGCGTCGGCGGGAGAGACGCTGGTCTCAAGCCCCACGATCGTGGTTATGGTGGTGGTGGTGTGCGGTTTTCCTCCGTGTGAACCGGAGTTGAGTTGAGAAAAATTGAATCCCCCTAATGGGGCATTACTCCCCCCTTTATAGGAGAAGGAGAGAGATAATGTTTATACAGTGGACGCCTAGGTGGCTAATTCCCCGAGGCTGCACCGTTGCATGTGCGCTACCGAGGGGTTGGCTAGCTTGGATGTTGCTTGATGAAGACACGCGTCCCGATCCGATGGTGGACGTGCCGCCCTTCCTCGGGCGCCCCCCGAGGGTCCCGTGAGGCGTCCTCACAATCCGCATGGCGAGGCCGGTCCTGGTCGTCGCCGGCTATGCGTGTCAAGTGCCCGAGGGTCCGCCCAACGTGGCGCTTTTTGACGGTGCTCGGGAAATGAACAGTGTCATCCCGGTTTCCCGTGCCCGTGGCGTAACACGCTATCGTTCAGCCTTTGCGTCCCCATCGGTCGGATTGGGGAGACGATTCGGCAGCTCGATTTGATCGGCGTAATCGATGGCACCGGGCGCCGCCGCGCGGTAATCGCATTGAATGCGGCGGTTTCCCTTCCTCCCGACGGAACCTCCACGCCCGAGGGTCCTGGGCGACCCTAGGACGGGCTAGTTGGGCTGCCTCACCCGAGGATGGAGAGCTGGGTCTCCCTCGGGAGGCGGAGTTTTTGCGCCCGAGGGTGGTGAGCTAGGCCACCCTCGACGGCTTTTAGATTTCTCCCGGCCGTAAGCTAGGGCCGACCTCGGACGAAACGGAGATGTGTGGTCGAGTCCGAGCCATGATTTAGCCTGCCGTTGACGTGGAACGCCATGGTTCGTTGTTTTGTAGAGGTCCTTGACCTTGTCCTTCGTGAGCGCAATAAGCTCTTTTCGCGCCGCGATGACTCCATTTGGGCCGCTTTGTGGGCCGTCCGTGGGCCGACATTTCGTCATGCCATGTGAGCTGCCGTGGGCCAATGGCTCGGGTCCATCGTCCGTCGGGCCGCCCCCTCCGTGCGGGATGATAGCGGGCTAGGTTTTACCGGGCCTTGTGCGGTACAGATTCTCATAGTTTGGAGAATGTCTTGGGGCCCAATATTTAGGTCCCCGACACTATATTAACAAAATATCTTTAAGAATGACTTAAATTTGATTATTTTTACACAAATTTTTTAAATAAGACGAAAGGTTAAACTTGGAGTTGAAAAAGTCAAACGAATTATAAATTGAAACGGAGAGAGTAGTATACAACCTAACACAAGCACCATATATTATTTCTCTCTAGTTGCAATATGTTGAACCTCTATGTTGTGTTTTGCCTCCACAATTTAACATAGCAAGCATTACGGCGTGCCCACATATGCTCGGCCAACTCCTCGACGGAGTCTCTCATGCATGATGCCTGGTCCAATCTTTAATTAATAATAATATCATATATCATCATGTATCTTCAAGGGCTCACTCAAACGCAAGTGGATCATGCCGTTGGTACCTCTACTCACCAACTCGATCATGCTCAATTTGCTCATTTTCAATGACAAGTATATTCCTCATGCAAACGCTACGACAACACTCATGGTAGATGCCTACGCCCATGCTAAAAACAAATTCATATATAATGTTTGATTGATTAATTATAAGAATCGAGCTTAGCATTTTAAAAAAGTAATATTATTTTAAATATATATAAAAATACAAAAATATTGGACAAAAATAACGGATATACAAATGCAAAAAGCAAGATGCACTAACATCGTCGAAGTCATAGCGGATACCTTGAGCTTGAGCTCTGAGACTATCTGCAGCGGCGTACTGAACGTCGCACTGGAGGAGACTTTTAGCGTAATTTTGCCTGCAGCGACGTACTGGGAAGGCATCTGTATCCAAGCGTTCGAGCTCAATGCCGCCAGGAATCGAGGCCTTCAAGGACTCCCGCTACAGTGACTCTGGCCCACCTGTGTCGGGGAGCATGCGCCGGAGGCAGCGCCCGAGGCAGAGTTTGAGAGAGAACATGCATGGGTCAGTGGTGGGCCTCATGTTTGAACTATCTAAAAACTATTATATCTCACAAACCAAACATTCAAATTAAATTTTGATTACACCATTAAATTGTTTCAATAAATCCTTCAAAACTAGATCTCACACGGATATGTTTAGATAAAATTATAAGTGGGCTTCCCACCAATGGTAGTTTGGTATAGAAGAAAGATATAAAGGAGAGATGAGTGCGGAGAAAGATCTGTAAATGAGGGAATCTTTGATAACCCTGGATGTATAGAGAGGTAAATAGAATGAATACGAGTGCGGACAGTCTGAGCAAGCGGACTCGGATGGAGGAAGGATTAACCGCTGTTTGGGCCTTTGACTCTTTTGTTTGTATGTGGCCCCAGTTTTGAGTGAGCCCATTAGCTAAGGCCATCAGCTCTATTTTTTTTTTGAGGGGTCATGTCATTCCAATCGTGGAACACTCCATGATTGTGTTGGGCTGTGAGACCATCTGCACTGGCAAACTGTAAAGGCCCGGTAAACGTCTATACCGGAGAAAAAACTCTGCAGCGGGGAACATGGTTATACCCCCGCTACCCTCCCGTTCGGCTCGCGGTTTCTGGAAATTGAGCGGAACAACGGAGCCTGCGCGGGCGTACGGCTGTCAGGTGCATGAGAGAGATGTGAGGAGTTAAAGCATGCAACCACGGGCCCCACTGATTTAGGTAAATAAAAATTGTTATAACTTGCAAACCAAAGAACCAAATTAAATTTTGATTGCACCATTAAATTCGTTTCAATAAATCCTTCAAAACTAGATCTCTATGAATATATTTAGATAAAATCACAAGTTAGCCCCCTATGGTAGTTGGTATAGAGTAGAGATATAAAAAGGAAGGATGAGATGAGAAATTATTGAGAATCTTGATGACTGCGATGTATGTAGTAGAAGATAAATAGAGAACATGAAGTGCGGATAGTCTGAGTCCAAATCCACGATGAGACCGCGTGGCCCGTGATCATCCTTGAACTCTATTTAGGCCCCTTTGGCCTTTGGACTGTACGTGTAAGATAGGAAAAACATATATAGGATTGAAAATTCATAAACAATCCGCAGTACCCTGTTCAATTTTAGTCCGTGCTCCTACAGTAGTAGATGGTGAAAAAAATCACCAACTGGGCAGCAATTCAGAGGAATGCATCTAATAATCTAAGCTCGATTCTCATTCCAGTTGCGCTTCAATCAATAGGGATCAACATCTTGAACACATAAATTCAGTTCTCACAAGAACAGAGAAACTTTTGTTTTCCAAACAAAGTTCGAGAGGTCCATTAACAATCTGCACTGCCATACCTTGAACAGTTGAAACCTCAAGCTTCGGGGGTAAAAAAAAAACATAGTACCACATGGCCACTCCAAGATACTAAATAAGTGCTTATAGTTCTTCGAGATAGGATTAGCCAAGCACAGTAGTACTCCATCGGTTTCTAATTATAAGTCGCTTTGAATTTGTTGGTTCATTCATAGACATATTACATATTATTATATTTAGGTACATAGCCAATCAATATACAAAAAAATTAAAGCAACTTATAGTTTTCAACGGAGGTGATAACAAGTTTTTTTCCCTTTAAAAAGTGCTTAGCACGTATTTCATTAAGAGAAGTATTACGAGTTTGCAATGCCTTGCTACTCGGAATGGGAAAACCTCGTAGCTTGCCGGCCTTGCTCATTAGCAAAGTTTGCATCTATTATATTTTATCCACGGTCATGCACTGGGTCATTAGCAATTCAGCATTCAGAACTGGCATCTTTTCATTCGTTTGCTTGCTGGCTTTCTGTAAGCCTGCAATGCTCTGATCCCTTCTCTCTTTTCTTGAGCAATTGACAATTGGGCATCACTCGGAGCACAAGTTGCTCCTGATCCACGTCGCACATTGGTAGCGTAGCGGATCCTTGCATTTTTCTGCCTTCCCTCGGTAAAGAACCCAAGTTCTTATGCTCAAATAAATAACCCAAAGCATTGTACAGTCCATTTCCGGCACCACTCTGCACTTCATACTCCTCCCACGAGTCACCCGATGCCCGAGTCACCGGCATCTTCGGGCAAGCCCCCCTCGCAGCCAGGATCGCCGCTCAATGTCGCGACTCCGTCCCCAGCGTCGGCATTGCTGCGAGGCTCCGTGCTGCTCCTCGCCTTCCTCGTCCTCCAGCTCGTGCTCTTCTGGAACATCCTCGGCCTCCCCAGCTCGCGCTTCCTCCCCTGCGCCAGGCCACAGGAACACAACCTGGCCCAACGGCGCGGTCAACGGCGGCGCGTGCGATGACGGGCTCGTCTATGTCTACGACCTCCCGTCGGAGTTCAACCACGACCTCGTCGACGACTGCGAGAGCCTGTGGCCCTGGTACTCGTTCTGCCCGTACCTAGCCAACGGCGGCTTCGGCCAGGCGGCCGCCACGCTGCCCGTCTTCTTCAACGTCACGCGGAACGTGTCGTTGCCCAGCTGGTACAACACTGACCAGTTCCAGCTCGAGGTCATCATCCACCGCCGCCTCCTCTCGCACAGGTGCCGCACCACCGACCCGTCGCTGGCCACCGCGTTCTACGTCCCGTTCTACGTCGGCCTCGACGTCGGCAGCCACCTGTGGGGTGACAACTCCACCGCTGCCGACCGCGACAGGGCGGGCTTGAGGCTGATCCGGTGGCTCAACAACCAGACGTCCTTCCTGAGGTCCGGCGGCTGGGATCACTTCATCACGCTAGGGGCGCATCACGTGGGACTTCCGCCGGAACGGCGACGACGGGTGGGGCACCAACTTCGCGGTCCTGCCGGGGATAGCCAACGTGACCCGCCTGGGCATCGAGGCCGACCGGCTGGACCCCATGGAAGTCGCCGTCCCGTACCCGACCGGCTTCCACCCGCGCACCACCGCGGACGTGCGCGCGTGGCAGCGGCACGTGCTCTCGCTCAGGCGCAGCAAGCTCTTCGGCTTCGCCGGCGCGCCGCGCTCCGGGTTCCGCGACGACTTCAGGGAGGTGCTGCTGGAGGAGTGCGAGGACGCCGGGAGCGAGCACTGCCGCTCCGTGGACTGCCGCGGCACGCGGTGCACCGACAACGGCGCGGCGGTGCTGGAGCTGTTCCTGGACTCCAAGTTCTGCCTGCAGCCGCGCGGGGACAGCTTCACGCGGCGCTCGCTGTTCGACTGCATGGTGGCCGGCGCCGTGCCGGTGCTGTTCTGGCGGCGCACCGCGTACGACCAGTACCGGTGGTACCTGCCGCCGGGGCCGCGCGACGAGGAAGGGAGTGGTCCGTGTTCATCGACCGGCAGGCGCTGCGCGTGGGCAACGTGAGCGTGCGTGACGTCCTGGAGGGGCTCGGCGAGCAGCGGGTGCGCCGGATGCGGGAGCGCGTGGTGGAGATGATCCCGCGGCTGGTGTACGCGTCGTCGCCCGACGGGCTCGGCGACGGCATGGAGGACGCCCTCGATGTGGCGCTGCGCGGCGTGCTGGAGCGGTTCCGGCGGCGCCGGGCGAGCACTACTGCGCCTGTAGGTGAGTTGCAACGGTTCTTTCTGCTTTTTCTTTCCTTGTTAAATTCCTTATTACCAAGTCGAGCAAATTTCAATACCAAGTTGTTGCGCATTCAAAGGTGTCGTTGTGTGGTTTGGCTCTTTCAGGCCTTTCAGCAAAGCGCCCGCCAGGCCGCTTCGTCTCCCGGCGTGTCGACGGCAAATCGTCGCCGGCACCGACGCCTCCTTCTGACAGAAAAAATGGATCGGCAGCGGCGGTCAGTCAGAAGAACGCCTCAGGAAGAAAAGCGAGCCCTCCGGCTTCGTCAGACGTAAAACCCGTCGTGTCCACAGCATCGGCTTCAACTGGAAAGAGCTTGCAAAAATCCTGAACTGACTGAAGAGCGAAGACATTGAACTATTGAAGCGTGGACATAGAAATGCTGAAGGCATTAATTTCATTATGCTCTGCATCTTGGATCGCGGATCGCTGAACAAGCTGGCATGGGTGCGTGACTGAGCCAGGGTCAACCGTAGAATAGAGTGAGATCCAGGGCGGCGAGAGGTTCCAGTACGTGGAACGGGTCACCGGGGAAGAGCTGAAGGAAAGGGGGAAACCAAAACCACCGCCTGCTGTTGGCCAGGGGTTTAAGAAATGGTTTTTTTTTTTGACACTTGGTTTAAGAAATGGTTAACATGTTGTTTCCTGCTGCCACACTGCCGCGCTAGACGCCTTGTTGTTAATTGCAGTTGACCAAGTGGTAGATTCTTTACAAGATCTAGAAGGCGGGCCACGGCCGGAGTTGGCACAAATTTTGTTAACACTTGTACTATACTGTATACTCCTCTCTGGGCTAGTTTTGTAGATTCATCTCTTAACTACGGCTTTGCACTACTTGATTGACATCTAGGTCTGTTTAGTATTGCTCCTGTACTGTTTTTTTTTTCATTGGCATCGGGAACCCCACTAAACGCTTTTTTTCTGACCGTCCAAACACAAAGCCGCAGTTGTTTTCGCGTATGCATGTAGAGACATGAAAAGTGGCTTCTACCATGGATAGAAAGTTGGGAAAGCCAGAGCTGTTTCCGTGTGATAAGATGGAGCCGTAAAAAACATCTTCATTAGGGCTAGGAAGGGTGGTGGGTGGGGGCTGACTCCGGGCATGGAGCGTCCACAGAAGAGCCACGACATACCTTCTAGTTTCAGTTTCAGCAGCATGAATTTACTCATAACACTATTACTAAATCCGTTCTAAATTGTAGTTCGTTTAACTTTTTTAACCCCAACTTCGACCACTGCCTTATTCAAAATTTTGTGCAAAATATCACTTTTTTGTTATGGCTTGCTTTATTAACAAATGGTATTTAAGAATGACTTATATTTGACTATTTTTGTGCAAATTTTTTAAATAAGACGAGTGGTCAAACTTAAGGTCAAAAAAAGTCAAACGAACTATAATTTGAAAACGGAGGGATTATCTCGCAAGTCACAAAGCACATACACGTTCTGTCCTCGAAGGCAACTTTACTTGGGGCATGTCTAGATACACATGGCTAATTATTAATTAGAATAAAAATTAGTCTAAATTATTATGGTTGGCTAGCTAGTTGACTAATAAACATGAATCTATGATTAAAAAAATACTCATCCGTTCTAAATTATAAATCGCTTTGTCTTTTTAGTTCATCCAATTAGTTATGTCCTATTGACACCACTCGCCGAGCTCTCTCACATCATGGGGAGGACACCATGACCAAGAGCTCTCATGCTCGGGAGGAGAGTGGCCACAAGGAACCTCTTGTGTCGTGCTGAGAGTGTGGTTGTCGTTGACCTACTCTCGGCATTTGCCTCGTGACTTGCGTTTTTCGACCACATTAGCATGCTCGGCGTTAGCCCCGCAAATGAGATGGGCGGAGACGCCAAGGACACACATGTCTGTCTGCTTTCGATTTCTAGAGACGAGGGTGTCCCATATCCGAGGGAATTCCTCTCGGGTTGGCGCCACCCTAGTCGCCGAAAACAAACAATGTCAAAATTGGAAGGGGTCATACCATCCCCGATCATCCCGCAAATTCTAAACACAAGATATGTATTTTGCCAAGTAGGTTGGTGAGGACCCTTTATTCCATTAATTTTTCTACTCTACTTGTTTTCTTTATGTGTGGCCTATGAACCCCTGTTTCTCAAACCCACCTATGTCGCCTTTAACATGCGACCATTAATTGGTTTCTAGAGGATGTAGTGTGGCTTTTTGGTTGTGTGTAATTACTAACCTAAGGTCCGGTGTTGTTGTATCATTATATAGATCGAAAAATATTTTTTTATAATAATTTTTTTAGAAATAAAAATGTTGCATGTATTTTATACAAACTAGATCAAAGTTAAAAAAAGCTCTACTAGAGAGATGGAGGGAGTACTTTCAAAGTACTCGAGGATGGGGCATACATCTATCATCTTTGACTTGCATGACTGTGGACTTTAAGGCCGCCGCCGAGGCGCCCCACCTCATTGCCGGAGCGATGCACGAACATACAGCGGGCCATCCATTTTGAGCGTGATCATAGGCCGGACACCAACGGTAGCATTGGCTTCCCACATCTCAAATCTGAAGAGGTAGAGCAGCACCGCCGCGAAGATCTTCATCTGCCTGTACGCGAACTCCTTTCCCAAGCAGACGCGAGGCCCCGCCTGTTCACCACACGACCACAGGCCAAACACGTCACCATGCTGCATTTGGCGAAGATCTTCATACTGCAACGTGTCAAGAAGATTGATTGCCACGACTCACAACTCACCTGGAAAGCAGTGAACTTGAAGGGGCTCTCGGGGACGAACACGCCGTCGTCGTCGAGCCACCTCTCCGGCCTGAACTCCTCGGCGTCCGCGCCCCACAGGAACTTCATCCTGCCCATCTGGTACGGCTGGTAGTTCACCATGTCTCCTTTCTTGATAGCGTAGCCGTCCGGTAACGTATCATCAGAAAAGCAATGCTTCACATCCTGCATTTTGTTTTTTTTTTTTTTTTGATTCGATATAGCACGCCCCATAAATTGCAGCGATAGTGACGCAGATAATAAGCACACGAGCACGACGTATGGTGCCAAATGCACAAAGCTGGTGGAAGACGCTGATGTTGGTGTCAACTTACGATGGGCACAGCCGGGTACAGCCGGAGCGTTTCCGTCAGCACCGCGTGCAGGTACTGCATCCTGCTGATGGCGTCCTCGGTTAACAAGGCGACGAACTCCTGCACGCCGACGTCGACGTCGCGGTCGCCCGTGGTGGCGGCGCGCACCTCCCGTGCGACCTTGTCCTGGATGTGCTGGTTCCTGCAGAGCACGTAGAGGAACCACGACAGGGTGCCCGCCGTGGTGTCACGGCCGGCGACGACGAAGTTGAGGATGATGTCCCGCAGGTACTTGTTGTCGAAGCAGCCGGGATCGCTCTCCCGCTCCAGCAGGAACCTCGACAAGATGTCCTCTTTCTTGGCCTGCGAGAAATCGAGATAAAAACACAACCATGTCAAAAATAAAACCCGGCAGAAATCCAGATGGGCGAGGCTGCTGCAGAGAGCTCACGAATTCTTGTTGGTCTCTGCTCATCTGCTCGATCTTCCTGTCGATGACGCCGTACACGAATCCGTCAATGGTGCGGATGGACTCCTTCATGGCCGCCTCCGACGAGATGTTGAGGCGCCTCTTGAGTTTCCACAACAGGTCGAAGAAGCGGTACAGGACCTGCTCGCTGGCGTCGTCGAACGCCCTGGCGAACGCCGCGGCGTCCTCGTCGCAGCAGCCGGACAGCACGCCCAGGCGGACCCCGAACCCGACCGTGAAGATGGAGTCGAGCGTCGACCGCATCAGCAGGTCCGCGACATCCAGCCTCTCCCCGGCGCCGGCGGCCACGGCCACGATCCCGGCCATCTCCACGGCCGTGTCGCGGAACACGACGCTGCTGTAGTCGCGCAGCACCCGCGTGGAGAACTCGTGGCTCGCCACCTTCCGCTGGTGCCGCCACATGGCGCCGTCCACGTTGAAGATGCCGTCGCCGAGGAGGTCCTCCAGCACGTCGTGGAACATGGCCCCTTGCCGTAGTTGGCGAAGTTGGTCTTGAGCATGTACTCCACGTTGGCGGGCTCGACGGTGTACACGTAGTTGCAGGTCGGGGTGAGCATGCGGAAGGTGCGGTACCTTTTGGCGAGCTCCGTCTGGTACTCCATCAGCCGGCCGAAGTTGAGCAGCTGGTGGAACATGGTGCCCGCCACGGGCGGGTACTTCCGATTCTTGCCTCCCCGGCTGCGCCGGCGAGCGACGTAGAGAGCTAGGAGGAGCAGGGACAGCGCCAGGAGAGCGGGTATGCTCGGCAGTGGCGAGTCCATGGCCGACCTTGAGCTCTGCCGGAAGGTGGATGAAGCTGTCCGAATGGACTGAGCGATTTGGGAATTGGGAGTACCTTCGCGATTTACTGTGATGAGGAGTCGACTAGCTGGGGCAGCAGCACCGCAGCGTCAGAGATAAGATGGATTGAGATTTGAGACAACAACTGACCCAGACAAACCATCACGCATCAACTGTTTTTGTTTTGCTTTGATGAGGGTCTGCGACGACAGCAAATTCCTTTTCAATGACAATATCTCCATATTCTACAGAAAAATGGAGCTTACAGAGTCATGTGGTGAACTGAATTCTCTCGTCTCTGAATTCTGAAATGCGAGGGCCTCTTGAAAATTCTGCAAGACAAACATATATTTTAGAAGAGTCAGGCAGCAAGTGGCCACAGTTGACTGATTAAAATCCATCTAGAGAATTTTAGATGAGACAGAGAAGAAGAGCACAACTGCAAGAATTTTTGAAGAAACAACACGACAGAGCCAAAACTGGAGGCGTGCAAATGTAAACTTCTTCTCTGTCGCGACAAGGACGCGGCAGCGTGCTGCTCGGCATGGCAGTGGCGACTGGCGAGGCGAGGCCAGGCTGCACGCCTCGCTCGGTGGTGGCTTGACCTGCCGCGCCCAGCAGCGACCTGAGCACAACGACGAACGGTGCCTCCACCATCCTGAGGGACAGGGAGTTTTTTTTTTTTTTTTTTTTGACAAGGAGGGACAGGGAGTTTTGAAAGGCTGAGAAAAATATAGGAAGGGAAAGGGTTCGTAGGGGAACGGAAAAGGGATTTGTTGGAGGAGTTTTTTTCTTTGGAATTGATTTGTTGGAGGATAATTGTTTTTGTCCACCTTTCCTATCTATGGGTCGAAAGAAACTTTTTCAAAAAATCTTGCGACGTCCACGGCTTACGCACACGCGAGGCCACCACCGCGATGCACGCGCCCGTGCCACGCGCGGCGACCGGGCGTAGAAAAAAAATCTGTATCTTGTTTGCTTGTGGTAATAAAAAAAAAATCTTATTTTTGCCCTTGTTTTTCTATAGAAAAAAAATTGTTTATTGCCTCTTGTTTGCTGTGGTAAAAATGTTTAAATTTGTATCTTGTCCTTTGTGTTAGGACACCATCCTCTTTTTGTCCTTGTTTTTCATAGAAAAAATATATTAATTGTCTCTTGTTTGATGTGGTAAAATTGTGGTAACTAAGTGTTGATGACAAATCCCACCCTTGGATGCTGATCCAAGAGTCTATTACGTTGCAAAAAATATTGGTTATTTTTCTTATGAAAGAGATATAGTAACTCACTTTTTGTCAATATGTTAAGAGTTGCTCCAACCTCTTGAAAACTCTTCTATGTGTCCATCTGTCTATTTCAATTCTTGTATTTATTTATGATGTTTTGTATCCATATGCTCCATCAAACTTTCTTGTATTTCCAATTCATACAGGATTGCAAGTGACATGCAACTCTAATCATATGTTTTAGATTGAGATTGCAAGTGACATGCAACTCTAATCCTATGTTTTAGATTGAGATTTACTATATTTCAGTCGCCTGAAATAGAATCTTTTCAGGCGACAGACACAGAAAGTCACATATATACTATGCGAACATCACAAAAAAAACATTCTAGAACATTACAAAAAAAAACATTCTAGAACATTGTTTGTACATTACGTGAACATTACAACACGTCACTTGAACAACAAATAACTCCACGCAACTATCTATGTACCAAAACATCGGAAAAAAAATATTGTAGAACATCGCATGTATACTATGCGAACATCGCATTAAAACATCGTAGAACCTCGCTTTGAAACCCACCAAGAATTTCATGCGACTGTAGTATAGGAAAAGTGTTTACATATCCTCTGTTCTAAGAAAAGAGTTTGTTTTGCCTTGTTGAATTTATTGTCATACTTTGCTTTTTATCCTCGAACTTCAACTCCAAATATCTTACATGTATCCTTTTTCAAAGTGTTTTTTTATGATCTTCTTGTCTTTTTTTCATAAAAAAATGTTAGATACTTGATAAGGCTATTAGATGGCAATAATGTCTCTAAGCTTCTACAAATTTTGAAAAGAATACTAGAGATAGAGGGATATGATAATTCAAAAAATATTTAGAGCTCATGAAAAATATATTTGGTAGCTTGCAAAAAAAGCTTTACAAAGATGGAAAATTATCTGAAAAATTATCAAAATTCCAAAAACACTAATTGATATCTAAACGTGCTTTCAAAACTTTTCAAAATTAAAAATAAGACACGACCAACACAAATGCGTAACATGAATGCATCAAAACTTCTCGTATTTTGCGGAACCAAGTTTTTGGAGCACATGCAAACATTGATTAGAATGTTTTGAATATTCCTAGATTTTTTTATATGTTTTCAAATTTCCTAGAGCTAGATCTAATTTTTAGCTTCTAAATATATTTTCACGAGTTCTGAATATTTTTTTCAGTGATTTTTGATTTGTAGGTTGTGAATAAAAACTAGATTGCGAGAAATTCAAGAGTGTAAAATGGATTAGAGCCGTTGGTAGATAGTGCTTGGATTGGACCCCAAGTAGAGATGGACATTCGCTTTGTTATCTTGGTATTAGATACGTGACACACAAGATCTCGGACCCAAGTAACCAGTCCAGCAGGTTACCGTAAGTATGCAATGAATGACAACCGGTTGATAGAAACGTGACACTAAGCTTAATCCCTGCCACTAAAGGAAGCAAGCTCTGCCAGATCATCCATCTACTGCCAGCGGTTTTGAACCGCCATATACGCCCCCATGTTAACGCGAGATATCTTGGAATTGTTTAAAGATTTAAGATCATACACGTGTATGGCCGAAGTACCTTTTCAGTTTTATTTTGGTGAGAGCACTGAGACGATAGTAACAACTAACAACTTTATTAGCACTGAATGATCACTTATGGATCACTTATCAGCTAGCTCCAATCGCGCGTGAAGATAATCCGATGCTATATATGCACATATACAACAACAAAATGGGCAGCAGCAGTTTTGAAATGCCTCATCGCCGGAGCGACGCACGAACATAGAGCGGGCTATCCATTTTGAGAGTGATCATGGTTCGGTAACCCACGGTGGCCTTGGCATCCCACATCTCAAACCTGAACAGGTAGAGAAGCACAGCCGCGAAGATCTTCATCTGTCTGTACGCGAATTCTTTTCCCAAGCAGATGCGAGGGCCAGCCTGCACAAGCAGAACAAAAGCAAGACGCCAAACACGTCACATGCTGGATGCTGCGTTTGGTGAAGGACACTGCAAGTGGCAAGGAGATTGAATATCGCAACTGACCTGGAAAGCCGTGAACTTGAAGGGGCTCTCGGGGACGAAGACGCCGCCGTCGTCGAGCCACCTCTCTGGCCTGAACTCCTCGGCGTCCGCGCCCCACAGGAACTTCATCCTGCCCATTTGGTACGGCTGGTAGTGCACCATGTCCCCTTTGTTGACAGCGTAGCCATCCGGCAACGTGTCGTCCGAAAAGCAGCACTTGACATCCTGCAACAATCCCACGAAGTCATCCACCCAAACCCAATCAGTGCGCCGATGACCGATGTGTGGTGCAAAACCAACTAGCGTCTGAGGAAAGTGCCGAGTTCCGAATAAAACTCACGATGGGCACGGCAGGGTAGAGCCGGAGGGTCTCGGTCAGCGCTGCGTGCAGGTAGTGCATCTTGCTGATGGCGTCCTCGGTCAGGCGCGCGACGAGCTCCGGGGCGCCGAGGTCGCCGTCGCCCGAGACGGCAGCGCGCACCTCCTCCGCGATCCTGTCCTGGATCTGCTGGTTACGGCACAGAACGTAGAGGAACCACGACAGGGTGCCCGCCGTGGTGTCGCGCCCGGCGATCACGAAGTTGAGGATGATGTCCCGCAGGTACTTGTTGTCGAAGCAGCCGGGATCGCTCTCCCGCTCCATCAGGAACCTCGACAAGATGTCCTCTTTCTTGGCCTGTCAGAGAAATGTCACTGTGTGAGAACTGTAGTAATCTCTCGTGCCCCCGTGCACCCATCATGGTCGGAGAGGTGTCAGAGCTCACAAATTCTTGCTGGTCTCTTCTCATCTGCTCGATCTTCCTGTCGACGACGGCGTAGACGAAGTCATTGATGGTGCGGATCGACCGCTTCATGGCTGCCTCCAGCGAAAAGTTTAGGAACCTCTTGGCCTTCCAGAATGGATCTATGAAGCGGTGTAACACCTGCTCACTGGCATCGTCGAACGCCTTGGCGAACGCAGCGCCTTCCTTGCTGCACCCGGAGAGCACGCCCAGCCTAACCCCGAACCCGACCGTGAAGATGGAGTCCAGCGTCGACCGCATCAGCAGGTCCTGCATGTCCAGCTTCTCCCCGGCGGCTGCCGCGTCGGCCACGATGCCCGCGAGCTCAGCGGCCGTGTCGCGGAACACGCCGGTGCTGTAGTCGCGCAGCACCCGCGTGGAGAACTCGTGGCTCGCGACCTTCCGCTGGTGCCGCCACTTGGCGCCGTCCACGTTGAAGATGCCGTCGCCGAGGAGGTCCTCACCCACCTCGTGCATCTTGCTCCCCTTGCCGTAGTTGGCGAAGTTGGTCTTGAGGATGTATTCCACGTTGGCGGGCTCGACGGTGTAGATGTAGCTGCTCGTTGGGGTGAGCATGCGGAAGGTACGGTACCTGCGGGCGAGCTCGGTCTGGTACTCCATCAGGCGGCCGAAGTTGAACAGCTGGTGCAGCACGGTGCCGGCAACCGGCGGGTAGCTCCGGTTCTTGCCGCCGCCGCCGGCGCGGCGCCAGAGCGCGAGGTATAGCACTAGGAGGAGAGCAAGTATCAGGGTGACCACCGTGGGCTGGCTCGGCGGCGAGTCCATGGTCGTCAGCCGAGAGCGCCTGTGTCTCGACGTTTGGTTTGGTTTGGCTGTGTGGAGTAGCACTTGTGGATTGCAGTGGTGCGTCGCAAAGTGTGGCGCGGCCGATTATAAAAACCAGGGATAATGTTGCGCGCACCGATTGAAAAATCAGCCGGTAATGCACGACTTTCAGTCAAAAAGACATATGGCCAACCGCGGTGTCTGAGTTTTGTCCATCAGCACCGACAGCGATTGTAGAGAAATTTGCAAGGCAGCATAACTTCACGTCGTAGCTTTGTCTTCACCGTGGCAGTGGTGATTTTTTTTAGCATACCTCTTGTCATTCCACACTGTAATTCGGCGAATTTCTCACCCTGACTAGTGACTCGTGTGGAAGGGTGTGTGAACACGATGGTGAGCTTGGAATGTAGTACTCGCTCTGACGAATTTCGAGCAAGTATTTATATGAGTTTTTTGTTCCAAAATGAGCAAAAAGGGAGTGCAAGGATAAGTAATTTTAATTAGAGTATTGAATTCGAACCACGACTATACATGTGCATCGGGCCAGCCCGGGCTAATATTTCAAAAAGTTGTTTGCTCAAATTTTGGGACAATGCACATCTAGTTTAGTACTATTGGTGTGTAAAGTTTCAAAAAAATTTAAAACTTAAGTGCTTATCAAGACTATTGAGATAAGGTCAATCGGTTCCCCAACGGCAATGCTTTTCGATACTTCGCTGTTCTTTAGGTAAACCAATCATGCTTCTACTCTTCTATGTTTTTTTAAAAGTCTGCAATACTTGCTTTCTGATAGACTTTGTCCCTTCTCAGTGTGTATTTCAAATAAAAAAAAAGGGTTCTTCCTATTCCTATATAGGGGCTGTTTGGTTCGGCATCGCCACGCCACGCGCGTGCCCGCCACGGTGCAATGTTTTGAGTGTGGCGGTCAAGGTTAGCGGCGGGAACCAAGCAAACCCTGTTATGTTAACCTTTACATAGTGTTATCTACTATCACGGCATGCCTATCTTCATTTTGCTCCCGGATCATTAGTGTAGCTACCAGCGCAATATTGCTGAATAGAAATAGCAACCTGAGCTAGGTTCCACAAGGATACACGAGCTGCAGACTTCTGCTTCGGCCTCTCCTCCTCCAACTCTTCTGATATAAACCTATTCACAAATAAAGCAATAATGTACGTCGTTTATAAAGGGCTCTGATAGACATTATCGTGGATTGACTTCCATTTCGTATACCATATGTATTGTCCACATCCCCACAATGTCACCAACACCCTAACCAGTGGCGGATGCACGCCCCGTGCTGCAGCCCCACACTGGGAGGTTGATTTTCCTTGTAATTCCTATATTTAGCCTTTAATTTATCATGCAATCATCCTATTTTCATTAGTTTTACTTTATTTAGCGCCTCCCGAGATGTGATCCTGGTTCCGCCCCTGACCCTGACAATGTCTTCCCTCGGTAGCACATCAAACACTGTAGCTATGGATGCACAGGCCGTCGATTGCATTAGCTGGCGGGTTGTTTTCTTGTTTGACTGAGAGGCGTCCATGGCCGTCCACCTTAGGTGATCTGATATTTGACACCGAGCTTTTTTAATTGGGCGTGCAACATACTCCCTGGTTTCTTTAACATATCAATATAAAAAGCATAGGGCCTATACGTTAACGCATCAAATTCTTCTAGCACAGCGATGGCATCGATTCATATATATTTCAATATTTGTATTGTCTACTTCCAGGCGAAGAAAACTTCTGATATTTTTTTTTAAATGTGTATTTGTATTTCTATTTAAGGAAAACATAGTTTGGTGAATAAATACAGACACATACATACTAGATACAGAAGCAGATGTCCCTCCCAAATTTCATGAAGACCCCTACACCGACACCCTTGGGTTCTTCGCGAACAGTTCGAACTCGACAACTTCGACACTAACTTCCGCCGTCGAAAAAAGACATCGAGAATCACCATGAGCCCTTCTTAAAAAACAGCGCAATGGCGCGGTCTCGAAAAAAAATCACCATGAGCCGGAGAAGTCCGTCGCCCGCTAATGGAGTCAAAGTGAACAGCCGTCACAAAAGAACTTGATGAAGCTATCGGCGATAACTCATCGGCCGAGCCGCACCCCAACATCTCAACCCCCAAATCGAGCTCGGGGAGCGGCAACCACCGCCGTCAAGCAAGAGGAGCCGGATCCGGTCGGCCAGCAACCACAACCCAAGCGGACAACTCCGCATCCAAGCAAAAAGAAAGGCGATAGTGACATCACCTAGATGACGATGAGCGCCGACACGGACTCTGAAAAGGCCTCATCCTCACCGTGGCGGAGAAGGGCCGCGCTGGGATGAAGGGGAGGTGGGCACAAGTTATTCCCTAGCAGTGTCGACTCCTCCACTTCACCCACAAATCGGCTAGACAAAGCCAACGAAGGAACACCCCCCAAACAGTCCCGTGTTCTCCTCTCCGCCCGACATAAAACCATACCTATGTATGTATCCATACCTCAAAGCCATACCTATGTATGTAACCATACCTCTCATTGGACTATAAAAAGAGGAGGCGTGGCACCAACCGAACATCAAACTAAGAAAAGACACCATAAGATAGAAACTAGGCGAGTTCAACTTCGAGCCAAGGGGAATCTTGCATGGGCATGCCCCCCCCCCCAAGATTTCAAGCAAATTTTTTTTACTAATATAAGTCCATAATTTTTATTTATATTAAGATGGAGAATATAACAAAAATCTTGTCACATATACTTTTAAATATCTTCATCTTCTAGATAATTAAATCATACAAAGCACAATTAGACAATATTACGAAACACATTAAAAAGGATCAAACATAGATATCAAAGTTTACGAAATCATTTCATATATCTTTGCTCAAGAGTATATATAAAAATGCGAGTATTTGTATCAAGTTGATAAATTAATAATCACCATGAAAAAAACTAACATTACTTGTTGTGCTCATTTTTTACAAGTTGGATTTTTTCGGCCCTCTTATTGTGCTCATTTTTACAAATTGGATTTGCTCGGCCCCCATATGAATAATTCACGGCTCGATCCTTTGCTTAAACCACTCTCATACTCACGAGGAGATGCAGGGAACATCTCCATCTCTCGACTAAGCTTGTAGACTCCCCGGCAAGCCCGGGGGCAGGAACGAACGAGTGCCACCACACCACACTGGATGTAGGGATTGTTCGGTCGAATCAACATAAACCCCCATCTCTTTGTCTCACCATCCCATCCCGCATGCATTTGTAGAAATTCACTTGTTGGTAGTTTTGTAACACCAAACAAGTAGTTGACCAAAGTTTTTTAAGGCGACTCGGGCGGCGAACCTAGCCGCCGGTCCGCCGCGAGCCCCCCTCCCCTCCCCTCCCGCCGCCGCCGCCCTGCCCCCGTGCGGCCGGCCCGATGGCGGCGGCGGGCCAATGATCTTCTTTCCCTGGGCGGAGTGGTGGCGCTTTGGTTTCGCGGATCGCCTAGGCGCCGCCTCGGCCGAATGTGGGGGCTCGGCGTGGATGCTCGGTGTTGTCGACAATGGGGGCGGCGTCAAGACACAGGGAACCGGATCACGGTCAACCCGCCGATTCGGGGCCCTTTGGGCTGGGGAGGCGCGGATTTGGAGAAGATGCGGACGGCGCGGCGATGGCGATGGAGCGCAGGCGGAGTAGGCGAGGTGACCCCATGGTGGCTGTTGATATTTCTTACACGATCCCAATTAGGAAGGCGAAAAAGAAATATATATGGGATATCTATCTAATCATGTTAGCTTGGATATGGGATTAACCTCATGATCCAACAAAGCGAGAAGTTAGGCGGTGTTAGTAGTGGGATGTAAACTTAGCATCATTATCCATAGTGGAGTTAATCTCACCGGGATATGTACTCAAGGTATACCACTCATTTCTAGGCATTACCTATACACTAGTTTGTCACCCTAGCAATAACACTCAAAGAAATGCGGGGCATGGTATTTGTTGATTGACCTTGATAAAAAATAAAAACATGATATACGCAAGCGCCTGGGATATAGAAATACCAATTGTAGCACTTCACCGGGAGTAATCCGGTATCGTGATTTATATTTTACCACGGGGAAGGGAGTCTATGGAAAGTAGGGAGAAAGGATATCTAATGATTTATGAAGTGATTTATTTATGAGATCCACTTACGGTAGTGTAATGCGTAGTAGCCATATGTATCTAACATTACTCAACAGGATAAGTCACAAGATAAAGATAATTATATAAATGATAAATACCCAAGTCTAAGATCATCATAATGCACTAGTATCATACGAGCAATTAGCATGTTATAGAAAGAATAGAAAAGAATATTCCTAAGATACTCCTAATCATATGGTAATGAATACTACAATTAGTGCAATACATCTAGCTATCATGGCAAGGTTGGATTACTTCTACACATGGCAAGCATTACCAATAACAACCAAGGACTAAAACTTGATCATTACGTAATTATAAGCTCGACTAGTCCTACATTCGAGGGTGGATTCCAAAGGACTCAACAGATCGTCACTCCCGCGATCTACCACACGCCCTAATATAGGGTGCAATTGCGGATAAACGTTGTATAAACACCACGTTTACATTACTTATCACCCACATAGTGATCATCTATAATGATGCTATACAATTCCATGCATAAAATATAAAAGCAATCTTACTAAACTAAACATATAATCATAGCAAGCATAAACACATATCAATAAGAATATAATAATTATATAGATCAAAGCCATAACAATAGTGTATCAATAATAATACTTACAGATCGAATTCAAGAGCGAAGAACAATGCTCTTGCTATTGCTTGACTATCAGGAACTCAAGATGAACTTGATCTTGAACTAGAACTAACTAGTTAGCTAGCTACTTCTAGTATGATGAACTAGGGCTTAGGTCTAGACTTACATTTTGAACTTGATGGGTATGAGTTGATAATGAATTCGCTCTTAGCCCTCGGGGTCACCGGGTCTTCTTATATAGCACTTGGCGATGAACGTGAACCCTTGGATCAAACCGACCTTCAATAACGGTGTAGATACAACCTCAAAGTCGGTAGTAAACCGACCTAGAAAGGAGAGGCCGATGGTGACCCCCACTTGGCGGCCGGCCTATGTGGCCTCGGCGGCGCCAGGGGCGGAGTGCCACTTTGGCATCCGATCTTTTCTCGGTGTCCTCTCGTATCTTCTAGAATGTTTTAGTCCACTTTTCGTTGAGTTACTTCACGGTCAAGTCTTGTCATCATATGTCTTGTATATTAGGAACTTTCTCCATTCTTCTACGCATTTATCTATCAAGTCCCCTCGAAAGTCACGAATACCAAAACTTCGTAGAATTATGTTAGTTAGACCCCTAGACTTATGTTTGGTCTTTGACTTGAGCCCTTATTTCATGTTATTTAACTTATAATATTATGCTATAACGGTGTCCAACGATTAGCGCGGTTGACCGCTCATATCTGGGCGTAGGAGAACCCGGTGCGGGATGATCCGGCGACTCCCGGGGCGATGGGCGTCGCGCCCGATGCGTCGACCATGGGGACGGTGTTCTTCTCGGGCGGCGGTGAAACAGTGGGTTGGCCGTATCGAGGAGAACCGATGGCCGCCCATGGTGGCTTCCACGGCGTTCGTCCAAGGTGGAGGAGTCGTGGAAAAGGGATAGCCCAGGTTGGCAAAGGGCGTCGGCATTTGTTTTTCGACTGTATTTCTCGACGATGGTGCGTCGCCGGCGGGCGGTTGGCGAAACGGCGTGGCTCGGTGACATGGCATTGGCACGCTCACTACTACGGTGGCGGTGGCCGAGGGCGCTTTCCTCGGCTGGAGGCGCCGTCTCTTTCAAGTGGATCTCACGGTGTGAAACCTACACCCGTTAGGTGGGCGGCGATGACGTCTTTGGATGGCATTTTCTCGTTAAGACGCGTTGGTGGAAGATTCCTTGAATCAAGGTGGCGCTCATCGCACACGCTTATGGGGCCTTATCTTTGCTGCCATGTGGTCCGGAGTCTCCTTTTGGTGGATGAGTTTTAGTTGTTTTATTTTTAAATTGTACCGATGTTTCGGGTGACTTTTGTCCTACTTTGTAAATAATGTTTTTCGATTTGTATTTTGTTGGCCCGATGCATCCTCGGATGACTGAAGCCGGAATATATATAATTTCCATTATCTAAAAAAAGTTGATCCGGTTTTAGAGTTAAGGCGAAAAAAAAGGACTTCGTGAAAGTTGGGGAGGAAAAGCAAACTTTTTCGCTAATTAAAACAGTCCAGAAGGCCGAATGTTCCAATTAAAGCCCATTACGTAGTTAGAGGTGGCCCATGTTATTATTACTAAATAATTTCTGAGGAGGTGGCCCAGGACAGCCCACGCCGCTCCTGCTCTTAGTGCCGTTGGCGCGTCGGGCCAACAACGCTCAGTGAAGGAATGAAAGGAGATCCTACGCTAGGCGAGCCGGAGTTCTCGGGCACAGAACCAGGCCCCGCTCGTCGTCCTCGGCGTTCACCCTGTCGGCGGCCGGCGGGGCCGAGAACAACGTGTCGATCTGACGCCACATGACTGTGGTCTGTGGGTTTATACTGGTCCGCGGCCCCCATCCCATCCCTCGACTCGGCGGCATGCATGCTGAACTGAGCAGCTGCTCTGTGCCCACAGCGCACTGTGATAAAATTACCGGGGAGCCGCGGTGGAGCGATCGATCGCATTCAAGGACGTGCGGCCATCCGGTGGCGACTTTAATCCAGGGCATTGAAGCCGAGGATACACTGGAATAGTGAATTCAGCGACCGTGCCAACGGATGTCTAGTCCAGAGCGAGTCCGTTTGTTTGTACGGCTGAAGCAAATTAAGCAACATTATTCAGGTTTCAGGTTCAGTATTACGTTGCATCTTGCAGGTTCAAAGCAAGGTTGCAGACGAGTAGCCGACCGACTAGACGACCGAAGCACACTGAGCGGCGTCTAATGATAGATTCGGATCGAGTACGTATAGTACTATTGTCATATTCTCATTCAAATTTAAATACAAAATATGAATAAAATGTCTAGTTTGAACTCATAATTTGCATTTAGATATCTACTCGATTTTTGAACATAACAAGTGTCTATTTGCTTTGTTTGATTTTATAAAACTATAAATAAATATTTAAGCTTACTGATTTAATTTCATTTTAAAACTATAAATAAATATTTCAACAAGATGTGTGCATCAGGAGGGGAGGATCAGGAGGGAGGATGCTGAACACATGAGAGAGAGTTTGCATCGGAGGATGCTCAACACATGAGAAAGAGTGCTGAATGTCCGAGGGAGAAGTGCTGCAGCACCAATCTTGAAGCATATTTAAACAGTAACATGTACTGAGCATGTAGGTGCTGCATTGTGGATATATTTGTGCATCCCTCCTGCTCGTCGATCCTTTTCCAGCAGCCGCAGTAACTTCGAGGAACACTGGAGTTCATAGTCATACTCTAACGGTTACTAGCAGTAGCAGGGAAAACGGTAACTTCTGTTGTCTTCTCTGGTACCTATCGATCTCTAGTCATCTCCAGTTCAAAGCTCTCTTGTCTTTGACTCTTTTATTTACTGTCTCCAACATATTTTACTCAGAGGTACCTCTGTCATTCTTTTGCAACCATACCCCTTATTAATCTCTCATCAACTATTAATAACTTATAATTAGAATGGAGGGAGTAGTATAAGAGACTGTACATGTATTATGTGTGTAATAATGCAGATTTTAAAAGGTTAGAAGATAACATTCTATCTAGTTTAAAAAATATTTGATGTTTCAAAGGAGATAACTAGTTTTGAAATGACTTTAGTTCTTGTGCAAAACGAGTATCAGAGTATGGTGAGCAGGAGCCAGAGGAGGAGGAACTATCATTCGCAGCCAGCCATCACCCGTTGACAAGAGAACGGCGTACCCAACCCAATTCCGTAGTGCTAGTACCGTTGGCAACTCGGCATTCCCGGCGCATTTGTCACTGGCATTTCCGCTCGGGCTAACATGATAACATCTTTTGGCGGCTATGTCGCCCGTACCCACGGTGCTGGATAGTGGTAGTAGTGGTACTACAGCACGACTCAGACAACACCACGTGCCGCCTGAGAGCAGAACTCCATCAGTTTATGTTATGCCGCTTCTCAGCAATAGCCTAACTTAATAGCCCCAAAGAATACAACAATCGAACCTTTTTCATATATTCAATGCCATATTTTATTGCCTCAAAATAACGTTTCCATTGGTTCCTAGCCACCGATTTTGTAACCGCACCATCCCTCATGCAGCACCGCACCATCCCTCATGCAGCGCCAACTGAACACCCCCCCGCATCTTTTTGGAACCGGCCATGTCCGGTCCGTACCCAAGTCCATGCTGGATAGTGGCAGTGGTACCAGCCGAAGTTGACTCAAGACAACACCATCGCATGCCGCCTGAGCTGGAGACGAAGACGACGCGCAGTACCAGACGCGGCCCAAACCGCGAGACGCGCCGTGCGTCCGCCGCGCGTTTCAGCAATCAGCGCTGCGGTTTGGCGTGGCGGTGGCGGCACCCAATGGCTCCGACGCCCGAAAAGACGAGCTGAAAGCGAGCGCGCACGGGCACGGGCATGGGCAAGGTACCGAGCCACCATGTCGGCCGCCTGGCCGTAGGGCGACGGCGAGCTGCTGAGTCGCCTGCCACGAGTACGGAACGGAGTACGTGCTCTGCTTCGGATGCTTTCGCTTCGGTTGTCCCGGTCCCCGTGACGTCTGAACTCTGAATTCCCGGCACCGGGGGACAGCGCTGCCTGCGTCGTCCGTGATTTGCTCGAGGGTAACAACAACGGCAACAAAGGCCTCAAAGATGCGCGTAGGGTTTTTAGCCAAACCTGGCATTTGTTTTCATATGGCCATGTGATATTTTTAACTTGTAGTGAAGTCTTCAGAAGACCAAGGTCAGTGGACTGACGCCGCGGCTAAACGATCGAGGCCTCGTTTAGATGGGCAAAGTTTCTAACTCTTTTTCACTTCTCTCCATCACATCACATTAAATACACCAAAAAAATATATGTTTGGAGTATAAAATATAGGTAAAAAAAATAACTAATTATACAGTTTAGATGTGCATTCACGGACTTTTTTAGCTGAATTTACTCGTGATAGGATAATATTTACCACAAACAAACGAAAGTCTTCTGAGAATGCGATGTGACGTTCCGGTTGGTTATTTTTCATAAAATTTCCCGATTTCCGTCCAGGCCTTAGTTTCATGATGGCCTGGCACTTTCTGGCTAGCGAGACTGTGACGCCAAGTGCGGTACCATAGAAGAGAGTAAGATCTGTCGCTCTGGCACAAACATGTGCATTGCCTGATGATCCTTGGTCCATCTTAGGCAATTATGATCGATCCCAATCCTCTAAAATACAAGACCAAGTAATTTAAAACCAAATATAAAATCTTGTAAAAATCTAACTTGCCCTCTAAAGAACTTTTAGCTAGTTCCATTGTTAAGTTATTTAAATCTGTGCTAGTTTAATAAAAGGTACGCGGGCATGTTGTTGATTTCTGTTATCAATTACATGAGCCATTTAGGCAAGATGATATTTAAAATGCACACATGGATGTGGTTTAAAAAGACAGACACATATGAATAGAATTAAACAATCCAAAATAGCCTATAATAATTCAGAGTAAGTTTGGAATATTGAATAGCTTATATTTGATAGAGGGATGGAGTACATGAATCCTGCATTACAAAGCGCCAAAACCCCTACCCCGTAGTAGTATGACTAGCTCATTACAAAGTGCCAAAACTTCCTAATAAAAATGCAACAATAGCCTGTAGGTTTTCCTATGTCAAATCATAGTGTTAATGTCCGGGAGATTATTGATCAACATCGTCCGGCTAGATTGTGTCCACTGTCCACTGAAACAGGGACACACACCCAGAGGTAGCACCACAGGAAAAAAAAATCCTTGTGTGACACAATCAATCACAGACACAAACCACCTGTTACGTCCCTGTTGTTCATGTGATTCTTCAATTATCTTCGCAGTCGCAGCTCGATCCCTTCAACTATTCCCCGCCCGTATCGTCAATCAGGAGTTATAATCCAAAGCGCTTTCGATCATGCAACTTTGATTCCGTGGCCTGTCTTGTTGCAAGGCAACAAGGAAGCTCAAGAAGGCAAGCATTCCTGGGCAAGCAAGCCACAAGCCGCTCCGTCACTCGTCTCAGATTGCCGCCGTATTCGTCATATATCCGCTCGCGTCGCCGTCGCCGGCGATCTCTTCCCCTGCCCTGCGTCAGTGTGCCGTTAACAGTAGCAGAGTAATGAGCCAGCACATGAATTGTTTTCACGAAACCGTCTACGGTGACGAATCAATGCGATTTACCCCGTACTACAGTAAGCGTCATGTGCCGTTGGGATCCACCGCTTCATTTTTTTCCCTTGTACTAGCTTGCAGGCAGGAGAAGCAGAAGAACACAAGGGTCAATGGCCCACTTAAAAATATCTCCAAGAAGAAGGCAAGAAGTGGCGGCGGAATGTCATGAGCGCACAAACAACGGCCGGCTCTCCCAATTTACAGCCCCACCGCACAACCGAGTGAATTCACATAAATGAGGACACCGGCAACGGGCAACTACCACCATCCCGACTGGCGCTGGCGCCCTGCTCTTCACTCTCCATCTCCCTCGAGGCATGCAGTGCAAGCTCACTCGGACACCGTTCGAGCTAGGACAGCAGCAGCAGCAGCGTACATAAGGCAGAGCTTCTCTCCATCCATCTCTGCTTCGACTTGGCCACCATGAATTTTGGCAGCATCAGATGGAGGAAGGCTCTGCCACCGCTGTGCCTAGCTCTTGTGGCTCTGCAAGCATGCCTCCCTGCGCGCGCGGCGGCTGCCAAGACTTACATCGTTCAGATGGCCGCGTCTGAGATGCCGAGCTCGTTCGATTTCCACCACGAATGGTACGCATCCACTGTGAAATCCGTGAGCTCTGTGCAGCTGGAAGGAGACGCGGACGACGCGTACGCGAGGATCGTCTACAACTACGAGACGGCGTTCCATGGCTTCGCGGCGAAGCTGGACGACGACGAGGCCGAGCGGATGGCCGACGCGGACGGCGTGGTGACCGTGCTCCCGGAGACGGTCTTGCAGCTGCACACCACCAGGAGCCCGGACTTCCTGGGCATCAGCCCGGAGATCAGCAACAGCATATGGTCCGCCGGCCTGGCCGACCACGACGTCGTCGTCGGCGTGCTCGACACCGGCATCTGGCCCGAGAGCCCCAGCTTTAGCGACAAGGGCCTCGGCCCTGTGCCGGCAAGTGGAAGGGCCTGTGCCAGACCGGCCGCGGCTTCACCATAGCCAACTGCAACCGCAAGATCATCGGCGCGCGCATCTTCTACAACGGCTACGAGGCCTCGTCGGGGCCCATCAACGAGACGGCCGAGCTCAAGTCTCCGCGGGACCAGGACGGCCACGGCACGCACACCGCGGCCACCGCCGCGGGCGCGCCCGTGCCGGACGCCAGCCTCTTCGGCTACGCCAGCGGCGTCGCCCGTGGCATGGCGCCCCGCGCCCGCGTCGCGGCGTACAAGGTGTGCTGGGCGGGCGGCTGCTTCAGCTCCGACATCCCGGCGGCCGTCGACCGCGCCGTGGCGGACGGCGTCGACGTGCTCTCCATCTCCCTAGGCGGCGGCTCGTCCCCTACTACCGCGACAGCCTGGCCATCGCGTCGTTCGGCGCCATGCAGATGGGTGTGTTCGTCGCCTGCTCAGGCGGCAACGCCGGCCCGGACCCCATAAGCCTCACCAACCTGTCGCCGTGGATAACCACGGTGGGCGCGAGCACCATGGACCGGGACTTTCCGGCCACGGTGACGCTCGGCAATGGCGCAAACATCACCGGCGTTTCACTCTTCAAAGGCCGGCGAAATCTTTCGTCCAAGGAGCAGTATCCCTTAGTCTACATGGGCGGCAACTCGAGCATCCCTGACCCCAGGTCCCTGTGCCTGGAGGGGACACTCCAGCCCCACGAAGTCGGTGGAAAGATTGTGATTTGCGACCGCGGCATTAGTCCTCGGGTGCAGAAGGGCCAGGTTGTCAAGAACGCCGGTGGCGTTGGCATGATACTCGCCAACACACCGGCAAACGGCGAGGAGCTTGTCGCCGACAGCCACCTCCTGCCTGCGGTGGCCGTTGGGCAGTCTGAAGGCATTGCCGCCAAGAAGTACAGCAAAACCGCCCCAAAACCAACCGCGACGCTCAGCTTCGACGGGACCAAGCTCGGGATCCGCCCATCGCCAGTCGTCGCCGCGTTCTCGTCCCGGGGACCCAACTTCCTGACCCTGGAGATCCTCAAGCCGGATGTCATCGCGCCCGGCGTGAACATCTTGGCGGCATGGAGCGCGACGCCAGCCCGTCGAGCCTGTCCAGCGACCGCCGGCGGGTCGAGTTCAACATCCTGTCGGGGACGTCCATGTCGTGCCCGCACGTCGCCGGCGTGGCTGCGCTGATCAAGGCCAGCCACCCGGACTGGAGCCCCGCGAAGATCAAGTCCGCGCTCATGACCACCGCGTACGTCCACGACAACACGTACCGGTCGCTCAAGGACGCGGCCACCGGCAAGGCGTCCACGCCGTTCGATCACGGAGCTGGGCACATACACCCGCTGCGTGCTCTCAACCCCTGGCCTGGTCTACGACATCGGCCAGGATGACTACCTGGAGTTCCTCTGCGTCGAGAACCTGACGCCGTTGCAGCTCAGATCCTTCACCAAGAACTCGAACAAGACATGCAAGCACACCTTCAGCTCGCCTGGTGATTTGAATTATCCGGCCATCTCCGCAGTCTTCTTGGAGCAGCCATCTGCTGCACTGACGGTACGCCGCACCGTGACGAACGTCGGTCCGCCGTCTTCGACATACCATGTCAAGGTTACAGAGTTCAAAGGCGCAGACATTGTCGTCGAACCAAGCACCCTACATTTCACAAGCTCCAATCAGAAGCTGACCTACAAGGTAACGATGACAACCAAGGCTGCCCAGAAGGCACCGGAGTTCGGAGCGCTGTCCTGGAGCGACGGCGTCCATATCGTGAGGAGCCCCCTCGTCCTCACATGGTTGCCACCAATGTGAGCTTCGTTTAGTCATGCAATGGCGCAGGAACCTCGGGCCTGGGTAATCAAGCTAGAGATATCGGTTTGTGTCGCAGCGGCAGCAGCAGAACAGGTCCACTAACCGACGCAAAAAAATACTGTCAAAGCCCCACATGAGAACAGTCTTTATTCCTCAATGATGTATTCATGCTTATTCCAAATGTTCAGTTGCCAGTTTGATTGTTTCTACATTAATGTGTGTACAACATCATGGGTGCAAATAGTATGGAAAATTCGATGGTCGTTTAGCTTGATTCCCAAATGGTGACACCATCACAAGTGCAGAGCTTCTTGTAGTTCTCTCCTACACCGGCACTTCTTGCAATCACGGCTGCAGCAATGCCAGGGTCTGATCTGTCCTCGGTTGCATACAAAGCAATAGAGCGGCCGATCAAGTCAACAACTCTAAGTTTCTCCTTCGGTGCCGAGAAATGAGCTTCCCCGTTCTCTCCAGCTTCTAGTGTTCCCAGGTCACCAAGCGGCTGTTTGAGAGAGTATTAAACATTAGTTCCCAATCATGATTTGAAAGGGTTATGTTTTCATTGTTGAAACTGAAACTGGTATTCCTTCAAAATGAACTTGATTTCTCAAAGCAGCACTCCACTTGAATACAATGTTAAGCTCAGTGTTCAAAAGGTTGTGCTTTCCGTGTTGAAACTATAATCTCTCAGTTACAACACCATTTTATTTCTCAAGACTGATCACTCAGCTAAATACAGCACATTCTCTGAAAACCTAGAAAGAACATAATAATCAAGGAATTGTTCCTTCATCTTTCACAAAGATGTGCCAATGTAAAATATATGCTATGCAAATCTAATGTAACAGGCTAACAGATGCAAGCGGTAAAAGATGGCCCACCCGACCAGGCCCACCGGTGGATGAACTAAAGCTGCTCAATTCCAAATCTGCTACATTCTGACAACACATGTGATGCAGCATAGGCAAAACAGAAACAGGCCAGTATGCTGATATTTGCGGCTGATATTTGCAGCAACTATTTGGTTTGGTGGATTTGGTCATCTTATTTAAGGCACAATGAATGCTTTATAGTAAATGTAGTTCGGTAGATCACGGGCAACTGCAGAAGGAAACAGAAATAACAAATCTAGTAGAAACATCTATGATTGGTTATCATGGGGATAATAAGGACTTGATACATGGGCTAATTAATTAGCTAGCTAAAAATCGGCTAATAGGTGGTCTAATTGTTTAGTGAAGCCTTCAAGTACCCAATTAGCTAGCCAACTCTGGCTAATTTGGGCTAATTTTAGCCCAAGTCTCTCTATATATTAATCTAGCTATATGCTTGGAACGATGCAATGCAACTCTGAAAGAGCAAGTAATATGGAGCAAAGAAGGCTAAAGATAAACTGTCCGTTCTGAGGTTGCTTGACTTTGAAAGTTTGAAACTGCAGTTTTATACCATAAAAGATGAAAGATTCTGAAGCTAGATTATCTCATCCTCCAGGGAAAAAAAAAGCCTATAAGAGAACCCCAAGCCTCTCCAATTGCCAAACATGTGAATTGTAAGTATTTATGACTGTGTTCTGAAGATTTCAAGTGTTAGGATATATTACCTTATCGGATAAATGATCTGGAGGATTATACACATTGCCAGTGCTTTCTGCACCTCTTGTCAAATCTCCAAACTGATTTATTGACCATCCATGTTTACCAGGTGATAGACCACTAAACGTGGCTTCAACTCTAGCCAACTCCATGTTTACTTGGGCCAGGCGAACAACACCAAATACAACTGGCCCTTTGAACTCAGCTACAGCAGCGGAAACTAAGAAATCTGCAACGCTAGGGGCATAGAATTAGTCGCAATATACAAAACTATGCAAGCATCTTAGCAAAATAGAACAGGCAAGCAATTGGAAGGTGGTTTTCACAGTATCTGCCAACTAAAAACTGATGCTCTATCAAACAATGAACTGAGCTCAATAAGACCTGGTGAGCATTTCAAAGACAAATGTAACTAGAGTAGTTTAAAAATCTTCACAATTTCGATGGATCTCTCAATATGAAAAGGACTCATCATACACAATACACAATTAAAGCCCAATGCTACAAATGTCTACATGTCATAAGAAATAGCCAACATCACATCACCTTCACTCACTGATGGTTGCTAAACCTACCATTATGAATTTTGATAACAAATGCCAGTAAATACCAAACTATTCTAGTATTCTGAATGAATTTTGATAACAAATGCAGAATAGCATATAATTAACACAAACCATTTGGATTGCCTTGGCCAATCAGTCGCGCATCTCGACCTGTTTGATGAAGGGCATCTAACATTGTCTTCACTGGAAGAGACCCAAGAACCCTGACAACTTGGTTAGACAAGTCCACCTCAATGTTTTTTATTCCTGTAGTAAAAGGCAGCGTTCATAAACCAAACAGAAAAAGATTTTGCAGAGAAAATCAATAGAGAATTAAATAATATGGTCCCATACCTTCAAGGGTTTGCAGTTTGTTCTTCACAGCTGTTACACATCCCTCACATTTCATATCCACCATGAATTCCGTCTTCAGATCATATCAAGCACAAGATTATTAAATAATAACTCTTTTTATTGAGAAATAAAAAAAATCTAGAGAGAATGCACAAGGAATCATGAAGGAACTACTGGGTGCTGTTTCTATCAACATAGTGTGCAACGAAACACAAGCCAAATACTCTGTTCAGCCAGAAAGACTACAGATTGCCTAATTCATAATGTTTTTTTTAAGGACAGACTTAATATACCACCTTGCCTTTCTAGCCGTATTTCAAGTTAACTCTACAGTGCATTAGAACTCAATATTACTTGGGAGCTCGCCAGGCACCCACATGCCAGGAAATTCCCCACCTGCCTTGAACATATAAAATTTTTTTGATAATAGAACAATCACCAATATGCCGTTTAGTTATTGGTGCTAAGTCATGGCCCTTTATGAATGTGACAGAGCAAGCCAGGAAATTTGGAGCTGATATCTTCATATCGCCACGAAAGGCATACTCCCTCCATAGTTGAAAAGAAGGATGTTTTGGAAAGTTTGGGTCAAACATATAAATCATGAATAACTTTTAAGTGAAGTTTACAAATGTGAAAATCATATCAATAGATTTGTCTTGAAAAATACTTTCATAAAAGATACATATATAATTTTTTAATAAATATTTTTATAGAAAAGAGAAGTCTAATGCTGTCCTGCTTTCTTTTCAACTATGGAGGAGTACGTGTTTGGATGACTAATGGTACCTGCCATCCGACTTTCATACTCAAATTTTTGTTGCCTCCCTTCTATGCAAGTCATATACAACTAATTATCCATTTTAACTGTCCTAATTAATATAGTTCATATTAAAACTGATTGCCCCTCTCGAAGGAACAATCAAGATTAGATACTCCTCAAAGGCCTTCCCTATCCACAATTTACTTAATCCCTTGCAGCTATCTTCTGGCAACAGGGAGAAATCAAATCAAAGGGATAGATTCATTACTGCTCTCTTGATAAATCAAATATCTTGATGTGGCATGAAGACAAACATGACCTTTAGCACAACATCTGCAGGTGCCACCAAAATTCACTGATGCAACTTCTTTTCTTTCTTCTTAATCTTTCGAAAAAAAAAACTCCTTTTCTTCTAAATAGAACAATCACCAATATGTCTTTTAGTTATTGGTGCTTCCCTTTATGAATATGACAGAGCAAGCCAGGAAATTTGGAGCTGATACCTCATAATTCGAAGTATCGCCAGGCACAGGTATTTGGATGACTAATGCTACCTGCCATCCACCTTTCATACTCAAATTTTGATGCAAGTCATATACAACTAATTATCCATTTTAACTGTCCTAATTAATATAGTTCATATTAAAACTGATTGCCCCTCTCGAAGGAACAATCTGAAGATTAGATAGTGGCTCCTCGAAGGCCTTCCCTATCCACAATTTACTTAAATCCCTGCAGCTATCTTCTGGCAACAGGGAGAAATCAAATCAAAGTATAGATTCATTACTGCTATCTTGATAAATCAAATATCTTGATGCGGCATGAAGGCAAACATGGCATTTAGCACAACATCTGTAGAAGCAACTAAAAATTCACTGATGCAAACTTCTAAATAGCTAAATGAGATAATAGGATAGTGCTAAGCCACTAACGCCCACTAGTGGATTACCAGCTTTACAAATTGGAAAACATCCACTAACTGCAGAAAGGATAAACAATCTAGCCAGTCAATTAGACCAGCTCAGCAACTAATCAATTGAACATATCACCACACTCGGACCAAGATCTCAAGCTATTTAAACCTAGATACACGAGTGATGTATTCGATTTTCCACCTCTCAACAGCCCAACTCAATCCATTACCTAGTTCCTTCAAAACTAATTCAGGTTACCGCAATCACCTCCCAGCGCAAGTAGCATATCATCGTGAATGAAGAAAAAAAGAGTCTAGGCCTCTAGTAAAGTCAGAAGCACCTACCGTGAGCTCCGGAAGCGAGTCCTGCTGCTGCAACACACCAAAACATCACACACAAGGTTAGAAAAAAAGCCGCAGAGCTCTCAGGCGAGGCGAACAGATTACTGGCGCGAGTGAGCGGCCAAACCTTATCGGGCGCCGAGAGATCGGCCGCGGCGGCGGCGGCGGCAGCGGCCATCGGGGGGCACGGCGTTGGGAGCGCGCCCGGAGGTCGAGGAGGAGGAGGCGGCGGCGGCGGAAGGAGGCAGGCAGAGGGAAGCGGAGCTTCGAGGAGGAGGGGCCGGAGGAGGAAGAGAGAGCGTAGGCTGCGGCAGCTGCTGCGGGCACAGCGGAAGCGGCGGCGAAGGCCCGGAGGAAGCCCACCATTCTGCCTTGTGCCGCGCCCCCTAGCTTTTGTAGGCTCTTCCGGTTTCTTCTGCTTCCCGCGGCGGTGTGCGGGGTTGGTTGGATGGGAATCGAATCGGCTTGACTAGTGATACTCTGCAAAGTTTTGGTTCTGAACTTGAACTTGGCTGCTGTTTCCAGATTTCGTTTCAGGATTCAGAACCGCCGGTTGCGATTGACCTCTCGTGCGGCCTCGAGAAACATCTGACGTTGCATCGATGGCCTGAGTCGGCCCAAAGATTTCCAGGCCTGGCTCAGTGGCCCATAATGACTTAGGCTCACCATGGAATCTCACAGGTTGGTCTTAATTTCTTTTTTGTTTTTTATACATATCTCTTACCAAAACATTTTTAGATACATTTACTTTTATTATATAATACTTCCTCCGTTCCAAATTATAAGTTATTTCACGAATCTTGGAGAGTTAAAACATTTCAAGTTTAACCTAAATTATGGAGAAAAAACAATAAATATTTATGACGTCAATTAGGTATATTATGAAAATAGAATTAGTGAAGAATCTAGTGATACTTAGTTGATATCATGAATGTTATTATCTTGTCATATAAATTTGGTCAAATTTGAGAAGCTTTGACTCTCCAAAATTTTAAAAATAACTTACAATTTGATATGGAGAAAGTAGACACAGTGTATATCTAAATACGAAAAAGCTTCTAGTAAAAGGTACAACATAATTTGGAACAAAACGAATATACTGTAGGCGCTAGAAACGAAGATATATTTCATGCAACAACGGTTTGACCCTCACTGGTGCTTTGATTTGAACCTGATGCTAGCAAGAATTGACACGTCACTAAATGGGTCTAGTCAAGACCGTTTGGACTCGTGGTGCAACACATCTGACTTTCTATAGATAGATGTACAAGATCTCATTGTTGTTGCAGATTAGTCACACTATATGGTTGTTAGGTATGATAGGGTCCTGAGATGATTTGCAAATCTCAGATAATGTTTTAAATGATGTGGTTACTCTGTTTGGTTGTTGACAGGACACTATTAATATATGCAAGTATATTGTGACTAACATTGATTGAAATCTTAAAAAGTGATATATCACGGTATGTGTTTTTTCCTTACTGATGCACTCAATTTTTTGCCGGTTGTGAAGTTTGAATTCAAATGGTGATCACATCAGGATAAATTGTTAATACTATAAATTCAGAGATCGCCTCTGGTAGTATTGTAGGAAGAGGCTGTAATTTTGTTCCGTTATCCATATAACGAACTAATGGTAGTATTGTGGCAATGCATAATATTTTTTAGCACTTTTAACTTTGTAGGAGCTGTTCTTGTCCATGACCCGCAATTTTGCGGTTGTCCATGACTCGTTGAATGCGTGACGGGAGAGAGAGGGCATATCAACCAGCGAGCACATCAGGTCACCTTTCTTTGTTTAATAATTGATATTGGGCTTTACATAGTTCAAAAAAAACCCGAAAACCGGGTCGGACTGTCTAATATTACTATAAATTCAGGCGGCGCTAATGCGGAAGTATTGTAGGAAGGCGGCTGTAATTTTGTTCCGTTATCCATAAAACGAACTAATGGTAGTATTTTAGCAATGCATTTAACCATTGAAACTACCTTTTTCGAAAGATTGTAGAATGATGTTCTTTTACATGATTGGGTTTGCCTTTCAATGCCAGAGCATGGAGGCGAGAGTCCGTGATTAAAAATTGACTCATTGGGGTATGTGGGACATATTGACACGGAACCATTTGTGGGGTCTATGCCATTCCGTCGATTAGGTGTTGGGTTTTGGTTTAAACCTGGGGCGCGGCGGTGTGCGTAGCGGGCGGTGCATTTGTTAAAGGATCAAAAAGTGTGTGGCCGTGGCCGCACCATTTCGTCGCGAGGAAGTGGGGAAGGGACGTGTTTTGCACCACGAGCAGAGGCCTGGGCCTGCGCCTCATCTCAAATTTGCCTAGAAAACGTGGGCCATTTATGTGGCCCCATTTTATGACGAACGCACGCATGAAACAGATGCCCATGACGCCTTCCCACCAAGAGGAAGAAGGTGGGTAGATTTTTGACTTTAGGGGATCAATTCAACGCAAAGTAAGCAACTCTATGGGTGAAGCCCAAATAAGGCCCCAACTTTTTATTTTAGGGGGTTCCCTCTATTTTTGGTTTCCTTCCACTCCAATAGGAGAACCCAATTCTCTTAATAGACATTGACTATGGGACCCCCTTGTCATCTTCAATTTCTACCATCGGAATAGGAATATCACAAACGTAGAGGAAAAGAGAGGTTGACTAGGTGGGACCCAATTTTCATCTTCATAGGTTAGCTGCGTTTTACGAATGGAGTATCAGGTGGAGGGAGTGCTAAACATGGAGAAAGTCGTCTTGGCAGCGTGGAGAAAACTTTACCTGAGAAAAAGAGACCGCGATGGAAGCTCCATTTATGGTCATGCTTTCAGCGGTTCCGTATGGCAGAGGCAAAAAGTCGGATGGGGAAGAAGGGTGACCTGACAAATTTGTTGGGTGAAGGGTGAATTTTGTTGGTCCCACAAATTTTGACACTGAAGGGGACCCTCACCCGTCTTATTTTCTCACCAAAAAGGTTAGAAATTGAGGCTCGGAGAGAGGTTCGCGGGCGGGGAGTTTGTCATGACCCATTCCGATGATGTAGGAAAGCAAAAAGTCAGATGGGGGCGGCGGTGACCCAAGGTTCGGGGGCCGGGTTGGGTGAAGGGTGAATTTTTTCCACCTCCAACAAATTTTGGGTCAGTTATGTTAGTTTTAGGACTTTTGGTGTTGAATATTCCAATCTATAAGAAAGCCCTTATATTTAACTTTTTGGGGACAAGCGGAGGGCCTGGGGTTGCTCTTAGAATGAATATTTCTTTTTTCAATATAGTTAGGCTAATTGTTAGTAAAAATACAAAGTTTGGCCACTATTGGTTCTATACGGATCAGTGGGTACAGTTGATGCTAAGCAACCTTGGGTGTTTCCTTTAGCTAATTGGAGTTGCTCTTAGAATGAAGTTTTAATTTTTTTCGATATAGTTAGGCTAATGTTAGTAAAAATCACGGTTTGTCCACTATCAGGTTGCATTAAGTCATTTATGTGGCAGTTTTTGTTTTTCAAATAGGTTAGGTTAACAGTAAAAAACACAAATCTTATTTATGTAGCGTGATTGAGGAAAAAAAAATATTGTGTTTGAAAAAAAAAAACCATACCTATATTCAGGGATGGAAGGGAGTAATAATTAATTCTCTCGTCTATCAATATATTTGCCTGGCATAATCCTGTTAGCAGTTTTTGATTATTAGTTAATTATAATAATCACTCATGATTATGTAGTATAAGTTGTGGTTGTAATAATGCTAAAGGACTAACAGAGGGGACTAAGCATTGTCAACCTTAGCGCTTGTGCCGGAAATATAACAGTTCGCAGAGGTGCTCTTTCTCTCTCTCGCTCTTCTCTTTTTATTTAGTATAAGATGTTGTAGTAGTCTGATAAAGCCACACTTGGGGTCTGTGTCCTAAACCCTATGTTAACTTGGGGCCTGTGTGCCCAAACCTGTTGAGAGCAGTGCTTGCTCTGCCGTAACCGGAATGTATCTGAACTAAATCTGATGATCCTTATGGTTAATGCATTCGCAGTGGGGATTGCTCTCCCAACCTCTACAAAAGGTGGAGGTGGGTGTTGTTGGTTATGGTACTTGAGGAATGGCAAAAGATACATAGAATCAAGTTTAACTGGTCTCAAATGAAAATGAAACTTACTCGAATTGGCATATTCTCCTTCGGCACAAGTTCAGGTAACCGACATGCACCAGTTGCCAAATAGTGACCATGATGATTGATGGGTAACTATTAGGTAACCATGTTAAATCTTGACACCGAACCATGTACCTGATTGAGCAGACTGAATTTTATACCAACAAAAACAGAGGATGGCCAAAAAGCAGAGGATGACCATTCTTCATCCGCAGATTCTTCTTACAAAAGCGGCAGTAGACCTTTTTTTTCTTAAAATGGGAAACCAGAAGGATCCAGTGCTCAGACTGTCAGACATTCAGGAATTCAGGAAATAGCAAACCACAAGGCATCATAAAAACCAACCTATTTCGTTCGGCTGCTTGAATAAACATACAAAGCCAGTAAAAACATGAAGCATTCAAACCTTGCACCACCATAGGCCGGTACAACACTAAGCTGCAGTGTAAGCTTGGAACTGTCCTAACAATCATGAACCATAAGCTGAGTCCTGTTACAGGGCAACTCTCCTTTGGCAGAGGGCACAGAGCAGAGCTATGGCTTCTCATGCTTCCTGCCAAGAAAGAGAAGCCCTGAAACTGGACAGCTTAGGCATTCCATTTCCTGGCCATCTAAACAATGAGTCCTTTCCCATTGTTTTATGCTCACTGTGGGGGCTGCGGCATTGCAATATTTATATAGTGAACATATCCTTGACAAGACATGTACTTGTTGATTTTTTGGAAGGGTTTTTAAACCATGGATATCCTCTTGGCATCAACATCTCCCTTTCCCTTTTTGCCTTCAATGGTTTTGTCCTCTGAAGTTCTCACCCCACTATCGGATTCCCTTTCTCGTTCGAGATCGAGACCCTTCTTTGGCAATTGGCACTAACCACAAAACACTAACATCTGCTGATTTTCATTTTACTAAGAGAAACCGACTGTTCATTATAATGTTTGACTACACAGTACAATTAGTGATGCTGCCACACTTACTGCTGGTGATTTCCATTTTTTAAGAGAAACGATTGCCCAGTATAATATTTGGGCACACAGTAAAATCGGTGATGCTGCCTTACTAATATTTCTGTTCTGATCAAGAATACATGATCTGAAGCTTAGAGGCAGATTTCATTCATAATAGTACACATAGTAAGACAACATGATACTTATGTGCAAAGCTATCAGTATCAGAAATTCAGAATCACACCAACAATATTGAATCCATCATTACATACTTCAATAGAGATCCTTAATATGCCTGGATTATAGGATCATTATAGTTTTATTCCCTCTAATCCTTCAGCTTTCAGCCTTTCATTTTGAATTCTGACTCCCCATATACCTGCCAAGTTAGAGACACAATCATTGATTGGAAGATTGGTAGTATTCGACCTAAAAAAGGACTAGGCCTTTCGGCCTGATCTTGGAGGCCCTGACTCAACCTTGGAGACATGAATCAGTACCACTAGGGTCTGCCTGGACAAGTGCTCAATGTGCGCTGATAAAATATCACAGGTGTAAGCACACTAGGGATTACCTGCCGAGCATCATGACGGTGGCCTGCGGGTTGGTTCCTGGCGAGGCGTTGAAAGTGGAGCCGTCGATGACGCGCAGCGCGTCGACGCCGAGCACCCGGTACTCGGCGTCGACGACCCTGCCGACCCTGGCAGCCGCCGTGGTAGTGCCAGATGGTCATGACGGTGTCCTTGCAGAACATCTCGAGCGACGTGGAGTCGTTGTCGTGCCGGGGCAGCAGGTTGACCGGGAACCCGGTCGACATGTTGAGCAGCGTCTCCATGGAGAAGGAGGAGTGCGTGAAGTTCTCGAAGGCCTTGGGTGGATGACGCTCTCGATGACCGACAGGCCGGCCACGCAGCGGCGGAGGTCCTCCGGGTGCGAAGTAGTTGAACGTCACCGACGGGTTATCGTCGGGGTCGCGGTTGCGCAGCTCGAGGTGGCCCGTGGACAGCGGGCCGAGGACCTTCTCCAGGATGAAGCCGCCGCGGAAGGCCGAGTCGTCGAGCTGCATCATCGACTCAGCTGCGCGCGCGATGGCCTCCGGCGTGCGCTGCTTCGGGGCACCGTGGCCAGCTGCCCCGTCTGCAAGGACAGCAGCACTCACAAAACTGCAATGACAGAGCATCGCCGTGGCAAGAACCTTACCTGTGGAGAGAACATGCCGAAGTTGCGCGGCCGCCGGTGGACGCCGCCGGAGTCTGAGGGCTGGGCGCCCCAGTTGACCCGCTGGCGCCCTCGATGTAGCTCCCGACCTGGGTGATGCCGACGACCTGTATGAGTGAGATCTCGACAGGGAAGGCGACGGCACGTAGATGGCGTTCATGGGGTTGTCGGACATTCCCTGGCCGACCGCGGGCTGGTCGTGCACGAGGGTGATGCCGAACGACTTGAGGTGGTCGGCTGGGCCGACGCCGCTGAGCATCAGTAGCTGCGGGCTGCCCATGGCGCCCGCCGAGAGGATGATCTCGTTCCGTCGGCCCGCGCTGAGGTACGCCTTGTGCATCCGCCCCTCAGGTCATGGAACACCACGCCGCGTGCCATTGGCCGCCTCCCTGGCGCCAAAGTGAGGTAACCGCCGCCAAGTCAGTTCGGCTGGTAAATTTGGTGGCTGTGCCAGCCAGCATGTCGCCAAGCGGTAAAAACATTTTGCTCGAGAAGTACGTTCTGACCTCTGAAATTGAACAAGACCTTGGCCACTCTGGCCCGTAGCAGCACGTCGAGACCCTCGGCGCGCGCGTACCTCAGCAGGTCCGCGGCCGTGTGCCGCCGCCCGTCGGCGTCGAAAATGGACCCGCCGACCTTGGTCCCGTCGAGGTGGTCGAACGTAAAGCCGTTGTCCGGCGCGACCCCGGCCTCGAGCAGCCCGCTCTGCAGCGCGGCCTGCCAGGGTCCCAGCTCCGGCTGGAACGCCACCACGTCCTCCACCCAGCGGTACGCCGCCCCGGTGGCGCCGAGGTCCCACCGACGTCCCGCACGTAGTCGTCGCTGGCCCGCGTGTAGAAGCCGGCGTTGTTGCAGCTGCCGCCGCCCAGCACCCGCGGGCGCGAGTTGATGACGCCGTCCTCGGACACGAACCGCTGCGCGGGCGAGCCGGGAGGTGTCGGACAGCGTGTCCGCGAAGCGTGTCATGTCCCCGATGCGCTCGTCGTCGTAGGGCGAGCCGCCGCGCTCCAGAAGGAGCACGCGGAAACGCTCCGACAGCGTGGCCGCCAGCGGGCACCCCCCGTGCCGCCGCCCACGATGATGTAGTCGTAGTACGACACGCTGGGCGCCAGCGCCGCGTCCTTCACGAACGTGTAGTTCACGCCACGTACTGTGTGTTTTTGATTGATTTGTTCACGCATATTCAAATGCAATGCATTCATCATATACACGGTGAGGGTGATCAAAGCTACGAGTAGTATATATGAAACAGGAAAGAACGACTAGCGGAGAACTGAAGAAACTATCGATGTACCTTTTGTAGCGAGCTGCATAGGAATACAAAACAAGCTCGTAGCGAGAGATGGACAGTGTTCGTGTGAAATGCAGATTGTCGGCAGCCATTGTGGCCTCACAAGCTTTGATCAGGGAACTTTGTGTGGTGGACAACGACTGTGAGATGTTGTGTGCCTTTATATATCGAGGAGAACAGAGAGTACTAGATGGCTGACATGACAGGCTATGAGCCCTGAGTTAGTGGATTACAAGGTTGTTGGTTGTAGATCTGCTGATCCGCTGCACACTGGCGAGCGTGTGGCAGTTTTGCAAGTTAAAATGTTATATTCACGAGTAGATGGTGTTTAGCAATTGATTTTTCTCTAGCAGGTTTACCTCTAGCTAAGGTAAAGTTATTGTTGCAGACATTGGACGATTGATCTCTTCCATCAACAACTTAATCTTGTAACTAACCCAACTTATTACCTGCACACACACAAGGTTGTCTGTCTCTGAGAGCCTTTCGCATTTGTTTAACAAGGGAGCAAATACACTACTGTACGTACGCTCCTCTTGGTATTCAAAACAAAGGTTAAAAGATCGCCGGGCAGTGGCCACCAGTGCAGCAACAGACGGGGTCAAACGTCCACCGGTGCGTGGTCGTACCACCGCACGTCACAGCGCCATCATTTTCTTTCTGCAGCAGGCCTCCATCGCCGGAGTCATGTTCAGCTAGCTCCACGAGAGTAAATCGCCTCGCTCCCACGTTTGACCGCGCCCAAGATGGCCAGCGCGGCCATGATGCATACACGCCATGAGCGTGAGGAAAGAAAAGGTAGGTCCGCCAACTCCAAGGACCGAACCGCCGAAAACAGCGGGTGACTTCACCTCGGGATCGAACCGCCGAAACATCAGGCAACAGGCGTAGGTTCTGGCAAGGCTATCTATCTCACCATTTGACGCATTGCAGATCTCGATCGCGTGCTCTGAACGGTACGATTCGGTGGAATTCAGTAACGCGCCTGCGCCTGCGTCTGCGTCCCTGCATCCGGCAGCTCAGGCGTTAATTAGTCTGCACAAGGACCCCTTGGGAGTTTCAGAAAATCAGCGCAGCATTTGGCCCATGTAAATACACATACAGAGTGCAGGCTAATCTCTAATGCAGAGTAGGAATATATTACATCCACTCATACACGGTGACATAGCCATGTTCAGAGAATTAATATACAAAAGGCCTCTTGTGGTCTTAGTATTATTGGTAGAAAGACAGCATAAATGCACTAATGCATTCCAGCAATAGCTGCTCATGTTCATAATTCTTTACATGATGAATCTTTTACATAAATGCACTAAATACAAGAAATATTGCATATACACTTCATCAAAAAAATGTTTACAAACCATGCTTAAAGGTTTGTTTGGATGTTACCGGATCCACCTCAATCCACATGTGTTCAGGGTGGTATTTAGTTCTAGTTCCCTTCGATCCACCCCAACACATGTGGATTGATGTCAAACTGACTACATCCAAACAATGCCTTAAACAGATGTACAAACCCATTGTGGAAGAATCATTTTGCCTTAGGAACAATGCTGTACACTTGTACACCTACAAGAGAGACATGCTTCTTCAATAGAGATTGTTGTAAGTGTAGAGTGTTGCTGCGATGGAGACAATACAGATCACAAGTGATGGGAAGAGTGACATTGAGAAGGAGGTCCGTGCCAAGATAACCAGCTGCAGTAATCGTGGCATCTGCAACTTCTGCGGGCCCAACGTCCCAGCCTCTGTCGAAAGAGTCCACCATTGTAGGTCCCTCGAAAGCCTCGATGACATTACTCGTGAGAGCAAGGACAAATTCACCCTGCATGGCTCGACATTAGAAGTTGTGTGACTAATAAAATCAGTAGTGTATGATTGATTTGGGTTTTGCTGTCTCGTACTCTAGTGTATATAAACATACATACCTTCAAGCACCTCAGCAAATACAAATGTGATGAGAGCTGAAATGACATATTGTGGAATGGAGAAGCGAGGTGTGGCGAAAGCTCATGATTATACCGATGAGAACCATGACTTCAGATGCCAACAAAATTTGCCTGCAAATGAGAAGGGGCACATTAGCAGCTGTTCATTTGCTTTAGAGTACGTTTTAATTTCTAAAACAATTGGCAATATATTTGCATAGCATTTCTTAGTTTAAGAGAAAAAGAATATCTTGAGAATATAAAAAGTTTCCTATGTTTTGTAAGAGTACAAAGCTTTTACCTATCCTCAAATAAATTTTGTAATATAGCTTCCAACAATGGCATTTACTGGTAGAACTGTTAATCCAAGTATCGCTAGGAAGATAGCCACACCACTAGTAGACCAGCTAAAATAGTATGTGGTGACAACGGCTTGATTCCGAGAGTAGTATTTCCATTGCATACATGAAGTATATCAATAGCTGGGCCTGACAAACAACCAGTTTATAAAGATATGAATACATAAGAAAGGTAAGCTCAACAAAGATTGAAAGATGACAAGGGTAGCTGAGCATGTACTGGTCCAAAGAAAAGGGCAGATGCGCATGCAACTTTTTCATCTCGCTCAGTTTATTGACATGGTTAAGAAAGCTGAGCTGGAAACTTTAGTCGAGGTGTGGATGTAAGCCAGGACCACCTAGGCAAGTCCTTGTCAAAGCGAATTTGGGTGCCTATTTTCTTTTTTAAATAAAATGCTGCGCCCTAGTTCTGCTAGGTTGGTCTAGTTTTTTTACATGTGTGTTAACAATAATACAGTTATGTTTTACTTTATATTGTATGACATGCAGACATACCTACTAATAACTGGAATGTATTTATCCATTAGTATTTAAAAAGATACAATTTTATTATATTATATATCGTTAATTTATCTAACTTTTATTTATAAAAAGAATCCTATATGTAGACTGTAGCGTCTTTCTTTCAAATGTTTGAACCAAGAACAAGTTACAAAAATCGATAATTGGGGAGGGAGGGTATGAAACCTTCACAGATGGAGTTAGCAATCTGTATGCTGAAGCAATTGATGTTGCTGGTTCATGAGAGCTTTCTGAGGTCACTTCAGTATCATCATTGTCTTCTGAGTTCTCCTCCTGCCTTTGTTCTATACCTAGAAGCAATGGTTGAGCTAGACCTTCCTCAAGTTAGAATTTCCTTGGTGACCTGTTTCCATAAGAAATAAACATCCTCTAGAAAAGTTCCCGACAATGGTAACATACACATCCTTTATTTTA